>LQNS02278094.1:11459518-11470268 GCA_001587735.2 Parhyale hawaiensis | reverse complement strand
ATTCACATTTAAGAAGAATACCAGATAGACCAGCGGTCAGCGGTTACGTGCACTGTGGAGATAATTCGCTGCTGGCTCTCTCATTGGTTTCAAACTGCGGCACCACAGAAGACACCAAGCAGAGTGACTCCACACTCGTGAGGTGATGTGAGAAGCGTCACCTGGACTTCTTCCGAAGACTCTCAAGGTAACTACGGGTAGGTAAGGTATCCCTCTTTTCCAACACCACGTATCATAAGATGAGCAATTTAAGCGCCTCCTACTGCTGAAAATCTTCATGTGGCAGAACAATGCACTCCGGCACCAGCCGCATAGACACAGGAGCAGGTCGAGAGGAACATTTACAAGACATTTGTTGGTCATTCCAAACCTCCAGTAAAACTATGAGCTGCGACTGCAATCAGACGCACGGAAGCGCCGGAGTGTGACGACCGACAAGGCGGCAAGAGAGGCTGCGCAGGGAGCCCGCTCTCCATAGCTTAGGCCTGATAGCTAGCTTTTTTTTTTCATTGCTGTTAATGCTTCGTCAATTCTTCTCGTGTCCTTAGGGTCGTTGTTCACACTCTTGTCGACACTTCATACCGCAGATTCTTGGTGTGTCGGGAAAAAGGATGGCGTTTGAGTGGGTGTACTGTACAATGAATTTATGATTGAAAATTACCGTTTTTTAGTTAACCTACAAATGCACATGTAGATATGTATTATGCAAGCATAATAAACATGACAAGTACCTACATCTATATAGTTTTTATGTAGTACAATATAAACACCGTGTTTCCCATATATATCTCAATGTACATATTATATGCCTAAGTATTTCTTTTAGCCGTCTGTAATAGGGAGGGCAAGCGGGTGTTGCATAGGCAACGGCGTGAGTGTGTGTCCGCGCGCGGCCTCACGAGCGCACAGGGTCTTTTCGTCCGTTTTGTCCTGTGCTACAAGCTGTTGGTTTCCACCATGGCTAGTTTTTTAGTTGGTAAACTGCAATCATAGTCCAACTCCTTGCGTATACCGTAAATTAATGTCATTTATTCATCAATCTCCAATCAGATGAATCAATATTATTTCGGCAACAAAACTTATCTCAGAATTTTATTATAGATTGAACCCCTTTCGTAATTGTATTCAAAACTGCTAAAGGCTACGGATTCTTAGACAACGCATCAACTAGGTAGCGAATTAGTTAAATAATTCACATGTTAACACCTCAACTCCCGTGGGAACAAAAATAAACGATTTTCATTCCTTTCATTCTTGTTTCTTTTTTAGGCACACAGCGGCTTATGCTAAACTGTCTGAGACTTGTGCTCATCACCTCACTTTGTAACTTAAAACAGTGGCGTTCTTGGCTGATGTTATGCCTGCTCGTGGGGGCAGCAACATCACTGACGCAGTCCTCTTGTGACGCTGCGAATCAGGGAGTAGCTTTATCAAGGTAGACACAAGCTCGGTCAGTAGGGCATCTCACTGTTACCACTTGTAAGTTCATTTACGAAGCTCAGGAGCCCCTTGGTGTGTGAGAGCTCAAGTAACATGCAATGAGCTTTCCTACTGGCCGTGCGCACAGAGGCTGGCGCATAATGTTTTACAGTTACAAATGTGGGGTTCATACACGTTACAATTTGAGGAAGCCCTACAATGTTGTAATGTTTATAATTCTTGACTGCCGTCCGCCTCATGAAGAAGCTTACGTGTTGGCTGCTCACTGGTGCAGGGACGTTGCGGTACCAAGAAAGACCTGTAATGGAGCTGGAATAAAGTCCCACTTCGTGAGGAAGCCCTCGTCTCGGTAGCCTCGTCTCGTCACTGGCGCAGTGATGTCTCCTAGAGAGGCCCGTAATGACGAGGTGGCACAAGTCTCGTCTCTTGAGCAAGTCTTGCGTCTTTGTATAGTCCCGGCCCATGACAGCTGAGTTAGCCACAGCAGCAGCCAGTTCACCAGCCCAATGTGTTGTGTTCATACTCAGGTGATATTCTTTCTCTCTCTCCCCCCAATGGTTGACTGTGCCTTCCCCCAGAGTGCAGGTAATTACGGGCTCCCCAGTGTTGGGGAAGCAAAGGAAGGATACTTCGCCGAAAGGGAAAAAAACAGACGCACGGAGAGCAGGAGGGAGAGAAAGCTCCCAAAATAATACGAGAATTTTGGCCGTATGGTTTTGGGCAAATTTCCACGAAGCTAGAGGAAGCGGCGCGGTAGCGCCATTCCCGGCTGTAGGAACAGGACGCATAAGATCGGGAATAGCGTAACGACGACGTCAAACGACCGCCAGAGGGAGTTTGAGCCGTAGTTCCGAGTGACGTAATCGCCATGGCGGCGCGTCCACCAGTAAGCTGAGTGCCTTTCTTACGGACAAGCTAGAGGTTTTCTCGCTCACAGTTTAGCTCTTTTTAGCGAGTTTTTGGAGCGGAGTCGATACGCAGCGTTGCCATCTGGAGGGCTTCAGGCAATTGCAAGATGTATGAATTGTATTTTGGTTGAATTTACAGCACTCAGGGAAGAATAGAGAGGACAGTATGACAGCGACGGAGACTATAGGAGCGAGTAAGGGAATTAATGGTGATGTTGTTACTGGGAAGCGTCGCGACGTTGGGAGACTGAGACACAAAAAGAAAACAATCTTAGAGAAATGACACACGAGGCCAAGCGGCGCTGAGGCTCCCGCCTGCTTTCTTTTCCTTTGCTCATCGCCTCTTGTAAAATAGTAAGAGTTGCTTAACGGCTGCTTTTATGTGTCTGTTCTGCGTTCCGATGGAAAGCAGACGCACGCAACGCATTTTTAGACATGTTGATGCACCTGCAGGTAGAGGTAAAAGAAGTACAGTAGAAGGTGTAATCCATCAGCAGTACTCTTTTTGTTTTCTTGGGAGATCAAGACGCTGCTATGTCCCAGATGATGACGAATCATGCAAATAAATCACGACGAGACAAAAGTTGAGAACTTTGGGAGATTTGCAATGGCAATTTCTGATTCCGTGAGGAAAAATAGGGGAAATAGTCTTAATGACCGTGGTGTAGTAGCTATCTTTTTTAAATGAAAAAACTTTGCCTTGCTGCAACCCCTTCCAGTATTTCATACTTCATAGTGAACATTTGGAATAAACTCCACTTCATGAAAGTTGGCGGTACAGAGACAGTCAACTTGTTCGAAAACGTATTGACAACCACTGGGACCAACACTTTCCACAGTTACACAACTCCTACTCCACGACTCACCAATTATGAACGGCTGTCTGCTGAGGCCACGTAAATCCATTATGTTTCATGCATGCTCCAACTAACTTAGCGTCTGCATGCCCCACGGACTTGCAGCATTTAATCGTGCTTGCACATCAGCTCCTCGGCTGAGTTTTCTATCTTCATTTCTTCCTCGGATGCTTAAATGACTTAGCAACTAGAACGCCTCGTGGCGTAAGACCATCACCCGCGGTGAGAGCAAATTTCATCGCCGTCACTTTTTATGGTCAGCTAATCCTAGTTTTCTGGCATGGGTCACATCGAGGATAGCCCACCTGACTCCCTGCAAAAAATCATTAACCTAGTTCTACCTGTTTTTGGGTGGAGAACAAATTTCATCGCTGTCATTTTTTATGGCTAGCTATTCCCAGTTTTTTGACATGGGTCACATCGAGGGCAACCCATCAGACTCCCCGCAAAGAAATCTTGAACATAGCTCAACTGCCACTTAGTGGGTGGACAGACAAATATATATATTTAAATCTTAAACGGAAACATTATCACCTCTCTCACTTTTTTCCGGGTGATAATATTGGCACTACTCATAAAGGGCAGGAGCATGAGCCCCGGCGGCTCTCCGGAAGGCCCGTCTACTACTAGCAATCTAATCTAAGGTGCCCTTGACTGATCGTGTAAAGTTGAGTTACACTAAGCCCAATAAACCTGACATGTCCAAAACTTGAGACAGGAGCGTTGGCTTCACCAAAAGATTTTGATTACCAAAAACCCAACTGTACTGCGCAAGATGACGTTTTCGGTCGTCTGAAGTATAACGAATTTGGCCTTAACGCCGTTATATTCGATTGAACGGGAAAAGTCAGAGCAAGTGTCTGAACTTTTGGAGTTCACTTGACTTTGCCGAACCAATCGATGATAACTTTGACATCAATAGAGCATTTTTCATATTAATACAACATTTTTCTCCCGGCGCTGCCCTACTCTGTGACGGTGACAAAGCGGAATATGTGACAATCGACCTGAAAATTACCTGTTGCCTATTCAGGTAGAAACTATAACGTATAATTTGCATTCCTCAACAAAAAGAAATGCGCTAGTAAGCTTCGGGAATATGTCATCATGCATTTATTCCACTGAATGATACATTGTGCACTCTAACGGTGGTAGCTAAAGCCACGTTTTGTATATAAAGAGTAAAGAAAAATGTTGGTAAAAGCCAGTGTTAAATGAGCGGTATCACAGCAAATTTTTATTTCTGCGCTTGCATAGCAGTTAATACCATAAAACGCTCGTTATTATCTTATCAACCAATTTCCTAATCTAGTAAAACCAACTATTACAAGTTACTCAGAATTTTAACCTGACACGTGACCAGGTAACACCGACATCATCATAACGTCGGAACTAAAACAAATTAAAGTAGAAGTATAGTCGTAGTGGCAGCAGTAGAATTACTAGGAAGCAATATAAAGCAGAACACAGCTAATCTCAGCTGAAAGTAGAATACAGCTGAATTATATAGCTGCAGCAGTCAGATAAACGTTATTTTCGGTATCCTAGCGCATACGTTCTCACACAACACACAAAATAAAGCTAGAGAAAATGTGAAGGTAAAAGTTACTCGAATCTGAATCTTAATAGAATATTTTATTTAAATTGTGTATAACTAGATTTAACCAGAGCACTCTGAGAGCGTCAAGCAAGACAACGGTTACCAAAAAATAAAATTGGTCCTGAGACCATGATTTTCTTTGTATCAACACCAAAATATCATTTGTGCCCTTCAACAGTGTTAACAAATTCAGTAACTTTTTGGAGATCCGTTCATAACTTATTGAGTTATGCTGCTAACAAACGTTTTGACAAACATGAGTCAAACAGACAAATGAACCAACTCTCTGCACCAAAATTTAATTATTTATGTTTTTCAAGATTACTAACAACTCAGATGAATTTCATGAAGATCTATTCATTATTTTTCGAGTTATTGTGCTAACAAGCATGAAATAAAAAACAGAAACAAATGAACGAAAGAATAAAATGATCATTACAATAATTTGGCCGTTTACTTTTCGTGATATACCTAACAATTCATGTATATTTCATAAAAATATGTCCATAACTTCTTGAGTTATGGCAGTGAGAAAAATGAGGCAGACAAACAAACAAACGGGTAGACGGGTCTTCACCAAAAGTTAAACATCTGTTTCTCTTAACATACCTAACAATCTTTGTAAATTTCGTCTAAATCCGTCCCCAACTTTTTGAGTTATCTTGGTGACAGACAGAATAACAGACAGACATTCAAAGCCGGCAAAAACATAACTTCCTTGGCGGAGATAATAACGCAATGACTTAATTGAAAGAGATAGCTCAGTTAGATTAAGTTTAAATTTAGCTAAGTAAAACTAAGGGCACATTTGACTTGGTAGCAAAATTACGTCTTAATTTAAGGTTTAATTCGTTCAAAACTTGAGGCAGGTGCTCTGGCTTCGACCCGTAAAACTGACGTTCAGGTGACTCCTGATCAGTTCATCGTGGGACTTCCAAACTCCGTCTAACTCAGAAAAATAGAATTTTAGTCGGCTTAGAGTAAATACAGTAGGGCTGCATTTAGCACTTGCAACACGATTTGAAACGACAGAGCCAAAGCTTCTATGTGAAGTTGCGGAAATGTCAGGCCTCGAAGCCCAATCGAGCACGCTTGTAATCGGGCTGCTTGTAGTACCTGCAACACCATTCACAGGGACGAGCTAACGTTCCTGTCTGCATTTCCGAACAAGTTAAGTGGGTTTAGCTTAGATTGACTTTGACGGCCCAATCGAACGCGCCCTAAATTATGCACTAAGGATACAAAGAATCTCTGTTATCTACAGGCTGTACCCTAGATCAGAATTACTTGTAAATAACATGCGAATAATCGCAAATGCCCTGCGAAAAATTCATGAATAACTTATAGTATAGTTTTCCAGTAACATCAGAAGAATTTGGGAATTACGTGAGAATAATTTGTGAAGAATATATTAACGACATGCAACAAACTTGCGAATATTTTGTGAACTTGTGAACAATTTACAGGTACCTTTCGCACAACTGGTGAATACTTTACGAATAATTTGCAAATATTTTTCCAATGAACTTGTGAATCATTTACGAATAACTTACAGAAGACTAGTGAATAACTTGATAGTAACTTGCGAATAACTGGCGAATACCATGTGAATAAATGACTATAATAACTTGTGAATAACTAGCAAGTGACTCATGAATAGTTTATGAGTTACTTGTGAACACCTTATGAATAATTTAATATTACTCTAACTTGCAAATAACTCACAAATGACTTGTGATAATTTATGAATCATTTGCGAATAGCTTACAGCTTGGAAACTTGCGAATAAATTGCTACCTAATTCTGCTGGACAGTTCACGAATAACAGGCGGCATAACTTACGCGAAGTCATTTTTAGAGAATATCCCCCGAGATGGCTGAGTTGGCCTGAGGTCTGAGTTGGGCAGAGGTCTGAGTTGGGCAGGGGGATGAGTTGGGCAGGGGTCTGAGTTGGGAGGGTCTGAGTTGGGGGTCTGAGTTGTCCAGGGGTCCGAATTGACCTGTAACTCCACGAAATATCTAGAGTCATTGTGTTAACCCTTCTATATGCACGCTGGACAGTCTATAGCAATTACGGGAATGGTTCCTTTGAGGATGCGTTCGATTGCGGACCAAAAGAAAGCCTTCGAGGCCCTCGGCCAGTCCGAATCTGTAGACAGAAGCGTTGCTTTAAACCCACTCTGAGTTGCGTTTCCAGTGTTAGTACAAACCCGATTACGCTGAGCCGGCTGAAAACTCTATTTTACATAGCAAGATTGAGTTTCTGAATGTGTCAAGGGCAACCGATCAAGGATCATCGCTTCATACTAAATGCAACGGGTCGCAGCCTTCTTCAATTTTCGAATAAGTCAACTTTCGAAGGCTTAACAATTGGGCGCCCAACTGAACATGACCAAAGTCCCACAGTTAATTGTTATAAGGTAAGCCTTTTGAAGGCGGAGTCTCAGCTGAGATTTGAGCGAAAGCGAGACATGTAGCCCTTTGAAGAAACCCTGCAGTCAGTGAACTATCGAGAAGAAGAATAATGTTAGGTCAGTGCAAAAGTTTTTCTGATTGAAAGTTAAAGTTTATATTGAGAATGAAAAACTGTGTTTTTGAAAACTTTCAGTCATAGCAATAACGCCGTTCCCTCTGTATAACTTCATTCAATCTGCCAAAGAGCTAATAAACGCTTCGCTTGTAAAATTTTGCCAATTTGCTGCAAAATATGAATCTAAGTAATCTTCAACTCTCTTGTCGTGTTGTTACCCTAAGGCCATCTAAACGTTTTGGAATGTTTTGTATCGAGGTCAGGAGAATGTGCAGGATGGGGCAAAACTTCCCAACCAGCATAGCGCTGTGTATTAGCCTGATGGAAGATGAGTCCCTTTCTCTCCTTTTCCTCGTCTTTCAAGAGGAAACTTCCTTCCCGAAAACGGGAAAGCCACCACCTGCAATCTCCCTCCTTCACTGCATCATTTCCATAAGCACCCTGAAAGTCGTGTGCCGCGGCACATGCACTGGAGCCTCCGTGAAACTCGTAGAGTAAAGCGAGTCTAATGTGTTCTTTAGATGGCATGAACATTTGAGCGAATATTGCTGAGAAATATGAATGATGCTTTAAGAATCTGAAAGTAAATATATAAATTACTCTTGATGTTAAATTTAAGTAACAAGAATAGGCATAATATAAAATTAAAGATCTAAGATTCCTCTCTTATGAATCGACAAAAACTTTTGCACCGACCTGATACTTTGGGTAGACCTTAGCTCTCCAATTAATTCAGCGAGTGGTATTTCCTTACTAAGTTTTTCTCCTACTGTATTCTTATGAAAGAAGGAGGCCTTATATAGTGAGGTGATGCAGACCGAGTATGATGGGGTTAAGCAACAACAGGCATACCGCTAAAAAATAAAACAAAAATCCGTTAATTTACAGAAGAAATTATGGAAACAGAAACGACAGCGACGTCCAGTCAGAATGACGGATAAATTCTTGTTGAAGTTTCCCATTGGGCAGGATAAAAAAAAGTCAAATTTCAAAGCCCTTCAAAAAGCTCACTCAAATAAAGTGCCTGAACAGAGTTCGCTAATATTTGAGATTACGATAAGAAATGGGAGGCGTGTCATATTCAGTACATTCTCCACAGTAGCTCTGATTCACTTGGTACAATATTATATCTACTGGCTATCTAAAATTAAAACGGTAACCCAAATTAAAACGGCTAACATGACCAAGCTATGCAATTCTCATCCATTATCATGATAAGATATAAGTTTGAAGCAGAGATTACGAGCTTCAAAATGACTCCAAGATTAATTGTCCAGACCCTTGCAGTATTGAGTACCATAACCTAGAGTTTAGGGTGCGAAAACGTTGTTGGTTCACTTCGAATGTAAAAAAATGGCAATAGAAACATTTATCACACCTTCAGCTTCATGATTTACAATACATTATACAAAAAAGGTAAAGACAAACGTTTTATCACAAGGGCTGCTACTCACCAACATCCTCTAAGAGGTAACCGATTCGACATGGCCACCTCCTCTGTACAAGCAAAGTCAACATCGCCCGTGCAAGTCACCAACACCTTTCCTGATGACGTCGGGATTATTCCTGAGGATATCCACTTCTATGCGAATGCGATCCCGCAATTCTTCTAGGTTTTGTGAGGGCGTGGTGTACACTCGGTTTTTAAGATAACCCCACAAGAAGTAAATCGCAGGGTGTAAGGTCAGGTGACCTAGGGGGCCATTCAACGGGATGATTCACAGCTACCACATGCCGGCTTCGTCACCAATAAACAAATTGTGTAAGGATTGAGGGTCTGCGACATCGCGAAGTGGCTCCTAGGGCGATGTCAAAGAGACCCTGGATTCTTACAAAATTTATTCCGTAGTGCTAAACAGTATGTATATTTGGTTCGTACTTTATTAAAGTTATTAGGTGTCTGTGTTCTGAATAAAGTGCTGGTCGGAAAAACGAGCTTGTATTAATGCATAAAAACAACGCAATGCTTGGTGCTCTGCTTGTAAAGTTTTGTATTAGTTACCAGTTCTGGTAAAATTTATAGTCGTGAGTAGTGAAGTAATACCTGAATTAGTAGTACATATTTTATAAAAGATTATGATAATTTTCAAGAGAAACAGATGATATCCCACTTAATAAATCGAGCAAAATGGCATTTCATACGGTTCTGCGAAGTACGTGCACGTAGTCGGCTTAAGAGAAATTACGGGACTGCTCCAGTAAACCGAAATACTGCGCTTTCTCACAAGATTTACCGAGTCTCCCATTATATTTTTAATTTTTTAACGAGTGTTCCAGAAAATGTTCCAGTTGATGGCTGCTAGACAAGAGCTTCACAGGTATGCATTCTTACCGAGTGTTCGTTATAGACTAAACTGACGTGATGCCATGCAGTGATGGCGTTGTGAGATTGACTATCAGTGTGAAGTGAAGAGGAGTCATGGCCTGAGCGTCCGTCAAAATGCAGTCGACGAGGATGAGATTCGAACTCACGCACGGAGACCGTATTGGATTAGCAGTCCAACGCCTTAACCACTCGGCCACCTCGCCACATTCCACGTAAGAATCATCATCGATAGTATTCATGGTATTCCAACAACGTTCGAGTTTCTATATTATTTGAAACTAAAAACAAAATTTCATCGACGAGGATGAGATTCGAACTCACGCACGGAGACCGTATTGGATTAGCAGTCCAACGCCTTAACCACTCGGCCACGTCGCCACGTTTCATGTGGGGATTGTCAACGATAGTATTCACGGTAATCCAACGTTCCAAATTTTACATTACTGGAAATTGAAAACAAAACCTAATCGACGAGGATGAGATTCGAACTCACGCACGGAGACCGTATTGGATTAGCAGTCCAACGCCTTAACCACTCGGCCACCTCGCCACGTTTCAATCAGGGATTGTCATCGATAGTATTCATGGTATTCCAACAATGTTCCAGTTTCTATATTACTGGAAGTTGAAAACAAAATCTAATCGACGAGGATGAGATTCGAACTCACGCACGGAGACCGTATTGGATTAGCAGTCCAACGCCTTAACCACTCGGCCACCTCGCCACGTTTCCGTTTCTGGTGGGGACCGTCATCGATAGTATTCATGATAAGCCCACAACGTTCAAAATTTTATATTACTGGAAATTATGATTTTACATAAGAAGAGATGGTGAGATTTTATCAAAAAGAGGTGACATAGTTTAAATAAGTTTTGTTAAGCTCTCATTTTTGTATAATGTCGTGATCAATGTTTCTTAAATTTTATGGTGTCAACGTTAGTTAAACTATAATAGTTAAGATGGCTTCGAAAATCCCGTAACCCTCCCATTTTATTTGCTGCCACCATGCAGTAAACATCACCAGTGCTGCTAAATTTGCTATTCCCCTACGATAAATTTTGGATGAATCCTCACAATTACAATAACCT
>LQNS02278094.1:11444398-11456792 GCA_001587735.2 Parhyale hawaiensis | reverse complement strand
GAGCAACTTGCATCGGTGCTGGTTCAGGAATATTCGTAACATTTTCAATAGTAAATACAGAGGTGAAATAGTCGTTCAGGATTGTGGCTTTGTCTCTCAAGTCATTCGTGATTGCACCGTCTGCTCTTTTGAGGGGACCTAGGAAAGCAATGAAATCGACTGCAAGTAAAATTACTTCATCTTAAGTAAAAAAAATTACTAAATTCTGTGAACAAATAAATTGAACTTGTTTACAAAACAAAGGCTTTTACGTATAGTGCTGATTTTTTTCATTATTAAGTTTCGTGTTACAAATATTTCTGTCTATTGTGTCTAATCGATTTCAAGATTAAATTTTCATGTTATGTCTTTTCTACCGAATTACGCTAATACCGTATTACACCTGAATCTTGAACAAATTACTATGACATTCATAAAATTAAAATGGCTTTGAATGAAGTGATCATAATTTAGGATGAACTTTAATTTAGTAACTCAAATACAGTAAAGCGGGGGAAAAATGAAGTATCCCCATTAGGGGTAAAAAATGAACAAGGATTTATTACTACACGTGAGGGAGTCCATTTTTTACCCCTAATGTGGGCATTCTATTTTTCCCCCACTTTACTGTATGCCTTAGAAGTATCACGCTTTCCCGATCAATAATGAATATTTTAAGGTTAAAGGATTTTTTTAAGCTAATAGCGTGGAATGGGATATGTATATAGGCCTATGTATGCGGAACATACATACCTGGAAGCTAGCGCTAGTAGGGGCCTCTCTGGAATAGTATGAGAGCCACTGATTTGCACATTCAGGCAATACTTTCTGGGCGAAGGTTATTAGATAACACTTCATATCCGGTAAAACATGTTTACCGCTTGCAAAACATACTCATTAGCTCACCGTCTTCATGCAGAACAAAACAATCACCCTTTTAGCAGGAATGACTTCTCCATCGTAAACTTTTCCAACCGAATAGAACTCACAACTTTGGAATCTCTTTACATCTATAAAACAAAATCTTGCCTCATTATACAATGACAATGATTACGGCTATACCTCTTACTATGGTCCACAACGGAATTGTGTTTTCTTTGACTGTACCAGCTCTCCTCCCCCCGCACAATGACTGTACCCTCACAGCTACTTCTTCCATGCAAATCGCCCAACTATGGAAGCTTATCCCTGGCATTCGCATGTTACACCTGCCACCTATAGCATCTCTTGTCACCGCTGGCAATAATAAAATAAAAATTTTCTTTTTGAGGCTTCCTTTTCGGTGTTCTTATTTCTGAAGAATGCGAATAAAATTCCGGAAACATTAATTCTTTTAGAATTTAGTCGACGCTTATGTATTGATTAAAGGTTTACCCTGCGTTCTTTTACGCGACCTACTGCGGAAAACGCACATATTTTAGCGTAAGCATGTTGGATTAGATGGTATTTATATGGACAATGACAAGGATTTTATATCAAATTATATACATAGACAACGGGATGGATTATAGACTATGGATTCTGCATGGGACAATGGCAAGGATTTAAGATTAGATTATATATGTGACAGTGGTAGGATATTAGAACAAACATGGGACAACGGACGGATCAAGAGCTCCATTCCCAGCAATGACACGATGACAAGGTTTCCGTTTTCTCTTAACGATTGCCAACATAAATGGTGCGTACAAGTACTGGATTTTTTACTGGATTTGGAGATCTTATTTAACCTTGCAATAAATCATGCTGACATCATTGAAATGCAATTTTCATGATAATAACAAAGAAATAGGTAACGTCACAGCCAATCAGTGGAGTCAACCCTCTCCACCCCCAAGAGAGTTCACTACGCTGATTGGATGTGACGTCACCTCTTTGAAAACAAAGAAATAGGTAACGTCACAGCCAATCAGTGGAGTCAACCCTCTCCACCCCCAAGAGAGTTCACTACGCTGATTGGATGTGACGTCACCTCTTTGAAAACAAAGAAATAGGTGACGTCACAGCCAATCAGCGGAGTCAACCCTCCCCACCCCAAAAAGAGTTGACTCCACTGATTGGTTGTGACGTCATCTGTTTTTATTATCACGTAATGATTATAACATGCTGTTATTTCAGTCGTGCCATAAACCTATGGAAACGTAAAGAGATACTGTTGCCAATAAAATGCTAAAGAATATGACAATCGTATGCTAACACTGGCTCGATCCCATTGTAAACTAGAGAGCACTCTGAGAGCGCATACCTTCTCCAAGCAAGGGAACGGTAACGGAAAATTTAAATTGAATCAGAAACCATGACTTTCTTCGTATCATCACCAAAATTTAAATAATTTGTGCTTTTTGATACAGTGTAAAAAATTTTTACGTGAAATGACAGAAAATATCCGGCAGCCCACATGCCGGACACTGTTCAACGTCTGTTTAATCGTACCAGGAAATATTTAGAGTTTCCGTCAATAAGCGGATTCTTCTCTGTAACAGAAACTGAAACAACTTCCCGATAGAATACAGATTCCGAAATTTGATTCCGTTGTTTGTGGTTCTTTAGAACAAATAAGGTGTAATCATCTGTTACTGGAAAAGTAAGGTTTAATCATCTGTTACTGTCAACATGCCTAACAATCCCTGTAAATTTCGTAAAGATCCGCTCATGACTTTTTGAGTAATGATGGTGACAGACAAACTGAAAGACAGGCAAACAAACAGACAAACGCGACAAAAACATAAGCTCCTTGCGGTGGTAAAAATGTAATGATCAATACGGACTTTTCGTCGAGTAAAACATAAAATTTCATTGAAACTCGTAAAATTTACTGCAACCTATAGGGTGCTGCAACAGCTTGCAAAGCTTGGTTAAAACTTTGAATATTCACTAAAACTTATAAAAGATCCCACCAAAACTGGCCAAATTACAGTTAATTCTTCAAAATTTAAAAAAAACACTAAAACATGGAAAATGTTTATCACCCGCGATTCGTTGAAGATTTAAGTATATATTTATATATTTGTGTATACTGTATGTATATATGTCTGTCCACCCAATTAGTGGACGAAGGAGTAGAGCAATGTTCATAATTTCTTACAGGGAGTCTGGTGAGTTGCCTTCAATGTGACCCATGCCAAAAAACTGGGAATAGCTGGCCATAAAAAATGACGGTGATGAAATTTGTTCTCAACCCAAAAACTGGTAAAAGGAGTTGAGCTATGTCTATGACTTTTTGCAGGGAATCTGGTGGGCTGTCCTTAATGTCACCCATGCAAAAAAAAAAAAAGAACTAAATGTAGGATTAGCTGGCCATATAAATCACGGCAATGAAATTTGCTCTCCACCCAAAAACAGGTAGAAGGAGTTGAGCTATGATCATGATTTTCTGCAGGAAGGCTGGTGGGCTGTCCTCGATGTGGCCCACGCCAGAAAACTAGGATTAGCTCAGATCAGCATTAACACCGAACCTAGTAAATAGTCAAACTATCAAACTGACAGTATAAAAGCTACTAAGTAGTTTTCTTCATGTAGACAACGTAAATAAATCTTTTTTTTTACCTTAACACGCAAGGAATTACATTCGAATCGGAAATTTACAGGCATTTATCGATTGATTACGAGTAAACAGTGAACGGTATCGGATAACATTAGATAAATGCCAACAAATTCCAGATTGGAATTATTTTAGAAACGCTGAAAAATTGCATAAGAAACTGTGTAACAATTGTAAGATCTGCTACAATGTTACCTGTCAGGTCAGTTAGCTAAAGCAAGTGTCCCTTGTAAAGTTTCTGGTGTCCCTTTTATTAGCAGGAAGTTGTGCACTTTTCCGTTGATTGAACGGTCCAGCAACACATTGGGACAGTCAGCTCAGGCAGCACTCTCTCGAAAGGTTATCGTATGACAAAGGCTTAAATTTAAAGAATTGCACTAAAACTTTCTCGGCAAACGACACCTTCATCCGGTCCTCACCCGCGGGGTGATGATGACCCTGCCGAAGGGCCGGCCTGCTCCAGACGTACGATGCCATCGCTCAGGCCTACTGACCGGAACCTAAGCCGAGCTGACTCAGCATTGTGTACCGACGGGTCGGCACAAGCTAAGGCGCACGAATTTTTCAATCGCTTACCGATATCTTTCCAGGTGGAAACGAAGGATACGCGAGCGGAGGTATAACAGCCGCGTTTCTTAGCGATGAGCTGTTTTTCCTCGTGAAAAAAATGTGAGTCTAATCGCTGTGAGATATGAGAAACAGTCGAACTTGGAAAATTAGTTCAACCCTTTAATGTGTTCATTTGAGGACGTAACAAGCAGTGATTTTCCTGCGACACCTGATGGTTAATTGAGGCGTGAACGGTTAGGAGAGCGTAGATAATAGGGCAGGTTAGGCAACTTTCCATGACGCGGTGTTTGAATAACTGAGGAGCATAGTGAGACAAACAAGAGGAGAGAATTCAGGCGCGGAACATCGTGCAATGAAACAGTGAGTCGGAAATGAATAGGATGAACGTAGTAAAGATTGTCGATAAGTTAAGAAAAAGAATGTGAGCAGAATGGACATGACAGAAAAATACCACGATTCCCTAGCTACAACGCTAAGGTAGACTGGCGGTGCGACCCATCATAACGCAAGATGGACAAACCTAACTAACCTAATTCTATACCATATGCCAAAGCCTTCTAAAATACGTACTTTAGAAGGCCTTGCCTATACCCCATCTTAAGCTTCCTGGAAAAGAAGTGCTTTAAGAAGCTGGTTGTCGGGAAGTAACATGCGCATTCTAGACGTAAAATTTGTAGACTATGATCTGACCATTTTACGGAGGCAGTTCGTTCGTGGCCAAATTCCTCAATAGTGGTGTCAATTCTGTGGGTATTCCTGAGATTTTTCTATATACAGGTAGAGAGCGTGTCCAAGATATGGGCCGAACAAAATCTCAGATATGCTCATAGAATTGGCAACGCTATAGAGGAATTTGACCACGACCGAACCGCCTTTATAAAATGGCCACACTATAATACATATCTATAGTTCAGGGAATATGTTATTAGACGTCAACAGAACAAAGTTTTATTGATCAAGCTCTGCAGAGTCTATGCGACTCCAGTCCTTGAGATATACTCAAAAACAAAAATGCGAGTAAACCTAGAAGGCACGTGTTCCAATTAATAGTACCACATATATATGTAGATGAATGTATTCTGAGTGCCTGTTCAATGCTGTAGCCCCGTGTTACATTCCTCCGCCGTTGCACAGTCCGCCCCGGCCTCTGCACAGCCCCCGAACGTTACAACGGTGCAACGGTGATTGCGTTTGACGCGTCCGGATCGGTTTTGCCCCCGGGACATATTCATAAAAAAAATGGAGAGTACTGGGGAGATAAGGAAATCCTAAGACGATCGTCTCCCCTACGGTTTACATACACACATACACACACGCAGCACTCTTCAAAGAAGGCGTGCCTAGTAGAGCATGACCTCTGTCTTCAACAAAAGTCTAATGCATGCGCGCCCTGACCAGTCGAATGGGCCGGTAGGCGATACGTTAAGAGTGCCCCGTAAGAATAGCATTGAGTGGTCGTCTTCCTTGGCGATCCAAAAGGCTGCTCGATCACAGACAGGCATTCCATCGTGCAAAGAGTCCTAAGAACGACGAAGCGTGTGTGAGACACGAAAATACGAAGGAATATAACACATGCTTCACATAGGAATTACGGCGCTTTAGCTTCACTCACCTTATAGGAATAACAGAGGAATTACATCAAGACCTCTCAGCGAAAAGAAAGAGCTAACTTACTGAAGGATCGTCGTCGTCGTCGTCAACGGAGGTTCATGGTGGTCAGTACCTTCTCGACAAGTTCCTCTGGCGCTAAAAAAAAGAATCTCATGCGAAGAATAAATTTTCTAGGCAATGTATTAGAGAACTTCGGTTTGGAAGTCAGGGCAGGTCACTTGGCAGCGACTTGCAGTGACTGCAAGTAAGCAAGTGTGTGGCAGAAGCGCAAGTGTTTCGGTTGCTACCAATGAGATTTTGTGATAATAAGAATAGTTCGGTTTAGAGGGCTGTGGCTTGATGACAGGCAGGTCGCCATGCAAGCAGACGTGTAGCAAAGTTGAAAATGTCAGCGAAAACATAGCATTAATATTCGTATACTCAGAGAAATCTCTATAGTTAATGCAACTAAATGTTTCAACCAAATACATTAGTTTGTGAGGACTAAAGGTAGTTCTTGATACTAAATATAGTACACGTACAAACACATATAAGATCTCTTATATCATGGCAAATCTAAGTATGTCACGTTGAATTATTAGATACATTAACTAGAGAGTTCTTTATGTGTACTATATAAGTAATAATGGAAACTATATTCTCTTGTAGTCACAACCAAATATGTTTGGCTACATTCATCAGACATTCTCCTTTTTGTGCATAGGTACATGAAATTAGATTAGGTCTCCCAAGACACAATGCGGTGTTAGAAGAGTGAAGAAGGTAAGGGACATGTAGTACGTCCAAAAGAACGGGCTACCCTAGCACAGAAGATCACCAAGCCGGTGGGACAGACAAGGAAAATGAGGTAGAACACAGTGAAGATCGTCAGTAGAAGTAAGAAAAAAGTATGCGTGAAAGAAAGACACCACGAATGTCCATAGCTTAGGACTGGTAGTATACGTACCAAGGTTGACTCCTGGTGAGACGGTTGTGTTACTCCGTTAACGCGGAATTAAATGGCCTAATTTCCGATGAAGTAACAGTACTTGAAACGTGCCTAAATGGTCGCAGTGCATGGTAAAGTATTACTAAAAACACGTATCACAACCGTGACATTTCACTGCTCTGATTGGAAAGTGATTACACATATGAGTAAGACGGATACATTTTCGTTTTTCTGAACTAAACTGTTTCACTAGTAATGTATTACAATGCACGTACGACGGTACTTCATACATTGTGCTCCTATGTAATATTGCGCCTTTTCTTATAAGCTCTGTTTCCCACAATTTACATGAATTGCAGCCCTTCGGAGTCATACGCATTTCAATTTTTTGTTAGCGTATCATATTTTTCCGCACTATTACGTGACCGTGCATGTTTATCAGTAGCCTATATATTTTTTTTTTTGTTTGTCTGGTGCAATAGCTTTACAACAAAGTACTGTAAAAGAGACTTGGCCAATTTCTTCAGTTACAGCAGCGTAACGCTCTGTTCTCATGATATCATTGTTTTTCCTTAGACATCGCCCATTCGCTTCAAAAAATAATTAACAGACAAGATGTTCAACACTACCGGCTCTGGGCTCCAGAACCGCATTATATCTACGCATCTGGCCCTATTAAGAACGTCGTCCGTCACCAGTAAAGTGAACATTATTTGGCGTGAAAAAAATCGACAGATATGGTACGGGTGAAATGATCTTCATGTCTTTGCTTTAAACTGACTGAAAAATTTTCAAGACGAGAAAAAACACATCTGTGGTTGAACTTCCTTCCCGCGAAACACAAAGCTGCTTGGAAATTGAATTGTCCCCTATCTAATAGTGAAGGCGTAATGGTTGTACTAATGCAGGAATTAAGGAACGAACCAAGGAACTAAGAAAGGAAGAAAGGGAAGTATGGAGGAACAAGCACTTTATTATTTTAGCTATTGTAAGTGCAGGTCACGGCTGTGGCTCTTTCATGACAAAAGCCGCTTATTTTACATTTTCCAAGCACTTGTATTCTTTTTCACAGTTTCCTTTCTAAAAGATTCCTCTATATTAGTCAACCTGTGCATGCAAGTACTTACACCGTCGGTTTTTGAATTCTGAAAGAACATGACTGAATGATAGTTTCACATAAACGGACTTGTCGTCCACGTCGATGCTGCAGTTCCTGGATTCTACCTAGAAGAAACCCAATCGAGTGACCACGAAGCACTTGAACCCTTGCAGATCCCCTGAACCAGTTCGACCACGTTACAACTACCGCAAGTCTTTCGCAAACTCAGTAGTTGAATCCTACTTGCAGGAGTACCAACCGAATCATCAGGAAGAACATTAGCCAACTAACCTTTTCTCACATTGCGTGGTCCCCGTATAACAATTCAAACAGTGCTATTCATGCGAGAAAGGTAGATTATTCCATGAGAGATAAGGGAAAGGGATAACACCAGTATATAAAATTATTACTAACCAAGACCTGTGGAAATCCCGCTAGGTGCTGTTCATCACTTCTATCCTCGATCCCATCGTATGATGTGCGAAAATTTGTACATGCGAGGAGCATATTAAGATGGACTCTAGCTAGGTCTCGGATCCATAACACAGGTACGTTATTTTTCCTCTCTAATAATGAAAGCGCTACGCACGATCGTATCTTCATATCTAAATCTGTGCACCATTACATTGTATGAAGCTCAAAACAATCCTCTCCTTTTAAGTTGGCAGTTGCAGCCCATCCTTCATAATCAAGCAAAACACTATCAATGAAAAGTATAAATCTAATATTCTTCACCAACATTTTGGACAGCTGAGAACCCTAGTCCACTATATACATACTAAAATACAGTGCGTTGGCTTCTTCCTTGTTTGGTTGTGCTCTCCGTCCCGATCTCAAGGATTACATCAGAGAAAGTCCAACAGCTGGACGCTACAGGGATGAGCTATGTAGAAAACTAACCGTAAATAAGAACCGTGCAAGTTAGTGTTCAGATTAACTGCGAATGAGTACTTCGAATACGCTTGAGACGCAGCCGGGTACATCTTGATGTCATTTCCATGAGCTTGGAAGATGAACGACTTTTCTGCTGTACAAAGCCTGTTGCTGCCGGTGCTTCACATGCTGTACGCTTATAGCAACACCGGTGTGTATTATTTTCGCAGTACCAAATGCGTCACTTCGATCCAGAGCCAAAGCTTAATGCGGGATGAATGCTCGCAATTGAATTACTGAAAGCGTTACGTACAGATGGACGGACGGATAGACCTATACGGTTGGATGGAACTACATGCAGAATAATATTAAAGATCTGTCCATTTTCTCTACTTCAAGCGTTGGCACAGAACGAAACCTATAGTCAAACGAAGTAAATCTTGGCTTTAGCTGAGATAAAGAGCATGCTTTGTCGAGACATGTCGGCGAATTCAAAGTTTGGTATTACTTTTGCAGTGCGTTCTGTCAGTAGCTACGGGAGAACTGACTGCACGGCTCTGTCGAAGTGCAAAGCGCTGACGGTGCTCATCTCTTGGGATATTTGAAATAGAGGGGCAAACAGGAAGATGTTCCGCTGCCTCTTCAGCTTTTCAGCCTCTACAATCTACAGCCTCTTCAGCTTCTGCAGCTTCTTCAGCCTCTACAGCGTCTTCACTCTTCAGTCTTTGCGGCCTCTACAGCCTCTTCAACCTCTGCAGCCACTGCAGCCTCTTCAGTCATTTCAACCTCTTAAGCCACTGCAGCCTCTTCAGCTTCTTCAGCCTCTACAGCCTCTTCGGCCTCTGCAGCCTCTTCAGCCTTTTCAACCTCTGCACCCACTGCAGCCTCTACAGTCTCTTCAGCTCTTACAGCCTCTTCAGCTTTTACAGCCTCTTTAACCTCTACAGCCTCTGCGGCCTCTTCAGCCTCTACAGCTTCTTTAGCCGCGGCAGCCTCTTCAACCTCTGCAGCCACTGCAGCCTCTTCAGCTTTGGCATCCTCTTCAACCTCTGCAGCCACTGTAGCCTCTTTACCCTCTTCGCCTCTGCAGCCACTGCAGCCTATTCAGCCTCTGCCGCAGGTTCACAGGCACGGCATCAAGAATAAAGATATACCACCTCAGGTTCTTGTTTCGCCGTCGTTCCAACATATGGGTAAACTAGCGCAGCGTTAACGCACGCACTGTCTCCCGCCGTCATTACGTCATTGAAGAAAGATATGATCACTTCAACTAAACGCCCGTTTCCTGAACTCTCCATGAGTCTTTTTTCAGGATTATTTTTTCATTCATCGATCTTCTATTTAGCTTACGGAACATTAGATCAGATAAAAAATATTCGCAGTGGGAAAGGATTAGTCACTGGTACCTACGCCGCAAGTTAAAAAATACTTCATCATCTTCAAAGCTTAAGTTTGAATAGTTCGGCGAGGCAACGACTCCTTACCGTCCACCAAATAAATTTTATCCTAACTAATCCTACACAGCAAACAACCAACAAATTGAGCGTTTTTTCTATGGATTAGATTAGCCAGCTGGCAGTAGACTGGCCAGCAGGTAGTAGACTGGCCAGCAGGCAGTAGACTGGCCAGCAGGCAGTAGATTAGCCAGCTGGCAGTAGACTGGCCAGCAGGCTGAATCTCAGAAACGATCCAAGACTCACGCTCTGGCCCTCTACATATGAGCTATTGCAGACTTCAAGTCTGCCGAGCGTTCAGAACGTTAGTATTAGTAATGTTCTAATGAGCAGTAAAGGTTATCTTTGGGCGCCGATGGTTTACTGTCGTATGTGCATCGAAGGTTAAAAAAATGTTTCAAGTGGATAGCGCATAACTGTAATATGAAAGCATAAATTAAGCTATATAAATGCTGGATAGTTACTACAGCGTTAGGGTATTGACAACAATCGATGTATGAAGATAGTGTATGAGAAAAAATTTATTTCCTACAATAATCATAGTCAACTAACATCATTCAAGCCATCGACTTCACCAAAAATCATTTTCATGAGTTTCTTCAAGAGAAGCTGGGGCTATGAACGAAGTAGTACCGCGTGATAGTTCAGATCGCCAACGTCAACAAAAATGAACAAAAACTGAAGTAAAGCCCCACTATAAATTAAATGAATAAAACATCGCAATTTCATTAGATATATATATCTATGTGTCAGTCACTGCCATAATAATCACGACTTATTACGTGCCTTTCTATCTATCTGATCATTCATATTATGTTCATTGTGTGTACTGGACCAGCTGCCGTGACACTGATGGCGGTGTATTATCTCTCCTTCTTCCTGATGGTCATCCATACTCGATCACGCCTGAGGCATACTCACTGACAGTATTTACGATAAGTCTGTTTATATGCATGATGGCTATACGGCTGATGCTAGAGGTATATATTAATGACTCTTTCTAGCCACTTTGAAAAATTGATAACGATATTTGCGTTGAATTTTGGCAGCACGAGAAAGACGCTTGTAATGCGCTATCGAAATTCAAGGGGTAGCGATAACGTAAGCAGTTGAAGTGTATCTCCCACAGGAGTATTGACGACCATAAGCAAAACATTTATGTAAATGAAAGCATTGGGCAAGCTAACAAAGCGTCAGCTACAGTAAATTGACAGTAGCACATAAAGGCAATTGATGAGTTAGCAAAGCGTTAACTAGAGTATGTTGACAATAGCAAATGAAGGCATTGGATAAGTTAACACAGTGTCAACTACAACCAGCATACTGCAATACGCAAATAAAATCATCGCGTAATCAAGCAGAGCATTACTGACGATGCGTTACGTATGATAGGCAGAATGAGCGCAGGCAAGAGCAATGATGTATGGAAGAGGTGCGGGACGGTGAGAGGAGGCCCAGGAGAGGGAGCGTGTGCGGGATTCATGGCTTCTCACGATCTGTTCACCACACCTGCCCTATACCTTCCCAACCCCCCTCCCCTACACCTGTCCCCTGGTGCACTCTGCTGACCCCAACACGGGGTCAATCATGAACGTAATCTGCTGAGTCTCGGGGTTGCGTTCTGGGTCCTTGTGTACCGGACAGTTCGTACCCGACGGCCTGTACTTGACAGCCTTTATCTTAACGGCCCCCTGCGCCACAGCCCGTGCCCAACAGCCCGTTTCCGTTAACCCGTAAATAGAACAATCGAGATCAGGTAACCTTTAAACGATATTACAGACCAGCTTGCCCGTACGTGCCCGGCAGCAGGTGTGTGACAGCCCAAAACACGTAACCAATTTCTAACAGCACGTATCCGACCCCCCGTTAGTGACGACCCGTAACCGACAGATCGTATTTGACATCCCACCGACAGCCAGTACCTCACTACCCATACCTGAGTCGGTCTGCGGTACGCCCTACCCCACAGGTCGTAACTGGCAGCCCTTGCCCAACATCCGTGTCGGACAGTCCATATTCAACAGCCTGTGTTTGAAGGCCTGCATCCAATAGCCCTTAGCCTGACGTCCAATAGCCGACAGCCCGCATCAGGCCGCCAGCACCTGGTAGTTCTTCTCCGACAGCCTGTAACCGACGATCAGTATCCGATAATTAACCAGTAACCGACGGTCAGTACCTGACATCCCGTAACCGACGGTCAGTACCTGACATCCCGTAACCGACGGTCAGTACCTGACATCCCGTAACCGACGGTCAGTACCTGACATCCCGTAACCGACGGTCAGTACCTGACAGCCCGTAACCGACGGTCAGTACCTGACATCCCGGAACCGACGGTC
>LQNS02278094.1:11424392-11442788 GCA_001587735.2 Parhyale hawaiensis | reverse complement strand
TTTACTTGATATTATATTTTCTAGAGACATAAATTACTGTCCCATGTTTAACGAAGTGGTGCAAATTCTATATTTATATATGTACCTATTTTTTCCATTATTATTATTTTTCTTTGTGAATCCATGTTTTCATAACACCTGACAGCCAGTAACCGACGGTCAGTACCTGACATCCCGTAACCGACGGTCAGTACCTGACAGCCCGTAACCGACGGTCAGTACCTGACATCCCGGAACCGACGGTCAGTACCTGACAGCCCTTAACCGACGGTCAGTACCTGACAGCCCGTAACCGACGGTCAGTACCTGACAGCCCGTAACCGACGGTCAGTTCCGATAGCCAGTAACCGACGGTCAGTACCTGACAGCCCGTAACCGACGGTCAGTACCTGACAGCCCGTAACCGACGGTCAGTACCTGACAGCCCGTAACCGACGGTCAGTACCTGACAGCCCGTAACCGACAGTCAGTTCCGATAGCCAGTAACCGACGGTCAGTACCTGACATCCCTTTACCGACGGTCAGTACCTGACATCCCGTAACCGACGGTCAGTACCTGACATCCCGTAACCGACGGTCAGTACCTGACAGCCGTAACCGACGGTCAGTACCTGACAGCCCGTAACCGATGGTCAGTTCCGATAGCCAGTAACCGACGGTCAGTACCTGACATCCCTTTACCGACGGTCAGTACCTGACATCCCGTAACCGACGGTCAGTACCTGACAGCCGTAACCGACGATCAGTTCCGATAGCCAGTAACCGACGGTCAGTACCTGACATCCCGTAACCGACGGTCAGTACCTGACAGCCGTAACCGACGATCAGTTCCGATAGCCAGTAACCGACGATCAGTTCCGACAGCCCAACCGACGGTCAGTACTCGACAGTCCGTAATCGACCGTTAGTACCAGATAGTCCGTAACCGACGGTCAGTACCCGACAGCCCGTAACGGACAGTCAGTACCCTACAGCCCATAACGGACGGTCAGTACGTACCCGACAGACCCTACTCAACAGCTCGTGTCCGACAGCTATGTTGCGTAGTCCACACTACTGTCATTAATATGAGTCCTTGCAAACGACCTATAAGAGGTTTCAGAATAAATAATCACTCTCATAATAGTCGATTCTTAAGCAATGCTGTACATTCATAGATACCTACAGGAGGGGACTCCCTGACATTTGCAGCCACACTTATATATCTAATTTACTGCGGGGTCACTGACCTAATAAATACTGGGGAAGATCCGGGGATCACGGTCGGTCTTGCAGTCTTCCGTCCATCTTGCCAGAGCTCTGTAAATCCGTGACTGACTGCAGTCGTGGTAGACTCCTCTGGACATTGGGGGCATGCGTTCACCTCTAGCAGAAATCAAAGAATGAGGACTTCAAACAATGCATTCATTCTTCCTTCACTGCATGGTTTATCATGATAATTTATGGTGCGCACCTACCAGGGTTAATTCTACAAAAAAAATTGTTATGTAGTGAAGCCTTAAAATACATATTTTGCAGAGAGTTGCGAATGCTAATTTAACCCACTGCTTCTAAGGTTCTAAAAAGTCCCTGTAGATTTGTCGAAATATATCGCTTAGAAGACTGAAATTCAACACCGTTAGAGCGCAGTGCGTTCCACGAAATAAATAGAATCTGCTACTTTTTTTGAGGTGTTGAGCTCCCAGGCTACGTATTTCGGAGCTGCATTTAGTATTTCAGTAGTTGTTGATAGCTTTGAAAATGACGACGTCTGAACAACCAAAACGTTCAGCTTACACTAAATGCACCCATCAGATCTGCAGTTTCGACTAAACTACCTATAAGTATTTTTTTATTAAAACTGCATTCACACTCGGAGATGCAACTTAAGAGACTCAATGAACAAGTTTCTGCCGGGACATGCTCTCTCTGTTCTCAGAAATTCCAGGGCTACAATAACAGAGGTCCGATTCGACTTCCACATCGAACGATGTCGTTTCAGTCGCCTGAAACAAAGCTAATGCAATGGACGAGCGACTACAGGTACAATTGCCTGCAAGCAGCGTAGAGCAGGCGCGCACTGCAGGGGGAACACGACACATTGTGTACCTAATAATATGAGGCAGTGAAGGTAATGAAAGAGCGTTGGGGTAATGGTTGTGATTGTGCCAACCGCAGTAAACAGTCAACCTTGAGTGGCGGGATCGAGGAGCGCATCTGGCGGGCAAGTCAAATTCTTGGACAAGCAGTGTGACCTCCATGCGAAGGTTTCAACATACGCCAGTTATTACTTCAAGTGAGAGAGGGAGAATGTTACGTAAAACATGTCCATTGACAAACAAGAGACTGAGATTAACACATACAGAGACTCTATAGTTAAACTAACTTAATACTTCAGCCAGGAGTAGGTATATGAGTTGCGACAAAAAAAAGAGACGAACGTATAATAATATGTATACTCACATAATATGTATACATAATATGTATATTCACATACGTAACTACCCAGCGACACAAAGCATGCTGGCTGATAGTAAAGGCTTAAAATGAAAAAAACTGACGTGAGAAGGTGAAAAACACACATGAAAGGATATGTTTTGAAGTGTTATGTGGATTTTAGAATCAGTGCCTCCACTATTTTGTTACATAACCAGCATAATAAACATTCAAGAAAACCGAAATTTTTAAGCTGGATAAACTTACTAGCGAGCAGTGCCTATTCTTTGCTGAGCAACACGACTCATTTAACGGGATGATCATGTGGAGCGAGATTGTTATAGTCCATATAAATTTGAAGGATACATCTTCTTTCACTATTCTACGTCAATCAGTGAACACGGCCACCAAAATGATAGGGAAGAATTCGTGGTAATATGTGTTTCTCCATTGCCACTCACTCATTAATACAACTGCCAACGTAAAGGAACATAAGAGATGAGCGACTTCGGTTTCACACTTGCTGAGCAGCGAAACCCTTCTTTTCTTTCTCTGACTTACCTTCATGATTCTCCACACGAGGTCCAGGTGCTGTTATCCACTGAGCCCGTCTTGTTCAGAGGTGATGCTGCAGTCCGTGACGAGCGGGATGGCTAGTAGCTGCTTACGGCCATTTTACCAGGCACTTTAAGTACGTATGCGTCCAGTAGGAACTTAAATTTTGCAGTCTCTGTACCGCAGGCATTTTGACTGTGCAGTGGCAATTTATTGACAACCTCACCCACACAGGAAAAGTTGATTACTTTTTCTATGCAGTCAAACATCACTCTAAATATTACTTTTGACGCATTTTATTATGTGTTATTATTATTATCATTATTGAGCAGTTCAAGCCTCATTTTCCATAATTAAGGCGGTCTAACAGAGAAAGAAGGAAGAGACATATAGTAGGTTGACAGAAATGCGACACCCGTGCACGGTGTTACTACTCAGGACCAACGCACATGAGAACAGTAAGTTAGGAAAACAGAGGAAGAACAGATGAATGCAATGTATGAAATCTGAAGCAAGCAGAGTGGGCAAGAAACACAGATGTCTTGAAGGGTTGGCTAATGGTTATAAGATAACCTATACGGCCCCCCTGGGGTCGCTGCTTCTCACAACATAGGATGGGCGAACCTTAACTAACCTAACCCTATGGCCAATCCTAGGCTTCCTGAGGAGCTATTCGACTCGGTATCAGGAATACGCCAGGGCATCATATAGCTAGGTGAAAATCCTTTCGCTCAGGGAAAAGCTGTTTCTTCGACGAATGAGCCTAGTTAAAAGAATAAGTGATGCACCACACGTAGAGAGTCACCTAAACAATGTAACCTTGTGTCACCGCGCGTGGAGGGTCACCAAAACAATGTGACCTTGAGCCACTGCACGTACAGAGTCACCTAAACAGTGTCACATCGTGTCACTGCACAAAGAGAGTCACCTAAGCAATGTCACCTGGCGTCACTGCACATAGAGTGTCACCTAAACAATACCACCTGACGTCACTGCAAAAAGAGAGTCACCTGAACAATGTCATCTGGCGTCACTGCACGTACAGTGTGACGCAGACAGGGCTATATCGCATTACTTTACGTAAAGTTTACAATAAATAATGTCACTAAGTGCTATTTTTACATGACCTGCGAGAGTTAATGTCAACCTAAGTCACTCATGACACTTCACAAGTTAATCAACCCAGCAGGGTAACCCGACACATTTGATTTCGAAGACCGGACCATCGAAGATGTTTCGGCTTTTTATATATTGTGCACGCCGAGAAACTCTCATGCCATTAATCGTCTCTGACTAGCTACTTCATAACACCATTAATATTTAACTGATAATGTGGCGGTACGTACGGGCTAAATGCCGCAGGTTTGCATTAGATTTAATTAAATGGCTGGCAGTAGACGGACCAATGGGCTCATTCCCAGAGAGAAGCTGACTCACACCCGGTCCTTTATGAGCTATTGCTATAATAAAAAAAAAAAAAAATCCGATGTCTCAGAGAAAACTTAAGTCAACGGTGACTGTGTAAGTGTGACTGAAACAGCCGCATTTATCCTCAGTCGTTTAGCGCTGTTTGCTATAAGTTTAGTTACGGCTGGGATAAACAAGCCAGAATCTTCTGTCTGGCAGAAAGAACTACGACGGTAGGTTAAGTCGTCATCATTTCTCATCTGTTTGTGGTATCCAAGTCCCTCTGAAGATATATCATTTTTTCAAAGCTCATCATGATCAGTCAAGTTGTTTTTATCATTAGTTGATATCAGTCCCTCTTATATGAACGTATTTCATTCTGCTGAAGTATATGACCTCCAGATAATTATTTTTGGTCGATTAAAACGTATCTAGCTTTCCTTCTCACATGCTTCTTCCGCTCAACCTTGCCAATTGATTATTTTCACAAATACAGTAATCAATATCACTGCCTGCCAAATTACGCACTATCAATGATCATTGATCAATTATTTAGCTTCAGTCCAGAGAATTTCACATATATAAATAAGAAGAAAACAAATCGGTATTAGTTTCCAGCCTTCCTCACGTTCTACCATCACCTGACAACAATTCCTCAATGAATGGTAACTCCTCGTTCGCCCCCAAACAATCTACAGGGCGAGCAGAAAGTCCCTGGGCTTTCTTTCTTAAATGTAAAAAAATAACACGGTTATGCCCTGGTTTTGGTTATAAAATTGCACAAGATGGTAGAAATTACCTACTGCCACTCATTTTATCATTTCAAATTTATTCTATAATTTAAATTTTTCATAAAACAGTGGGGAAACATGAAGCTATTATCGAACTCAAGCATATCAAAACAGGATATTTTCAATTGTTAAAAAAGTCACAATCATGTCATGAGTAAGTATGTATATGTATAAGCCTAGGCTCCTTTCTACAACGAAGGCGATTTTCCTGGAAGAAAATTCAGCGTGAATGGGACAAAATACCGGGAAAAAAAATCGTACCTCTGTCTATGGAAGGTTTCCGACGGAGACATGAAGGGCTAATGAAGGAGTTATTAAAATTACTAGTGGACCCGTGCGTGAAAAATTCACTCAATAACCTATACGTTTGCCTAATGCCTCTAGGCCGGTGCGGAATCTCCTCTTCTCTTATTTGCTTCTAAAATTTTCTTCTTTCCTTCATTGATCCTTTGTCGTGCTTTCATTCTTAGGTCTTCTATAGAGACAGGCAGAAGTAACATCTTAAGTAAAACACTCAAACAAACTTAAACAAAATAGCAGCTTATATACAATGTGTTCGCTCCGTAGCAAAGATACCGTTGATACCGTCTTTCCACTTCAAATATCTGTTTCATTTGAGGTGCTCAAATTTTGACCTATGAAGAGAAAACTGCTTCGTCAGAGGAAAACAGTAAGCTAAAAGAAATAATTGTCTACTGCCCGTGAAAACTTATGTTTCGTCGGTTTTGTTGACATTTGCATCAAAGTGGGAAGAATAGCTCATGCAACGAAATCATCTGTGGGCAGCAACTACGAATCAAAAAGCATGAGAGTGCCAACGGAAGCTTCAGACATCTTCAGTGCTACGATTTCAACTTCGGCAATGCAAGAAGTGCATGCATTCAGACATAAGGTCGCCCTATACTTTGCCGCAGATTCGATGTATGGAGAAGCTAATACTCGTACAAATCTGACTAAGCCTGCGATGTCTTCATTGTTGGAATTTCAACTGTCCCTGCTTAAGATACGTTTGCCATCTTCTGCAACCCGGACTATTTTCTGCCAATCACTTTCAATGGAGCTTGAGAGGACAACCAGAGCCTCTAACCTGGGCGTGAAACCGAACAGATAAATATATATATTTATATATTTATAAACACACGACGGTCATTCTTAGTATTAGATTTTAAGTTGTTTCCCTTGATTAAAATTAAACATTCTTTCAGTTTTTGTATGTTATTTTTTTTATATGCTTTCTAGCGAAATTGAACGAAATTTTTTAAATGAAGGACTTCTTCCGCACTCTATACAGTGTATGCCTGACATGAGCCAAGGAAGATATCAGTCTCAAACGTTTCTTTTGTCACGATCTGTACATCAGGTGATAAGTATTCACCACTGAAAGATTAATACCAATCTCCTAATACAGTACATTGCATACCTCATTAAATCGAAATTAATCTATACAATATACCTAGAATGAGCCACAGAGGATAGCAGTCTCTAGCTTGTCTCTCACGATCCTAATATAATTTTCTAAACAGCGTTGCAAGAAAGAGAAGTATTACCCAGCAGTACTTGAACTCTTCGTGGAGCAGAAACAACTATACGGTGATAATGAAAAAAAAGAGTAAGCGATTCTTTTATTCTATCGTGACCCGTCGCGACAACCGTCACCGTTGAATTAATAGGACCGTTATCCTTGGAGTCGAGCACATCCAATTCTCATACGGTATTTGCCATTAATTTTATTCTGCCTGAGATGGTCTGAGCGAATGTCTTACTCGAATGAGTGGGATTCTTCCAGGAAGACATGCGTCGAAATTTAAAGGTATAGCTATTAATTTTAAGTTGCAATTTGCTGAGAAGAGAGGAAGGATTCGTTTGGGGGTTGGTTAGACAGTCTGCTGGTGCATTTGGTGCCATAACGCAATACTTATTGAGAGGATGACACAATGCATTCGCTTGGTTGCGGAGAAATGCATCTCTTAGGTTAGCGCGAAAATAAAACATTTTGAGAAAGATCCGATAAAACTTCTTGTAGGGTACGAGATGAGAAGATGCTGTTTCTGTAATTAGTTCGAGACCAAAATAATTCATTATCCCTGTCAGGTCTAATAAAATCCAAGGAGATAACTGGTAAGCAAGCAGCTACCTCATCGCATAGCGCTAAAACGAAATGATTATATATATAACTGAGAAGACATCTGATTTCCCATAGTTCATCCGCAAGGAAACGTTACCTCTTTGCTTAGAGCAAGGGAAAACAACTTACTGATGAAGTACTTCATATATTCCAGTTCTGCCAAAAATGCTAAATATGTGACTCCCTAACTACTGAGATGGAATACTGTCGGACGAGTACGGGTCAGTCTAGAAAGACTGAGAAGCCGAGAACACACGCACCGAAGGCACCAGGAAGCCCAGAAAACAGTAGAAGCACACAACAAATAAAGAAAAAGTTAACAGCCGCAAGCAGAGGGAAGGAGTGAAGTCACGAAAGTAGTTGATTATGCAAATTTACAGAGAACAATCAGCACTATTACTATAGCAGCGCCAGGCAAGATCTTTCATATCAGCAAGAAAACTTGAACGATATTGGTTGTCGCTGCTTATGATATTCTTAAAAGCAAGTTGTATTATCACTTGTCTTCGAGGCATCTTTCTATTTACGCTAGCTTGCATTCCTGCTGTAGTGCTGCTATGTACACCTGCTCGATATAGCGGTGTCAAGCAGTGGCGTAGCGCAAGATCGGAAATTTACCTGTAGATTTTGGAATATCTGCTCGGCATGCATGGCAATGTCTTACATTCGCGCAGTGCAGTCGTTTAAGCCTTTATCTCTTCATCTTTCCGGCATTGAATTTTTTTTTTTTTCGTTAGACTAGCAATGTCTGGAATGTCGCAGATGAGGGACGCGAGGCGGTGAAGGGTTAAGTTCTTTCGCAGCTTTTCGAGCGCCTAGCTGCTCGATATATGTAGCAGCGCCGAGCAACGGTAGAGCGCCACCTCGCAAATTAGCATGCAGATTTTCGAGTATCTCTGCTCGGCATGGCGACGGCGGGGGATGCAGCAGCAGCAGCCGCTGCAGCAGCAGGAGCAGCAACCGACGCACCGTGTAACAGCAACGGAACTGTCACGAGCAGATAACGGTGACGCGGGTGACGGCCGTTATACAGACCAATAGGGGGCATCGTACAGCGCAGGGAGCTGCTCAAATGGATAATGAAAAGCGCCCCGCCAAAAGATAAAAAAAAACTTTGTGCGTTGTTGCGGCTAAACTGCGCAGCGATGGCAGTTTGTCGACACCGACAGCTTGTTGGACGGACGCAGGGATCCGGCAGCCCGTGGACTCTCAAGCTAAGGAAGTGTAAAATAATTAGGTTTGCGCAGCTTTACCCACGCCCTGCTCAAATTATGTCACTTCGTCGTTTTAATCTTAACAAAACTATGATCGATTAAAACGCCTAGTGGCGTGCTACCATCGCACTCGATGAGGATGGCTGAAACGGCAAAGTTAGCTGTTATAGCCTATTTCACATCGAGGTCAACCCACGTCTGAGTGCCGGTAAGAGATTGCGATCATAGCTCAATTCCTTCTGGCTGTTTTTAATCAGATTATAAAAATTTCAGTTTTCGAGTGATGTATGATTAATTATAAGAAATAGGCTAAATTTCTCAATTCAAGAGGAAATTGCAAAACTGCAGCCGTTACGCCAATGCATGCGTGCCCCCAACGGTACACTTACTGTCCCAGGTTACCCCGTTGGAAGCCTGAGACTAGAACACGCCATTGAGTGATAAAACGCCTTTGGTGACTCATCGTCCGCATTGTCATACCCAGTCCACAATGACGTCATAATCTAGGAAAGCCTAGAAGCTCAGGACAGGCGCGGGTGCAGCCTTGAGAGGCAGTTGTTATCACTTGCCGCGTATAATGAAGCGTCAGCGAGGATGTCTTGGCAACAGTATCTATCAGCAATGGCTCTCGGATGTCAGCTGAGTTTATGTTTATAAAGGAACTTTTGCTCCTAGTCTCGGCGTGCGACGTTGTGTTGTGCTAGCCGTAAGTCACTTTTCAAAGATTACTTTTTGATTGCCAGTTTTCGTTCGTCACCTTTAGTTGGTTATTTCCTTGAGTTATTTTCTTTATTCGCTCTCAGTCATTTTCGTTAGTCAAACCGATATCCAGGATAGATTTATATTCGAGTGACGAGGTACCACTGCTTTTAGGGCCAATTAAGTACTGCATACACTGAAAATAGCGCAAGCAAACGAGAGCTTCAGTCGCAACAGCGACATCGCACAAACTCCAAATTGTCGCCAAAACCCAACAAAAGTTCCCACACTCCAAGTTCAATAATATTCCAAGAGCAGCACGGCAGGTGAAATCGTCAATGTCTGGAATGTCCCAGATGAGGGACCAGATGAGAGCTCCCAGAGAGTTTGCTTTAGTTTATTGACGCTCGGTATTGTACCGTCAGCATTTCTATCATTCATGGTCGATGGAGGTACTGGCCTTAGAGTTGGGGACGCAGTTGTTGATCGAGCCTTCCGTATATGACGCCATAGCTCGAACAATCAGTGATCAGCTGCAGCCGTACACTCCTTTGGGCGCTAGTTGGCATTTAGCTACAACACGAACCAGTGCACGGCGGCTTTACCTTTCCTGTCTGGTAACTTACGAAAAATGCATAAAAAAATATATAGTCCTGGCTCTGGAAGGGGGTCTGTGTACATTTATTATAGCTATGCTATGTATTTTCCTATTCTATATTATGACATTAAAAAAAAAAAAAGTTTAGAACTTTCGCACCTGGTACATTTTTGAGGGGAGCATGGTTGGGCTTAAAATGATCAATTGTGGACCGATTGTTCTGAAACTTGCTCAAAATATGTATTTTTGAAAAAGAAACACATTTTGATCAAACAACGTTTTTGATTTATGGCTTAGTTTTTGAGATAATAGGAAATATAAATATGTATGCCTATATTTATAAAAAATTTCAAAGGAATAGAACTCAATGAGTTTTCAAAACTATAGAGCTGGATTTCCATTTTCTATTTCGTTATCATATGATATTGGATTTTCGATCGCTAACTAAAATATAGGGGAAAAGCAGAATATTCCGGTTTCAGCTGTGATAAAAAAAAAGTATGAGGGCAAAAATGAAAAATCCAGCTCTATGGTTTTGTTCTGGCATGAAAACTCATTGAGCTCTATTCATTTAAAACTTAAAAAATTATATATATTATATATAAACCCCATTGTCTCAAAAATTAACGAGTAAATCAAAAAAGTAGCACGAGCAAAATGTGTTTTTTTTAAATACATATTCTGAGCAAGTTACAGAACAATCGGCTCACGATTTATTATTTTAAGCCCCCATGCCCCCCTCAAAAATGTATCAAGTGCGAAAGTTCTACCCAGTTTCTTTTTAATGTCATCATATGGAATAAGAAAAATACATGCCATCGCTGTAATAGAGAAATGTACACAGACACTCCAAGAGCCTGGAGTAATATGCAAATTCACGTTTGCCGTTGGATACTACGTATACTCCTCCCCTCCGCCTTAGAGCCTGGACTGGAACCTCTGGGTCAGGACCATATATCCCGCATTGCCTCGAAAGTAGACCTACAGGGCCGGAAGAGGCAGACATAAGATAAAGCTATGTATGATAGGGCTAGGGCTGAGACTTCCATGCAGCTATGGAAGTCTCAGCCAAGGAACCTGGCAGGTTCACTTTTAAATTCTTCCAAGTAACTTTGACCAAACTCTGGGTAGTTTGAGAAACCAAACCGTAAAACTGCTTTAAAACCAACCAAAAATATTGTTAGGGTACAGGTAGCCCTCGCTATAAGGCCGCGAGCACACTGGCCATTTTGTAGAGCCACAAGTGGCGGCGTAAGGTGGCGGGCACGAGCACACTAGCCACTTTGTAGAGTGACAAGTGGCGGCGAGACGTGGCGGCCACATGTAGCTGTGTTTTGTACACCCGACCACATGTGGTCGCCACACCGAGATCACTATCATCTCAGTTTCAGCATGGACTCTCATCATTCACTTACGTTTTTATGCATAATGAAATATTCCACGTGCTTTTTTTACAAATACAAGGTGTAAAGCCTCATCCAGACTACCGCTCACAAGTGCAAAAAAAAAAACGCATCAGCGATTTCGCAGAACGCAGTGTCCACACTGTCGCACGGTCAGTTGTAGCGACGCTTGACTATTGAGCACAGATGTCCAGCAAAACTTTGCTACTCACGCTCCTTGGTCCAAAAAAAAAATAAGTTTTTGTCACTATTAATAACTTAATTTACTTGAAGTATGGACAAAACTATGGATAAGCAATGATTCTAAATGCAAATTCTACTTCTATGCGTTCTTCAGCAAAACGCATACTGCCCACTGAGCTTGGGTTGACATTTTCACACATATCTTTACTACTCGGTATTGTTTTCGAGGTTGTCAAGTAAATAAATTTTTAACTTGAGTTCCTCGAAAATTTATGTTCGCCGTACGTGGTGCAAAATGTTCGGGACATATTATTTTGTTTCTTGAACACAACTGTGTAACCACAAAACGACGATATAATGTTTGCGTCAACTCAGTTTTCGTCACAAGGGTCACTACTTCAGTGAAGTTTCATATTTCTGGTCAAATTTGCAGTAAATTAGAACTCAGAAAAGCTTAAGGCTTTTAATATGTCTATAAAGAAGCAAGAAAACTTTATGGAACGCCTAATTTATTCGTTTTGCGTGAGAGAAACAAAATTTTACAAGGTGAACCTGTTTTGGCCGGAGCCTAAATCGCGCGAAAATATCCAGCAAGTTGGACGCTAGCGAAAACGCTCAAAGGTACGATTTGAGGACGAAAATTCGCAGCGATCGGCGAAATCGCCATAGTGTGGACAGTTTTTGGCGGTAGTCTGGACGGGGCCAAACGCGAAGGTTTGCGATCGCCAGGCGCATTCAATATAGTTATAACATCAATTCTCATATACAAGGTGACTTTAGAATAAATAATTATTGAGCTTTCAAACAGATAGAGGAATGGTAAATAGGGGGCAGCATACGCGCACTACACTATATTTCCTGCACGACTAAGTAGCTGCCACTTGTGGTTGCCACAAGTCGCTAGTGTGGGCGCTGCCGGCCACAAAACGCCGCCTCAAATCGCGGTGTTTGTGGCGGATACGAGCGACAAGTCGCTACAGTCCCGAACCACAGACGCCAGTGTGATCGGCAAAGCTTGAAAACAATGGGAACCTACGGGAGAAGATATCCCCGCCACTTTGCGCCGCCACTTGTGGCTCTATAAACTCACAAGGTGGCCAGTGTGCTCGCGGCCTGAGGCAAGTTCCCTTTTCATAGTTTTTCCCCGTTTCATTATTCAGGTTCAAATTTTCACTCGATATCCGCACTCTTGATTCAAGAGTACATACATATATCGAGTACCTGGAAGCAAAAATTTTAAACCTATACATTATATAGCCGTATAAAAAAGCAAGCCTATATCTGTATCCAGGACTACGTGTTTGCATACATTATTATAATCTATGACTGTGCAATAACAGACGGAGGTGTGTATGGCAGCACAGGAATTCCCCAGTCCATAAATGGAAGATATAAACTGCCACCAGCGGCAAGAGATGCACTCCAAATTATAGTTCTCTAGTCCGGTAGATTAAGGGTTAGCCTCAGTGCGTTCTGTAATGTGAAATGTTTTGTTTTTTCTGTACAAACTAACACGAATCTCACCATGGCTAACTGAACTGCAGATTCGTACAGCAACATATATGCTTTGGTGCGATTATCGCCCCAATCATCCCACTATCACACCAATGCATTGTGAACAGAGACCGATGTGACTTATTGCCTCATAGCTTTATTGATTCATACGTTTTGTATTTATTCATGTATTTGTTATTTACACATTTATTTGGTGTCTTTCCTCAAGTAAAATAAGGCAAGAAATAAAAACTGGAAATCTTCTTGGAAGCAGATCTCTAAAAACCAGTGAATAAAATGAAATTTTCGTGGATGTTTCAAGTCTATCTGTCAGTTAATAACGGAGCGAGCCATTAGAATGCGTAAATATTATATACAGTCAGCTCAACAACATCCCGTGAAATATGCACTTGATAACCGAAAGATATCCAGATGGCAAACCCAGCTAACACAATTTCCAATAATTGGCGTAATTACGAACCTGCCAGCTAATACGAAAGCGCTGTACCCACAAAGAAACGTGTGGGAAGTTGTTGCCTAAGGTCCCTAGACTGTAGAAAACATGTTCATGGTTTATTATTAACAAGCATCCACACAAGACTCCTGAACACACTATGTTTTGTTGCCTAATCGAAAAGCGTATTAAGAATATTTTAGTTCAGGAGACTCAAGTTCATCATATATCCGATACTTGATGCCTACACTAGCCTCCTCGTACAACTCAAAGTACGATGAATTAAGAGAAGTAATGAGTTAACCGACCATTCCAACGTCTGACTCAACGCGATAAAGTTATCGTGCATCCATTGCTAGAAAAAAACTTCTTTCCCAGCAACAGAGGCCGTCGATGAAGTTGGTTTGCAGGAATCATACCCTAATCCTGGCTGATAGAGCGCATCGCAGGAAAGCTTTTTTTTCTGAAAAGTAAAGACGATCTCTGAGTCATAGGCTAATCCATGGAGTGAGCTGGACCTTCTGCGTCTCTGACTGCATCATTGGAAAAGCTCTCTCTCTCTCTCTCTCGCTCTTTGATAAGTTACACCCCAAGTCTTGGTGCATTTTACGTCCCTCTCACCTTACTAGTCACCGTACAACTGGAATCACAGTCTTGTTCTGCTACTTGCATTGTACTGGGTGGTACACAGGCCTTCGTGGTGGCAGTAAGGAACTCCCAGTTTACAGCGGGAGAAATAGCCATACGTATACAAATCTACAGGCACTGAGATACTTTAATCCTGTTCTGGAGTCAGTGGATAAAGCTGAAATATTTGAACGCCCATGCATCATTTGGATCTCATCCTCGGCTTGTGACCTCCTCCAGCTCGGCTGCTGTTGAGCGGCCAGTTCACCAGGAGGTATGTGCAAGTCATGCCTGCCACACCACCGCAAACACGCGCTCTCCTGCTTCTGCAGGATGTCTACTCCACTCTTCGGCTATAATGCTGCCATCCACGGCCCTTTTGCTATAAAAATCGGCATCTATAGTGTTACTATTATAGTCTGTCTCACTAGCTGCTCCTGCGGTGTTCACTGTATATATTCTTCAGGCATCTGTAACTTTATTGTTTACTTTCTGTGTAAATCAGCATCTGTTTTATAGTATTAATATCATTGAGTCATTGTCTGTTATACAATCTTCTTTGTGTCTACTTCACTCTCTGACCGTAACCCGCTGCCACGACATTCATCGTTAAGAATCTTTTATAGGCTCGTTGCTACAGAATTAGTAACAAGTATGGTTGGTTTTTCTAAAAAAACATAAAAATAAATAAAAACCGCCGACGATTGTAGGTTAAATGGATGCGGCGTAAAATTTTTCCAGTTGGTCGAGTTTACAAATGAGGAGCTTATTTCCAGGCCTTCACTTGACTCTATGACGCTGAAGACTGTAAGGCGACAGCCGAGGCGAGGTTGGTTATGGTCGGTCGCGTGACTCCTAAAGCATCTCACTCGAGACGGGAGGCACTCCGGGCATTTCCGTGGACTCCTCTAGCCATCTTCGCGTCAAATTTGGAAAAGAAAGTGAACCTCGTGACGTAGACGCGATACCTGCAGCCATTGGAGGATGGTTTTGTACGCGGCAACCAATCGTGGCAGCTGCAGTGTACGTACACAAAGTAACGAGCATACATCAGGTGGACTGGGAATTACGTAGCCTCAAGATATTTACAAGATAAGGATGAATATCCTTAATAGATCTGTTGGCCGCCCCAGAAGCCGTTTTGTAGCTTTAGAATTTTGGACGGTCAAGAATTCTGTTTGGGTAAATGAAGAAGAAAGAGCAGAGTACCGAGATCCATGACCAAAATATCGTGAAAAGAAGTTAATTAGGAATTTATGATTTAGGTTACAACTCTATTGTCGTAACTAGAGTATAGGGGACAATAAAAGAGTGTGGTGAGACGCAAGTTAAACCACAATTTGCAATTCAGAAATGTGTTCCATGCACACAATGTACCTAGGTAGTTGTCGGAGGGTAGTTAAAATATTCCTGAAACAGCGAGTAGCGTGCACAACAAAAACCTGGACCTCGTTCGAAAATCAACAAAGGTAAGGTCAACTGTCTCACTCAACGTATGAACATATCAGAATGGACCGTGCGAAGGTGCAAATAGGTTTGAAACTAACTTAGCTTTACGTTAATTTCCCAGCCGAGGGTGATGCTCATTTCACCGCCCAGGAGATAAGAAAGACTGTTTTGTGGTATTATCTACGTTGCACTTACATCACAGCAGACGATAAGATCAGCATAACATCACCGTCCCTTCACAGCAGTAATATCATCCGCATTTATTCCATGCATGACGTCAAACTAATAAGTCTGTGAACACTTGGATGCAGTACAAGTGTCGCCTTAATTACCAGTGTAGTGATGGTACAGCAACGTACTGCCACACAGTTGTTTGCATAATCATACACAGATGGATGTACGTACATATCACAGGTGGTGCAAACACCTGCATTTGTGTGTGAATGTATATGGACGGGAGTGACGGAAAAAAAATAACTCGACGAGGATGAGATTCGAACTCACGCACGGAGACCGTATTGGATTAGCAGTCCAACGCCTTAACCACTCGGCCACCTCGCCACGCTTCCAGATGAGGTTATTTTCTCTAATATTCATGTTTTCCAGTTTGTTTTAATAGTTAGATGGAGTACTACTAGAATATAAAAACAAAATTCAGCCGACGAGGATGAGATTCGAACTCACGCACGGAGACCGTATTGGATTAGCAGTCCAACGCCTTAACCACTCGGCCACCTCGCCACGTTTTGATGATAGGTGGCCTTCTGTAATATTGGTCGTCTTCCAACAGTGACTGCATCCACACCAAATTGAATGCAGAGGAAGTAGGCTGTCATATTCACAATAAAGCGGTAAATACCCTTAGTTATGTTGACAACATGGTGCTTGCTACTCCTCATTCTACCGAATTACAGAAGTTGCAATTTACGACAGAATAGCGAATAAACTTTGTATTGACTATGAAAACCTACGCATGCATATTAGGCCAAAAGCAGCTTGCCCGGTCATAAACATACTGTTCTCAATGATGTAGATTGTAGAGCTCACGTACGTAAACAGCTTCTCTTACCTGAGTCACAAAATCACTGATGATTTTCGCGATAAACAGGATACCGAGAAAGAAAAGCGGAAGCTCCATGGAGTTTGTTACACGTTAATTCGGAAATTCGGACGTTATTCTGAAGAGGTCAAATGGCAGCTCTTCCGGGCCTATTGTTACCTCCATTACTGTAACTCACTATGGGGTAACTTTCAAAAGAAATCCATTGAGCGTTTGCACGTCGTTTTAATGGCATATTCCGCAGATTAATGAATGGACCAAAGTCCAATAGTGTGAGTCTGATAGTTCCTCAAAAGTACACTGATTGTTTCCAAGTCAGGACCACGAAATGTGCTTTAAGCCTATACGTGATAACCAGGATATAGAGAAAGAAACACGGAAGCTCCATGGAGTTGGTAACATGTTAATTAGAAAATTCGGACACTGCTCTGAAGAGGTGAAATGTCAATCATTCTGCAACTTTTTTATCCCCTGTACTGGAACTCACTTTGGTGTAACTTCAAAAAGAAATCTATTCAGCGCTTGCACGTTGCTCATAATGACATGTTCCGCAGATTAATGAATGTGCCAAGGTCTAATGTCGCAAGTCTGGTATTTGCTCAAAAATACACTGATTGTCTGAAAGTCATTACAATGAATTAAATGCGTATATGGAGCCTAGAAAACAAGATTGAAAACCCCATCCGTAATGGCCCTGGCTGCAAACGATCTATTATGTATATACGATGGCAGCGCATACTCTTACTTCATGGAAGCCAAGTAATTGGGCGTAATGGGGTCGAGTATGTAAGACCAGTGCGATATGTACTGTGTGTACCCTAGAAATAACATGCATTCTCTTGGGTACAATATATCATTTCAATTTTATAATGTGTATGAGTTCTTAATAAAGATTATTATTATTTAATTAGGATTGAAAACTCCAATAACTCGTTAATGCACGTCATCCGTTACGGACCGTATATAAACAATCTAGTATGTTTATACGGCGGCACCTTGGATACTTCATAAAGATGATTACCTCCGCTAAGGAGGTTGTTTTCTTCGGGTCTGTGATTCTGATATTCTGTCTGTAATTAAAATACCTGAAAAAATTATTGACGGATTTGGATGAAACTTACAGAGATTGCTAAGTATGTTGGGAGGAACAGATGATTAACCTTTCGCGAAGATCGGCTCATCCGTTTGTTAGTCTGCTTCATTTTTTCAATGCAATAACTAAAGAAGTTATGGACATATTTTCACGAAATTTAAATGAGTCGTTAGGTTTAAAATACGATGAGTAAATGAGAAAATTTTTCTGAGGACTTGTTTGTTTGTTCGTGTGTTTGTTGCTGTGTTTGATTCTGCACTTGTTAGCGAAAAAATTCAAAAAAGTTCTGGATGGATCTTTATGAAGTTTACAGGAGTTGCTATAGCAATGTTGCACGAATCATTAAATTTTGGTGCAGATCGGTTGGTACTTTGTATGTTTTGACTTATATTTGTCATAATGTTTGTTAGCAGCATAACTCAAAAAAATTATTGCATATAACTCTCGACTTTTACGTGTTTCGAGTTTTACGCTCTCTACTTTTACAAACGTAATTTGTGGACCTATCTCAAATTTTACAAAATGTGTTACCTTTCATCGGGAAATAGTGTCAATATCGGCTCATTAATAACATGTAGGCATTCTACCACTAACTCTCAACAGACTAGATACTAATACACCCTTATGTTATTGTTTACTATTATTCTTTTGTTAGCATGAAGTAACAAAGTCTCAGGAAGCAGTGCCCTAACCTTGTCGGACACAGTATCCATATGAGAAGTAAATGAGTTTTTATTTATGCACTAGTGGACCCGTGCGTGAAGAATTCACGCAATAACCTATACGTTTGCCTCATGCCTCTAGGCCGGTGCGGAATCTCCTCTTCTCT
>LQNS02278094.1:11330697-11344099 GCA_001587735.2 Parhyale hawaiensis | reverse complement strand
TAGGTACATAGGCTGCACTAGCCGTGCCTTGAGTGTGCGAGCGCATGATCACATGGGAAGAAGTCCGAGAACTGGCAATATTTTAACGCATCCTGTTCAGTCTAGCGTTAGGGATCATGCAGCACGATGCAATAGTGTAGTCAAGGAAGACAGTTTTAAGATAATAGGCAGTGCAAACAGTTTCATCAACCTTAGAATTTTAGAGTCCTTCCATATTACGAAATCCAAACCAGAGTTAAACGATTCCCAGAGTTCATACCCGTTGCAAATCATTACTTGATTTTAGTACTTTTCAAATCTTTTTTATTGAGATTTTTAGCGGCTGTAACTGTTTTTGTTTAGACTTCAGACGATTTGTGTATTCTCCTTTCATTTAATTCTTTGTGTATTCTTACAGATTTTCGTGTTGATGATGGGCAATACTTAGGCCCGAAACGTTCATTTATATGCATTTTATTCAAATATGATTTTAAGATTCGCTTTGGCCCTTTTATTTATTCCGAAGATGAGACTTGGACAATGTCAAAAAATTATTATTATATATATAATACACATTTAGTTCTTCTGTGTCTGTGGAGCAAATATTCAATCTCCGTTCGCTCACTGCCCGCTGTGCAAGTTCAGGCGCTGTGTTGTGTGTGTATATTTGCGTTACGTTGCTCTCGTAAATTAATTCAAGTCATTCGCGTTCCAAGTTTTGACGTACTTCCTATAGGATTATCACGGCATCACACACTGCATTTTTCTTTATAATCAGTCAACCCAGGAACAAATTTCTCTTACTTATCTCCAATTCAGAGAAACCGGAGCAAAGGATCCTGGAATTCAGTAATTAAACGAAGCAAAAAAGTCAAATCCATATAGCGGCACGGCGGAAATTTTCCCAGCATTCCGCCTCACTGAAAAATCGTGGGAAAAGAGCAGCCTCTCCGCTCTCTTTCTGGCTCCCCCGCTCCCTCTCTCTCTGTCCCAAGCTCCCCCAAGCCCCGGCACCTCAACCCCCCCAACTCTCCATTCCTTCTCTGCGTCTCCCCGCTCTTTCTCTCTTCTCATTCTCATTCATTCGTTCACTTGTTTCTCGTTGTTTCGTATTATTGTATTGCATTTCAGTTTAGATTTCATTTTTATTGAAGCATTTACATTACGTTTTTCTCTACGTTTGTTTATGATGGTGTAACATTACATTGTAACATATATGTACAAAATTCTTTCAGTATTGTCCGATAATACGACTTTCCATCATATTTCACCATATCGGAGCTGTTCATTAAGCTGTTATTACAGTAATTTTTACTAATTTATTGACTCACTATATAGTTTTGGCACTCTTCAGGTTTCAGCATACTGCAGCAATTTAGTGTATAGTTTTTTTGCAGCATTAAAGTTTTCTATTTATTGTTTCGCATATCGTGATTTTTCTTCCAGGTGAGTTATGCTGCATGCAGCAGTTCAGTGAGCATTTTCCAGTTTATTGCAGTCGCTATGGTATTCCGAGTTCATCTTTCGAATTTTGCACTTGCTGCGTTTTGTTAGCAATGCCTTTTCGCATTCTGCACGTTATTGCATCACGCTTTCATCAACTCTTCTCAATTTAGTATTTTGCAACATTTCTTCGCTGTGTACGCTTCAGTTAGCACTGCGTTTTACGTCGCATGTTGAGACAAAAATAGTGTCAAGACCATGTGCTTTTAGTACCTGTATTACTTTTTCAAGTTGACGTGTGAAGTGCATCCTGCATGAGCAAATTAATAACAAAATTATAATCATATATCCTAACAGAATTAATGACTGCCCAAGAAATTTATGAACGGTTTTAATTTTTGGGGCGGCCCAAAATTTTGTTAAAGATGGAGAACTATACTGTATCATCACAAATTTTTCACCATCATCTGTCACAGCCGGGTACACCAGCATATTATTGCCTCCGTCAAGGATGTTATGTTTTCGTCGTGTTAGTCTGTCTGTTTATCTGTTTGTTTGTTTGTCTGTCATCAAGTTAACTCAAAAAGTTATGAACCGATTTGGACGAAATATGCAGGGATTCTTGGGTATGTTAGGAGGAACAGATGATTAACTTTTGGTGAAGATCCGTCCATCAGTTTGTTTGTTTGGCTGCCTCATTTTTCTCAATGCCGTAACTCAAAAAGTTATGGGCGGATTTTTATTTAATTTACATGAGTTGTTAAGTATATAACGAAGAGTAAATGACCAAAATTTGGTAATGATCCATTTGTTCCTTCGTTTGTCACTGTTTTTAATTTTATGCTTGTTAGCACAATAACTCAAAAAATAACTAAAGGATCTTTATGAAATTCATAGGGGTTGTTAGTAATGTTAAAAGACATTAATGATTAAATTTTGGTGCACATCGGCTCGTTCGTTTGTATGTTTGACTGAGGATTGTCATAACGTTTGTTAGCAGCATAACTAAAAAAATTACGAACGGATCTTCAAGAAAATTGCACAAACTGTTATTACTAACAAAAAGCACAATTTTTTAGATTTTGGAGATGATACAAAGAAAATCATGATTTCAGAGCCAATTTGAATTCTTTACTACCATTGCCTCGCTTGGCGGTGGTATGCGCTCTCAGAGTGCACTGGTTATTTATTGTGCTTTCAACCCAGCTGGAGTGTCACTCCTTATGCCGGGGCCGCATATGCATTCGTACGCCCAACTGGTTGCTAATGGATGCACAGCTCGCTTATCGTTTCGACACATACAGTACACAGAAGCGGTAGCATAGACACGGGAGCATAAATGACGCCCGTGTCTCACATGCTTGCATGAAGTTGTCCGTGCTGATGTTTATTGTGGCCCCAGCATAAAAAAAACAATAGCCTCAAGTTTTTTTTACCTTGCGTACATATATGGTACAACAAAGTACTGAATTACCGCAGCAGTAGATGACACTTTCCTTGGTGGGAAACTTCACGTCTCTTGATCTGGATGAAGTTGCTCAGTTAGAAATTTAGAGCACTTGAGGAAAGGGTAAGCAATGCATACAGAATATGTACTTCAATACTAATGAAGTGGGCGGATCATTGCGAGAGACGTGGACTAATAATGTTAATCAACAATGTCTGTTAGCATGAGAACGGCTTTCAAGAAAAAATAAAACGGAGAGGAAACCACTGATTGAAGATTATTTAAACCGGTCCGAGTACATACGGTCACGATATGTGCGTCATGTTCCTAATTTGAAGGATCGAATCAGGTACCGAGCTATGCCGCGACTACCACGAATTTCATTCTTCTCGCAGGAGGCATAGAATAACTTCAGTTGCAGTCAAAACAGGAGCCGACCACAATTTCCGCTTCAGGACAATGCCTGTTTACGCAAAAGTCTTTCTTGGAGCACTAGAGCCGGGTTTCCTTAGTGGAAGGGTGCCCGGTTGTGGTACTCGGGCGCTCTCGAGCTTACAAATTACCCGACGCGCAACATTAAAATCCGCGGCAACCAGCGTCGCAGACACTCTATGGTCTAGGAGGGCAAGAGCACGGCTCCCCTCTTCCAGCGAATGCTTACGGCTCCCCATTAGCAGTCGAAGCAGCGATACAAGTGTATAATGTTAGTGAAAAAGTAAAGTAAGGAGTTACTGACGGTGCGTATAATATACCTCTCGAAACAAATTCCGAGTGAGCACCTCCCAAGACTTAATTTAGGATTTCGCAACTTGCTCCTGCAACTCCACTCTGCGACTGTACATTCTCCTACTAATTTTCATAAGGTAGAGACACAACCGAAATACACTTGCATTCATACAGGGACACTCCTTGATTCGCTAACAATGTACATTTTTCTTGCGACCCCTCTACATGGTCCCACCATTACGCTCCTGATGACAGTTGCTCCCAATCTAAAGCGTTATACGCGAAAATAAGTTTTCTTTTTTGGAATGGTAAAGGGTTAACACCTTTGCACCATTTTTCTCTACTGGGCGTGCGATAACGTGAGATTTGGGAGCCGTTGTTGTTTGTAGCCACTCCGTTCCGTTCCAAACTATATGCAATTGCTTCGTTAATTAGAGGATGCTATTGACATTATTAACTACATTGCTATGTTAGAAACCATCCTCTAGTTCACGAACGCAATATAAATAGGAGTAGGCAATCCCGATATGGAACCGGGTAGTACACCCACTTTAGTAGCCATGTACCGCCCCTGCTTCAGTTATTTTGCGCTGGAGATACGGGGGAATTCATTCTACGAGGGGAGGGGTGAGAATTTTTATGTTCCCATGCTTCTCTTGATGTCACTGCGGTTGGCACTGGGTAAGGTTAGATTAGATAGTGGATACCATGCGGACCAAGAATCCCATTCTCAGCGTTTAAACGAATCCTAGGTTTCGGTTCGTTGTGGACTAATACAATTGCCGTTTTCCTCCTAAGCAGAAAGATTTATAGCTGTCTAACGGAAACTATCTGCCCTAAGAGGATAATGAGCGTATGGTCAGTAGCAATATGGATCAGTTGCAAGATAAGGGAACAAAGCTGGTTCTGAAGGACAAAACTCTTAGAAACTGAATAACGAGTTACGGACGAGGAATCCGAAATTGGGGGTTGTGATGCTCCCAGTACTTGTTTTGATGATTTTTCAACGCGTTGACTGTCTGTACTCTAACGATTTCCTAAGTAAGTCTTTTCCAAATGCTCACAACCCAGTCGGAAATAATAGTTGTGTTCATAACAGAATATAATGGTGTAGGAGAGATTAAGGTCGATTATATATATATAGATGACGAAGCAATTTGGTATATATGTCGACCAAAACATAACGTTGATTTTAGTATATTTTGGTCGATATTGGTGGAGGCAATATTGGTTGTTTAAGGTTTGTCAGAAACGCAGGTCGATGGTAGTACATGGATGTATGAAGACTATGTATGGAAGATGGTAGTACATGGATGTTTGAAGGCTATATTTGCTAGAGCCTATATGCTTAAGCATAACCATGGTAAGTTATCAACGGATTTTCGTGCGTATGATCATGAGTGGAATTCCTCCCATTATTTGGGGTGAAATGTATGGGTTGCCCTGGATTAAAATATGGCTTGAATTCCCAACATAATCGACCAAAATAATAGTGTATGACTGTAAGTTTGAGTGTGAAACACCTAAAAATTCATATTATAGTGCAAAAATTGTGCACATTTTCAGTTTTTTCATTCCTGTCGATGAATTGAATAAAATTGCGCGGTGTATGGACGCTAACCACTGTGATCTTTTTTTTTTTACCTCCGCCAAGGAGGTTATTGTTTCGTCGTGTTTGTCTGTCTGTCTGCCTATTTGTCTGTTTGTCTGTCACCAAGATAACTCAAAAAGTTATGAACCGATTCGGATGAAATTTGCAGGGATTGTTAGGTATGTTAGGAGGAACAGTTGATTAACTTTTGGTGAAGATATGTCCATCCGTTTGTTTGTTTGTNAAAAAGTTATGGATGGATTTTGATGAAATTAACATGAGTTGTTAGGTTTATAACAAAGAGTAAATGACCAAATTTTGGTAATGATTCGCCTGTTCGTTCGTTTGTCACTGTTTTTAATTTTATGCTTGTTAGCACAATAATTCAAAAATTAATGAATGGATCTTTATGAAAGTTATAGGAGTTGTTAGTAATGCTAAAAGACATAAATGATCAAATTTTGGTGCAGATCGATTTGTTCGTTTGTATGTTTGACTCATGTTTGTCATAACGTTTGTTAACAAAATAACTCAAAATTTTATTAACGGATCTTCAAGAAAATTGAACAAGCTGTTAATAATATAAAAAGGCACAAATGATTAGATATTGGAGTTTATTCGAAGAACATTGTGGTTTCAGAGCCAATTTGAATTTTTTGCTACCGTTGCTTCACTTGGCGGAGGTATGCGCTCTCAGAGTGCTCTAGTTTTATTTATAGTTTCCCCATGTTACTAACGTTTCACCACTTTAGCCTAGTTTCCCATCATTCATATTTATTTGTTGTATCCCTTGTTGAACAGTATTGCAATCTTTGATCAAATATTGCCATCCATTTTTATGTTCATTCAGTTAATATCTGTAAAGTTCCAGTAAAAAATTATTCCCATTAGCTTTATGTAAAACGATGTCAAGTTTCATGATAAATTTAGCCTTACGTACCCTGACAACGGGTACAACCAAAATTCATCCATCGACTAGTGACTTCCTCTGAACTGTGTAGTATGCCTCTATACCGGCTTAGAGTTAATGAAGTTGTATATAAACGTGCGTTAACTACACAGACTGGTTCAAGCTCCTGCTCTATAGCATCATTCTGAAGTTTAGAGCCCTTCACCATTCTGAGCTGCAGGCCCAACATGCACGTATAAATTACCGTATTTCATTACCAATGAATCATCGGCAAGCAAAGCAGGCATCCAGTACATAATATGTCAACAGTTGAAAAAGTTGATCTTTGTAGAATATGGTTGCATCATTCGCTGAATACTGTCGATTTTGGTCGTGAATGGCTTCCGTGCGGTTCACATGGTAGATCATGGTTGTGCAGCTAAAACCTTAATGGTTGTTATCGGGCATGCATGGCTGGGAATTATGGTTGGTAATATGATCGAAGGTTGTGACATATCTTTACCATAATGCACCCCATATAATTGTTGAATGCGGAGGATATTTCGATAATAAACAACCAAAGATCTCGACCAAAATCTTAGTTGTTTTACTATAATCACAACCATGATTTCCGACTTGTATGAAGTGAGGAAAAAACCGCAAGCAATGGCTAGTAGTTCAATGCCATGGATGAACTACGTAACAGGTAACAGAAAGTCGGTGTTGCGCAAGTATCAACAGTATTCCTAATTCATTTATTCCATTATTTCCGCTACAATGAGTTGGCAATTGATGTTCGGCCATTTTGATTCCGGAAAAAAACAACTTGGTAAACCTTCGTCTTTATCTTAAAGCCCCGGAGTAGCGAAAAATTGAGTTTTGGCAGCAAAAGAGTATACTAAGTTTTCGTTCTCACCGGTAACATCTACTGTGTTTCAAACATTTTTTGCCTGGCAAAATGATAAACTACTATGTTGTAATTATGAGTAATTCAGTTTTCCCTCCAAATTTTCCCATGTAGGCCTGACCACCAACAACGTTAATTTCTCTTAAGGAAGTCATGAAAGTTGAAACAAAATCTTTCTTGTTGAACTTTGAATTAACGCATGCATTGTCAAGTTGCCCAAATAATTACGTTTTTCTTTTAAACTCGAAAGAAAATGCTATGTGGATGAAGAAACTGTTTAAGTAGCTACACGAAATACCGCCTTTGAACGACTGGTATAATGAAGCTCGAACTTCTCCGTTTGACCATTTGCAGTATTTTGACGAGAAAAGCTCTTTAAAATACAAATTTCACAAGCAACGTTTATAAATTTGGACTTACAATTACTTCTAGAACGTTTAATATTTCGCCGATAATACGTAAGCAACTGTAGTTTTTTCCTCTAAGCCATGTTCTTCCGCGGTAAGTTTTTATGGCGGAGTGTACTAGTATGTAAAATGATATATGATGATTACAAAATAAGCCATATCAGTACTTAGGAAGCCGTGGCTATGTTGTTGTATTGATTTCTCCGTCTATTAACCTATTCGTTTAGCATTTCATTGCCTTATATGAAGGAATTACTGATTTTTGCATCGCACAGTTAACAGCTGTGATTGTGCAGAAATGATTACCTTTTTCTTCTCATGGAAGCCCAGCCTCACCGTATTTTATTTAAGTAAGTAACAGGTATGAACTTAATTAACTCTGTTTTCTATCTAGATATCTCCACTTCACGTCACATGAGTGGGCGGGGCTTAACACGCTTCCTGCGCGTGAGTTTACCTGTTACGTTGTTCAGCCATTGTTCAATGCTGATGTTTTAGCTAGTTGTTGTCTGATTTCGTTTCTCTCGAACATTCTCACCATCGAGACTTCGTTGTGGTCTTCCAGGTGCTTGGACGTTACTAGAAACTGCCCTTTGAGAAGTCTTTGTTCAACAGAGAAGAGTCCGAACTCCTGGAGGAAGCGATCGTAAGGTGTGTTAAGTAGCTGTGGTACCAACTTTTTTTATCTGGCGTTGGATTCTTTCTAATTTACCGATACCGCTACAGAGATGCAGTAACAAGAGTTTCGTCACTTTTCACATCTAGGTCAACCAACCTGACTCCCGGCAGAAAATAATGAATATTGCTCAATCCTTCTCCCTCTTTTTGGGTGGACAGACAAAAACAAATATACAAACAACTAGAACGCCTCGTGGCGTAAGGCCATCGCCCGTCATGGGGGCAAGTTTAACGCAGTCATTTTTAATGAGCAAAATTAGGGCACAGCCCCCACCCCCTGGATTAGCTCTTTAATAATAACATAGGAAGTAGAACGCCTCGTGGTGTAAGATAATCTGCCGCGGTGAAGGCAAATTCAACGCCGTCATGTTATATGGCCAGCTAGGCTTAGTTTTTCGGCATGGGTCACATCTAGGTCAACCCTCCAAACTCCCTGCAAAAAAATTATGAACATTGCTCAACTCCTTCGACCACTTATTGGGTGGACAGACAAATATATATATAATTACAAATATATTTATATACAGTTAAAGATTTAAGTATATATTATAGGCTTAAATCTTCAACTAGGCCTAGCTGGCCATAAAAAATAACGGTGCTGAATTTGCATCCACCGCGGCAGATTGTCGTGGGCGACGAGGCAACCTACCAGACAAATATTATCATTATGACTCAACTCTTTCTGCCTCGTTTTGAGTGGACACATAACAAAATTCAACGCCGTCATTTTTTATGGCCAGCTAGCTCTAGTTTTTTTTTTATTTTTCACATTTAGGCCCACTCACCTGAATCCCTGCAAATAATTATCTGCATTGCTCAACTCCTCACTCTTTTTCTTCGATGGACAGACAAACAAAGATATATATGCAAGTATACTTAAATCTTCAACGAAATTATTATCACCTCTCTTCGCTTCGCTCGCGGGTTATAATAACCACACTGCCAGCAGCAGCAGCAGCAATAACCACACTATCAGTAGGAGCAGCCGGAGCAGCAGCAGCAATAACCACACTGCCAATAGTAGCAGCAGCAATAACCATAGTGCCAGTAGCAGCAGCACTAGTAATAATCACACTGCTAGTAGCAGCAACAGCAATAACCACAATTCCAGTAGCAGGAACAGCAATAACCACGCTGCCGGTCCAGTTCTAGTAGTATAGCAGCAGCAACAACAACAACAATGCCAGTGGTAGCAGCAGCAGCAGCAATATTAACCACACTGCCAGTAGTAGCAGCAGCAGTACTAACCACAATGCCAGTAGTAGCAGCAGCAGCAGTACTAACCACACTGCCAGTAGTAGCAGCAGCAGTACTAACCACACTGCCAGTAGTAGCAGCAGCAGCAGCAGCAGCAGCAATAACCTCACTGCCACTATCAGCAGCAGCAATATCCACACTGCCAATAATAGCAGCAGCAATAACTTCACTGCTAGCAGCAGCTACAACACTGCCAGTAGTAGCAATAACCGCACTGTCAGTATCAGCAGCAGCAATAACCACACTTACAGTAGCAGCAGCATGCACCACACTCCCAGTAGCAGCAGTGGCAATAACCACACTGCCAGTAGCAACAATAACCACACTTCCAGTAGCAGCAATAAGCACACCACCAGTAGCAGCAGAAGCAGCAATAACAAACGAAGAACAACAACAGTAACATAAGCAGCAGCGTCAGAGGGTCGCCCCCGCGCGCCAAATAAGGCCATCATTTTTGAGGAACTCGGGAGCTCTACGCGACGGCCTTGTCACCACGGCAGGCCGTGCAGCTAGAGCTAGCAGGCGCGAAGACTGGATCGTGTCTCACCAGCCTTACAAAATCACACAAAATATCGGTAACGGGAACTTGGTGAACCTCCAAAATCTAGACTATGTCTCGTCCACCTTACAGTACACCAGCGCGAAAACGCCTGGGCGATGTCGCAGAACGCAGCGAAAATCGCCCTCAGCAGTGTCAACGTGCAGTGTCGTAGGAAACACTACCCACCATACAAGCCGGCGACTCTCGACCTGTGCAGTTGTTCAACAGAACTTTGTTGCTCACGCCTCCTGAACCAAAGAAAGCTGCAGTTTGTGTCGCTATGAATAGCTGATCTAACTGATACTATCGACAGAACTATAAATAAGCAATTACTATGAATGCAGATATTATTTACGTACGTTGAACAGCAAAAGACGGTACTGCCAACTGAGCGTAGGCTGACATTTTCATACCATTTCTTTTTGTCGAACGGTACTGTTTTCAAGACCACTGCAACACATTCAAACGGTTAGCTTCGAGAACACGTTCAGTATGACTGTAATGCGAATAAATCTTTAAGGTGGGGGTTGTCCGTCAGTTTTCTGTTCCTTCCCTCTAAGCAGTGCAAAGTGGGCGAATGCAAGACGTAAATTTATTTTGCACTGCTGTGTGTCCTCAAAATATCAATAACATGTCAGCCGTTAAGCCAGTTTGCTCAACATTTGGCACTGCTGTATTAAAATTTCATATATCTGTTCAAATTTGCAGAAAAATAGATTCACAGAAGCTTTGGGTTTTTGTCATTTCTTCAAATAAGGGACAAAATCTTACGGGACGCCTAATTTATTAATCTAGCGACAGAGGAACAGACGATTTCAGGGTGAAGTGACTTTACTCCCAGCCTAAATTACAGGCAATGTCTAGCAAGCTGGAAACGTGCGAAAACGCGCAAGGCTGAGATTCGATTAGGTAAGTTCACAGCGATCTGTAAAAACGTAAAAGTATGGATGCATTTTCGCGTTGGTGCGGGCGAGGCTGTACCTCTTACCAGCCCGACTAATTAAAGAGAAATTCGGTGTCGGCTGCCACCGTGCATCCTACGTCTTGTTTGGATCATGTCAGCCTAACAACTCCGGCATGAAAATTGATATTTGGGACATAAAGTGAGCTCGTAATCTTATTTGCATCAAGTCATCTGCCTCACAAAATTAGAAGATCAGCACCGGCTGCATGTCATGTTACAGAATCTGGTTAGCGTCCAGTCAACCTCACAAAATGAACAAGAAGGTCAGTAAAGCGGAGACATCTCAGGGCAGCTTCACACAACCGTCTTTTGTTCATCGTACGCCATACAAAGTATTCGAAAGTTGTGTCGCGATATTGCCAACACAACTGTATGTCTAACAAAATGTTGGGTGAAATGTAAGCTTTCATGCATTGATTCACTCAACTGAGAAAGTGTCACCCACAAACTTTCGGATACCTCTTCAAGTTTGCGCTGAATTAGAACTTTGAAAGCGAGCGATGAGCTTTTCCATTGTCTACAAAAACAAGCAGCAAAACAATTCGCACATTTTGTACTGCGTACTGGGGACAAAACACTACCGTGTGAATCCGGCGCCAGGTGCGGATCCCGGAGGTATGCCTATCGGTCATCGCGTGCGCTTCACTGCACGTCGCTCGGTAAGTGGCAGCCACATTTCACTTCTGAGGTAATTCTACCGTACGGAGAAGCTTCAACCAGCATCTAATGTCGCGGCAACTCTAGGAAATGACACTCTGAACCTGATAGGTACAGGGACGTTCGGCTAGCCGGTCTTACAAGATATATCGTATAACTATGTATACAGCCGACTTTACCTAAAAGACGTTCGAGCTGAACATGAGCTCATCAAATTGAGCGTACGTTTGTACAATGTGACCTCGGAATAATGTAGTAACCAATTACTGCGATGTTTTGAATATACGAGTACGATAGATTCATTTTATAAACAAAAACTTTCCTGCAGTTAAGGGATCTGATAACCCCAAGGAAAAACCTAACGCTTATGGAATAGCACAAGACTTATTGGAGTAAACAGAGTCATATGTTCCTTCATCACTGGGTACAATAATTGAATATGCGCTATGGTTTAGCACTCGCTTGATGGGCTCCAACTCTGCCACCTGTGCGTGATTGCAGGTCAGCACAATAATTTTTAATATCTGATAGTCCGTGTTGTTTATTCACAAATCTTCACAATCGCGTCCGTAAGCCTTATCAGGTCTATTCATTACAAAACTGATATTGACTGATTTATGTGTAACACGTACCAAGTTAATTGTGACTGTACGTAGTTGCTTATAGGTACAGAGTCCTTCACAATCCATAATGCGTGGTGCGCTGTTTGCGGCTGAGCTGCAGCCAACGCCCCTCATGCATGTAAAATCTGAGGCACCATCGATTGGCACGGTGAAGTCAAGTAGAGCTAAACTTACTATATATATGTTTGATTTTTCTGGAAATCCGGAGACGAGCGCTGGCTGAGCCTCATTGGTCCTTGTCGCAGGTGTTAGAAACGACCCGATTACTCCTGAGACACCAGAAAACTGCATGCATTTGAATTGTCGGCCGTCTCAGCGATAACCGGCCCGAGATTGAGGCCTGAAACTCAATTCAAAGCAGCAAAGCCAACGTTCCTTTCTTGAAATTTCGAACAAAACTAACCTATTGGGCTCAGCTTAACTCGGCTTGTCTTAACGAGCCAAACAAAATTTGAGGCCGCCGCGGCGCCGCTCAGCTGCTAAACTGCGGTTTTAGTTTCTACGGCGGCCCTGATTTTTGATAGGGTTAATTTAATTGAGCGATGATATCTGATATCTTACCAATACTTATACTTGGAGCGTGCCATCTATGTATGCTACATGCACACACTGAAGGGCTTAGATAGCAACAACATAAGTCATCACAGACACAGTAATTCAGGGGATCTCAGTTGCTGATGATCGTAAGACACCCATCAAAGTTACGTCTCTATGCGCGCGGCGCCGCAGACGGTCGCCGTCTGCGGTTACAACTTCCGTCGCCGCGCAGTGGAGGATGACGTCGGTCTACGCACACAGGATCACATTTCCCAAAAAGGACACAAGGAACCGAAGCTACACTAACACGGAGACCTCCATCTCCGATGCACTCCGCTGATTTTTGTTGCCATATCGGCAGGTTAAGCCAGCGGTTCATTTATGGCGCCCACAACCCCAGTCCGTATTAATTACAACGAGTCTCTGCTGTTGCTACAACTTTCGAAGTTGCTACTCTAACTCCGGTGCGCTCGGATGGCATTTGTTGCTATTGGCAAGTTGGGTCCGCATTGACATGAATTGGGCCAATTACACAAATTTGCATAATACGCAGTTACAATCCTGAATGAAACGTAATTCAGCTTTGGGGTTGTAACGTGTCTTATACGGGATAGTTCGGCAATCTATATATTAATACGCTAGTACCTACGTACCTACCTTTTGTGTCACGCTCTTCATCATTAATAGATAGAAGGAAATTCGAGCTTTATTCAGTTCGAGAAGCTAACGTATCTGTGATACGGCTGATGACTTATC
>LQNS02278094.1:11232574-11284902 GCA_001587735.2 Parhyale hawaiensis | reverse complement strand
CCAATCCAACACGCCCTATCATACCTTTATTGATGTCCATTGATTATCAATGGACATCAATAAAGGTATGTTATGTACTTGAATTTAGTTTTAGAATTGAAATGCGTGTGAAAAGTGCATGCCTATATTATATAATGGTCTGTGTGTACATGATGCGTACGCGTATAGTGTCTCTATCCATTGTTCAGTTAAGACTGTAGATGAGCAACAAATCACCGCTCGGGAAAAACTAGGTTAGAGAAAAAATGCTTCTTTTTTCGGCCCTTAACAATGGACTTACTTTACACCTGCACTATTACGAAGTGAAGAATTTGAAGGTCGCACTATGACTCACTAACAAATATTCAAAATGACAGAACTACTAGGCAACCCAGCGTAGATCATTCATCATTTTCGGTCACATCAAACACCTGTAACACCATGCAAAACGACGAAGCTAAAGTTCCTGTCCATAGTTCCGGACAAGTTAAGTCAAGTGGGCTTGACTTAGCTCGACTTTTAGGTCCTAAATCGAACACGCCCTTAGTCCCGCTTGATTTAAGCTAAGGACATTGAGTTTATGCCGTTTTCGAACGCGCTTTAAGTAAAGTTGCAGGGCACTCATATACATCGAAACCATTCATTTCTTTATAGTACATCTGAACAATGTGAGTACAATGTAAGTGCATCGTCCAGGGTATGAGTACGTATAGAACGCTTTTTGTGAATGATATGAACGTACAGTTCCGTAACATTTTTTTAAACCTAATTCGTCGTAAGCGTAATGTGCCACCATTTCCTGTATCAACTGACCAGTGTCTACAAATAATGTATGTGTGTGTGTTACAACGAACACGCTGAACCCAGCGTACTGCTTCTGCAATAAGTGAGATGATTCAGCAGTTTCAGAAAAGGGTTAATTTAAGTCAGATATGTTTAGTTTAGATAGGGTAGGTAGGTTAAGCAAGGATGGCGATAGCCTAGGTTAGTTTAGGTACGGCTAAGCTGAGTTATGTCCAGTTAGAGAGTACGAAACTGAGAACATAACCTATGTAATACTTCTATAGTTATGCACGCATCTCTTTAACATTACTCTCCATTGAACTAATAGAACCTGGCCTAGTGTAGCATAGCATAAAACAAGCCTATCCATTTAATGCATGAGTGATTCAATTCACTTATTGGCTAGGCATTGCGCGCAATATGCTTGGTGACATTTACTCCCTATAACATGTACATAAAATACACAGAGACTCAATATATAAACTGATAACACACGAGCAATTTTCACATGTTGTTCACATTTAAACGAAGTTCAAATACATCACATACCTTGATTGATGCCTATTAACTATTAGAATAAACTTCACGGTACGTAAATTGTGAATTTACATAGTTTTTCAAGGTACGCTTCTGAGTGCAACACCATCACAAACCATCACCCTTCGCTCCTCCCACTGTGGCCGGTGACCTGCCACGCCATTGGCTGCCGTGAGACAGTACTTGCTGAAAGGTTCAGGAAAAAATTTCGCTGCCGGGGCGGCTTAAAAAAATTTGTTAATGAAGCTTTCTTCAGTTGTAGTTGCCAACGATGGCAGACCTCTTACTCCGTAAGTGATCAACTCTTTTTTTTTTTTTTTAGTTGCAGTTATTAATGCTGGAAATCCACTAAAACCATATTCCCCTTGCATTCTTCTCTTAGCTGTAGTCAAGTACTATAACTTCATACCTTTTCTTTCTTCTCTTTTCTCATCTGTACTCGCTAACGTTACAGCGTCTTTTAGCATTATGCGCATCCTTTTTTCATTAGTAGTCGTAACGGTGCACTCGCGCGTACTCCACGAGCTGTGCACTCTATTTATCTGCTCTGTCAGCTGTAGAGGCAAAGTCCGCTAAAAATAAATTTTCCCTAGAGCTGAAAGGTTTATTTTCTGCTGTGCGTTTTAGTACGCGTAATAAAGTTAAATTACCCCAAACTGCAGCGCTGCTGTCAAGCAGATTTTAGTTTTCAGCCGTTCCTTTGCTATAACAGCGATTGTATATGCTGTCAGTTCTGTCTGAGTCGCATCCATTATACGTTTACAACCGTTCGCCAATTATTATCCTAATCTTTTTTTTTTGCTTTTCCTTTTTCGTTATTTCCTTACATTCGCTGTTTTGCTTCGGCATCTCCGTCAGTTTTCTTCCTCCGTTAACGCGGAGTTTCTTTACATTTTTAACCCATCGACTCTTTCTTAGAATATTTCCTCTCTTATCGACCCCCAGACAAGGTGAATGAAAGTATGATATCATTTTTGGCATTTTTTTGTCAACTAATATTGAATACAGTGAAAGTATGCGGCATACTTTTTTAGGAAATGGATAAACAAAAAATCGATAACGTGAAAAAAATCGTTCTGTTCAACCTCCTTAGCAACTTACATTCCAGGTAGGACTGAGCACAGTCTCGTTTGGGAGCTGTTGATGATATGTGCATTGCAATTTTTTTAAATGAATATCCATTATTACCCTGGACTAAGGCCTAATAAACTTAACTGATCTTCTTTAGCACTAATCAACCTCCTTTCAGCCCCCGTGTTTTAATCGACCCCTATAGATATCTCATTGACCCCTGAGGGGTCGATATCGACCACTTTGAGGACCCCTGACTTACAGGAACTTGAAACAGAGAGGAGCTTGACAAATGCAGAAGTGAGACTGCGAAAATAAATGCCCCCCTCCCCATTTTCACTTCAATTACTGTGCCACCAACAAAATGTGCAAAACCCTGACGAGGTCTCAAGTAACGCTATTTATTTTTTCTTCAGACAGTAACATTATTTTATGGGTCACTTTGTTACACAAATGTCTCACTCTTCCAGCATTTCTAATTCGAGAACTCACTTTAAAGGGCTTCCGATGGATGCTCTTCGTGACCTGTAGTCAAATTACTAGTCGATCTTTCCGGTACTTTTCCGCAAACTCTAGTCCCTTCTGTTAATACTATTTTCTTAGGAGTCCGGTAGTCCTTTCTTTACTCCACACGTAAAAGTAATAGCAGTCCTATCTCTTCCGAACTTCTACTTTGCCTTTGTCTCCAAGATTGTAGCTTCTTTTCCCCCACTCTCTTCATCCATTTCTTATCTCGCTCTTTGCTCGATATCGCTCCTCCCCCAACTCTCCTCCTCCTCCTGAGCAGCACTCTCTCTAATTAATCTTACTTTGCCACCACTTGCCCTGTCTCCGCTCACCCTCTGACTTTGTCCCCTTCATTTCTTCCTCAATAATATACGTATTGATCTGTTATGTGTTGGTTGTCATAGGGGTACTGCATCTGCTCATGATTTGATCCGTGCTTAAGTTCTACCACAGTAGTACAGGCAATCCACCTGTTTTTGTTTGTGATCTGGTCGGTGCTTACATTTGTCACGGTGGCGAAGGCAATCTTCTTGATTCTGTTGATAAACTGGTCGCTGTTAATTTCTACAGCGGCGGTTCAAGCGATCCTCTTGCCATAGACCGCAACAGTACTTGACTCTTAGGTCTGTCGCTGTCGGCCAAGAGTCCGCAACAGAAAATGGGATTTTCTCAAGAGCTATTCATTTCCCTCTATCTAATACCGAAGAAAATATTCCAAGGTACCCAACATTTTTCTTGCGAAGGTATCTTGGATACGGCGGAAACGCACTTGGGCGCTTGCCTACATGACCGTGACTGGACATGTCCATAATAGGTCTTGGGAAAATCCCATTTTTCCTATTTTGGCCGCCAGCGTCATAGGCCACTTGGACCTATAGAGTCAAGTACTGTTGCGGTCTATGCTCTTGCTTATGTTCATGATGTGGTGAGTGCCTTATTGCTGTCACTGTGGTACAGGCGATCCTCCCGTTTCTGTTTGTGACTGGATCGCTGCCTTATTTCTGCTGTGGCAGTAAAGGCAATCCAATTGCTTCTTTGATCTTACCGGTGCTTTATTTCTAACCTTGCAGTAAAGAAGCAATCCTCCTGCTTGTGTTTATGATCATACTGATACTTTATATCTGTCTAACATTATTGTATACAGGCAACCTTACGCTTTCTGTTTATGATCTTACCGGTGCTTTATTTCTAACATTATGGTATACAGGCAATCCTCCTGCTTCTGTTTATGATCAGGATGGTACTATGTTTCTGACCTAATAGTTCAAGCAATCATGCTGCTTGTCTATAACAGTTTCGTGTCGTAGGTACGGTCACAGCACCGCGACACTTTACTTGCAAGAGCCTTCCGTGACTCCGTTGAAATAATCTGTGTTTGTAATGTTAACAGGTAATTCTCGATAAGTACCGTACGTAACTTCACTGTCTTCTTATCTTGCCGCCCACTTTAGACAGTTTAGCTTGGATACACTAGTTCCTTAACTCTGTGAAAAATCAAGAAATTGCGTCATTCTGTAGGGAAATCGTTCATTGAGTAGCATGAAAATCGACTTACGGCTAAAATCACAGTCACGCAGGGATACAAATAGCCAAATTTGACCTCATCATCTTATTACACAGACTTTGTTATTTTGGAAGTGCTACTAGAAATTTTTTTTCTGAAAACCTATAACTGTCGCTTCTGCGACCAGTGAATACTATATATGCTACTCGACTGACAAAGGTTATGCTTGTTTTGCTGACAACCAAAACTTTTCGCTTCTGCGACCTATGTGAATGTTATTTAAATTACTCTATTAGCAATGATCAGTTATAGTTTTAAAACCGAGCGCCACGATATCGACGAAAAAGTCACATTACTTGACCTCTTCAGAGTTAGCCGCTTGACCTGACCTGGACCGTTTGCCGGTGTCGATAAAAGACGAACAGCGGAAGGCCCTGGACGCTCCAGCAATCTCTTTGAGAGCCACACAGGAAACCCGAGGCCTGCGACTGAGCGGTGTTACCGCACTTGTGCTCACACTGCGACGTGTTGTTGTTAACGCACTTATGCCCACACTGCGACGTGCTATTGTTGCCGCACTTGTGCCCACACTGCAACGTGTTGGTGTTACCGGTTACTGCACTTGTGCCCACACTATGAAGTGTTGTTACCGCGTATGTGCCCACACTGCGACGTGCTATTGTTGCCGCACTTGTCCCCACACTGCAACGTGTTGGTGTTACTGCACTTGTGCCCACACCGTGATGCGTTGTTGTTAGCGGACTTGGGCTCACGCTACGATGCGTTGTGCTTACTGCACTTGTGTCCACACTATGAAGTGTTGTTGTTGCCGCGTATGTGCCCACACTGCGACGTGTTGTTGTTACCGGACTTGTGCCCACACTGCGGCGTGTTTATCACCCGCGAGCCAAACGAGAGTGGTGAAGTTGTTTTTGTTTAGGATTTCACTATATATTAGCTGGTAGATTTGTTTGTCTGTCCACACAAAAAGAGGCAGAAGGAGCTGAGTCACCACCACAATCTTTTTCGGGCAGTCAGGTGGGTTGACCTAGATGTGAAAAATGCCAAAACTCTAGAGTACGCTGGCCTTTAGAAGTGACAGCGTTGAATCTCTCTCCACACCGGGCCACCGGGGGTGATGGTCTTATGCAACGAGGCGTCGTAGTGTTGTGACTGCACTCATGCTCACACTGCGACGTGTTGCTGTCTTTGCAATTATTGTGCCCACACTACAATGTATTGTTCTTACGGCACTTGTACCCACGCGGCGACGTGTAGTTGTTACTACATTTGTGCCACACGTTAACGTGTTGCTGGTAAAGCATTTGTGCAAACACTGGGATGTGTTGTTGTTGTTACCGCACTTGTGCCTACACTGCAACTTGTTATTTCACTAGTCTGCTCATTGAGAGACGTTACTTCACCTGTACTCTCACTGAGAGACGTTACTTTGATTTTGCTGTTACTGAAAGACATTCCTTGTCTTGCGTTATAGCAGACAAGCGCCCAGTATTGCTATTATTGTATTGTGTGCGTTAGCTTTGATTCCTTTGACGCGCCGACGGTGTGTCAAGTGAAAAGAAGAGAGGAGACACGTACACTTAGCATGTCGAGATAAATTGAGAATACATGTGCGGAGACTCCAACGCATAGTAGCGGCATATCACCAAAAAAAAAGAGGAAGAATCAAACAAAGATCGTCAACCGAAGTCGGAAGAGGACGGAAGCAGGGAAAGTAGTCTTAGCATTTCATGCCACGGCATTGGCAAGCACGGGATGCCACAGGTACATTGCTCTGTCGTGTTTGGCTCTTCTTTTTATTTCCTGCACGTGTTGACTACAGTACAATACAAGAGTTAAAAGAAATGCCTGCCTTGTGTTTCAAGTGATCACAATTGTTCGCAGTCAGTCGTTCTGAAATTGAGCAAACACAATTGTTTAAATAATTGGTCGCAATCTAGAAACTGTTTTCGCGACAAACTGTGCAGGAGACTAAGAAAACCTCATCTGCGGTACCGCAGAAATGTACCATCACTGTTGCGTTCGGAGGTGGGCACAAATTTCGATCCACACATCGTCATTTTGTGCAATTTTGCACGTTTCCTTTATACTGGATATTTTTGCACCACTTAAGCTCCAAGTAAAACTGTGTTCACACTATAGTCATTTGTTTGCAGTTCTCAATACAAAGCGTCTTTGGAATTACGTTTCCAATCCAATGCATGATGCGATTGAATATAATCAGTTCACAAAATGGCGCTGTTACACCTAGAGACGTCCCATTAATTAGGTCAAAATTTTCTAAGCTGATGCGACAGACAATCTCCCACTATTTGCAAAAACTTCAGCTAGTCTGTATATTTTAAATTGCTATTTTAATTTTTTCCACTTTTGAAAATTCTCCAAATGTCTCTTAGCCTTAGTTCTCTTAGCCTTAGTTCAATTAATAACGCACACACAGAATTTCTAATTGCAATATAGCTGTTTAAATTTGGAAAAAGATTTCCCCGCCTACACTGTAAAAAAATCAGCGTTTCAACGGGTAGAAACTAGAAAAATGTCTGTAGTTTTCTCCGTTTAGAAAAGCCGCTTAAAGTATCCGTCGTTTCGCTGGAAGAGCCTGTACTTCACGTTGTTCACAGAAGTAATATTACGTTCTATTTTATTACGGAGATTAAAGCATCGTTTCTGTAGTAGCACTGGGAAGTTTCTGCTGATAGGCGGGCTACCGGAAAGTTTTCCTCGTCTCCGTCAGATCCCAGGTCCAGAAGTTCTATATTAGCGTATTTATTCAATTTGCTTGAACTCCCCGTGCAATTAACTGTCAGAGAATATGTTTATAATACAAACTAGAGAGCATCAGAGACCGCATACCTCCGCCAAGCAAGGCAACGATACCAAAAAAATTAAATTTGCGTCTGAAACCATGATCTTCTTTCTATCAACACCAAAGTCTAATCATTCGTGCCTTTCAATAGTATTAACAGTTTCTGAAAATTTCGTGAAGAACCATTCATAAGTTTTTGAGTTATCTTGCTGACAAACAGATAGACAGACAAACACTACAAAAACATATCATCCTTGGTGGAGGTACTAATGATGTGTTATTACTATTGCATTACTTGGCTACCTCTCAGATATGTGCGTATTTTTATGTATTAAAGACTTTTTTTTCAATCAGTATATGTTGTAAAAGTTTCCTTATAAAAATGTAAACGTTCTGCTTTAGTAGACAAAATCGCAGAAGCAAGATTTTCCGAATATATTCACTTACAAAACTCAGATACTCATACAGTATAACAATCAGTACAAATCACACATACTTGCTCCTAAAAGATATATGAACATTGTATAGACAGATTTACGTGTCAACAAATTATTCACAAACAAAGATAATAAAACAAGTTGTACACGGACTGTCTGCTAGGGTAATTCAAGTACGAACATATCCTTCTATACACTTGATTTAATTCAGAAAAAGATGACAGTGGTATATTTTAATGTCGCAATCTTCACATTTCAATGTTCAAGGAACAAAAATCAAAAATGACCTTGATGATGCCAAATGACCATGGTATACGAAGAAGAATGATTGTCGATCACGTGCGGTGGAGTCGCAGTAGAAGTGATAGATTAAATAAGTAATGTTCTCCGATTATTTAATTCATATACGTTGACATATTCTAATTCTAAATTTCTTTATATTTTTAGCATATATAAAATGTAATTTCTTAACCAACATGTCTATGCAACATAATGTTACTTGTATTATTAAGAATCTACACGTACTTCAGGCTTCTGCTCTCCTACCTAGTTGGTTAGCACATCATCTAAAAGAGAAAAAGAATTACTTTGTTACGTCCACCAAGGAGGTTGTGTTTTTATCGGCGTTTGCCTGCCGTTAGTCTGTTGGTTTTAAGTAACACATCTCAAAAGTTAAGAACCGATCTTCAATACACTTACAGGAGTTCTTAAAATTGTTAGAAAACACAAATGAGCAAAGTTTACTGGTGATCTGTTGCTTCATTTTTGTGTTTGGCAAAGACTACTCTCTGAGCTTAGAGCAGTCGGTCCTTTAATTGTGTTGAAATATGTATTTGTTTGTCTCAATGTTTGTCAGAACATAACTGAAAAAGGTATCGGCGAATCTTCAGGAAAATTACAAGAACTGTTAGGAATGTAAAAAGGCACAAATGATCAAGTTTTAATGATGACCAAAAGGAAATCCTTGCATCCGGGTTACTATGAACTCTTCGTTAACATTGCATTGCTTTATGGAGGGTTGCGCTCTCAGAGTGTTCCTCTACTTATTGTTATAATTTCATCACAATGTTTCGTTCCATCTCTGCAAACTTCAGAAAAGTGCACAGCTTACCGGGTTTTAATTCACTATAAAGTCACTTGCTAAGTAAACTTACGACAGCCGTTATTTGAACAAATTTTTTGGTATACCCCTAGTTGTGTATTAAACTGTTAGCCCTCCAAGCAGTAGGCAGATCGACCCACTCTAAAGAATGTGAAGAAGCGGCATCTGTCTCCACAGTCACTTCATATTCATAATGCTATCGATTCTATTAGTAAGCAAGTAATGATTAATGAAAATAAAGGACATCCAGGTCCATGTATTTAATTATATTTGGCAATCGGATGGTTGCAAAACTGCAACTTATTTAGCTAAGATTTTCTCAACATCGCTAATGAAAGAACGTTGCGTACGCGGTACAACAGCAGGCGTGGACGTTGACTTGCTATAATCGCTGCATTCTATGAAGTCGCACAGACGAACTTGGCAAGCAATTGTGTTATAGTGTGGACGGGGCTTAATTAGACGTCCAAGTCCACCGCAATCTCGGCAAGCGTGGTTAGAATCCTTTTGCTTCAAGTTTTATTTTGTTAGCGATAGAGTGGTGGAAATCCTAACTAACCACTAGGGCTTCCTAGTTTTACTATCCCCTATTTTCCATTACACTTTTTAATTCTGGAGAATTCTACTCAGGAAGCTTCTGTGAAGGGAATGGGTGCTGAAGGGGTAATGCAAGTGTGTCGGGAACTATATTCGGCTGCTCTAGATATACATGAAGACTTGTGGTGGTTCTACAGTGAATTATGCTCTTAAAATATTGTAGAGTTCCCTTCTTGAGTTAGGTCTTGCAGAAGTCAATGAACCTAATTAAGCAGAGTGTAGGTTATTTGTAGGGTCCAGCTTCATAAGCCATGGCTTTAATCTAAATGTGAGATGTCACATATGATTCTATGTCATTTCGTCGTCGGTCATTTCGCCGTTAGGGCATATCGTTAGAGCATTTCGCCTTGATGTAATAGCAAAAGCGTGGTAAAATATAAATTAGACCCAACCACGCCTAACCTTATGCACTTTTATTATTAGTATTAATAGAAAAAATTCGGCTTCAGCTTTTGGCCCATATAGCAATCGTGCAGCAGAACTTCCCAGAAAAAGAAAGGATAATAAAAAGAAAAGGTGGAATATAATTAAAAATAGGTGTCACTTTACTATTTCCCCCCACTCATATCCAGTATTTTTGTTGACACATTTAGGTAAAATAAGGCATTCTAAGACTTTTTTCATGAATGAAGTTTTCATGGGAAATGCTAAGTTTTCGAGATATTTGACTTTGAATTTCTCATTATTTTTCTACGAGAATAAATATCCGGGGTTATTATAGGATTGCTAGTGACGCCGTAGGTTAGGTCAGGATAGGTTAGATTCGGTTAGGTTAGGGTAGGTTCGGTTAGGCTCTTATATTGGGTCGCTAGCAAGCCCGTGACAACGCCAGTTGTTTTTTTTTTACCATAGAAAAACAACGGAAACTTCAAACTCAAATATCTAATAAACTAAGCATTTCCGGCGAAAACGTTATTTGTGAAAAAAGTCTTAAAATGCCTCATTCTACCTAAATATCTCAAGAAAATACTGGATTTGAGTGGAGGGGGGTAAAAGTAAAATTTACCGGGAAATACAGTAACCTAAAATGTAATGATACAGTACATACACAGCATCACAGATCTTAGTAATTTGCTAGCCATGAAATAAAAATAAACATCAAACTTATAATTAATGAATAACAAAAATTCACATACTGGAACTAAAAATATCATAACTCACATAAAAATTGCACATCTTGGTCATTTACTAAGATACTACCGAGTGACTAGAAATGACTAAAATTTACTAAATAAAAAAGAAAAGTAATACGCTTTGATTAAAAACTTGCAATCGATAGGCTGCTGTCATTCTGAAAATAAATTTACCTGATACACAAGGTATTCAAGGTGCCTAGGCTTCAGCATTAAAGTTAACAACAATGCTAAAGTTATGTATAAAAATGAAGCAAATAATAACTACTTGAATGTAATCCATTAAAAGGAATGCATGATCATAGCAATTTTACGTAAATAATGCATTATGTTATGTAAGCTACACATTTGAACAATACTAAGAATACGATTATAAAGATCCTTGTATTTCCGTCTTTGGCAAAGGCCTTCATCGCGCCTAAGGTCAACCAACTTCTTTCATAAATGACTAAGGTCGGCTGCACACTAACAACTTTCGATGTCGCTAGCAGCCTAGACGCAACTTAGCTTATCCGACTGCGCAGCCGTGGCCGTGACTTCAGCAGGACGTCTATGAACATCGTGCTGTGATTCTTAAAATACCAATCGTTGTGAACACCAACCACTCATAATTAAGAGCGATCGTTAAAAGTTCAACATTGCCTTTCGCTAGGGTGTAGAAATTGCAGTAGCGACTGAAATATTTGAAAATTTTTGAAGCAGCTACATTTTGTGCAAGCTGAAGCCGTGCCGTAGCCACGTACACGGATAAGTTGAGTTGCCTCTAAGCTCGTAGCGGCAACGAAAGTTGTTAGTGTGCAGCCGTTCTTAGATCGGTGATGTTGTGCCTCATTACATTTTGAAAGTTCCTATAGTTTTCATTTTATTCCACCTTTGCTTTTTCTTATTTTTTTTTTCGTGGGAAGTTCTGCTGCACAACTTGCTCTATGGGCGGCATAATGAGCTAAAAAGCTGAAGCTGAAAATTTTCCTGATAATAATTCCAATAATAAAAGCATTTTAGGTTGGGCGTGGTTGGGTGTAATTTATATACTGTATTACCACGCCATTGATATTACATCTCGGCGCAATGCCCTAACGGCGAAATGCCCTAATGGCGAAATAACTTGTCGCGGTCACATATTGCCTTAAAGCTCCAGCGCTGTCGATGCTCGGAGCCCAGACTCGTAATCATGCACAGACAACCTACCTTCTGTATTGGAAGCTTAGGAAGGTCCTTGAGCTTAACTTCCAAACGCTATTATACGAGCAGTTAGTCATGCATATTTAACTTACTCAACGTACGAATACCACTGAAAGGTCCTTCACCGATATATCAGCATTACATTAGTAACTATGATGTACAAAGAATCACGTTTGGATAATAGTACAACCAATACCATCTACAACATGTTGATAAGTTTCCTTGTATGAACTGAATAGGTACTTGTAATACCTTTTTTGGCAGAAAATCATGGTTTCGTGACCGCGGGGCTATGCAAGTCGGACCGGCGGAGAATCTGCTACCGTTGGGACCTTGGAGCTGGCTCTGGCGCGTGGTGATCCTCTCACCTCCTTCTCAGCCGAGCGCCTCAGAAACTGCTGTGTGACGCTTTTTCATTAGTGATTATACATTACTAACCACCAACCGCAGCAGTCGGGCATTTACCCGTCAACCAGTCCGAGCAGCTGTTCGAGCCACAACAGCATCGTCTCACTACGCTCAGTCACAGCTGCCGGGTGGCTGCAGCCAAGAGGTTTAAGAGATGGAGGGAACACAGCCATATTTTACCGCTGCGTGCTGACTACCCACCAATTACAGGCTCCCAACTATACTGTCCTCCAATCACAGGCTCCTAGCTATCCCTTCCCTCCAATCACAGGTTCCTAGCTATTCGTACAGCGACTCAGCAAGTCAACCTTTTCCAAAATTTCAACTTCAGACCTCATCAACGGTTGCTGCCTATCCTCAACTTAAACTCCCTTGGGCTGCAGGCAGTGCAGGGCACTGGGCAGTGGGCAGTCCACGGTCCACCACGAGCATTCCCACCGTCAACATCTCCTGCTCTTTGCTCCCCACTTTGACGCTGGTTGACCTCTGCGCTACAGCGACCTCAAGCTCCTCGGCTACCACGCTGCATGGACTGTCGTAGACAAGGAAGCAAATGCCGGTATTTGATTCAACACCTGTTTACCTTACACTAAACCTCTGTACTTTGTATTTGCTTGGAGGTCCCTGAACCGCAACTCGATACTTTGTAACTGAGTAGGAGCTGTCACTCGAGTTCGACTACATTAGAGTTGTTGTGCCTAAGTGTCCTTCTCCTTGTCAGCTCTCGCTTGCGATCCGGGTGCACTACATGTATCCTTCATACTAAAGTAGTAACAAAATTATGTTCTGTGTATAACACAGTTCCCTTCCAGAAGATAGTTATGTCAGATTTGAGTGTTGGTGCATACGGCCGTACAAACCTTCAGAATTGTGACGTCAAGCCAATAGCGTCACTCCTTTTGCAGCGAGGACTCTTGGGTAATTCCACAATGGCGGGACGCTATTGGTTGGATGTTACAATGCTGAAAGTTTGTACCGCCGTATGCGCAAACACTCAGATTTGATATAACTCTCTTCTGTAAATGAACTGTGGTGTATAAGGATCATCACAAATTCTTTGCCATAATGTTTGATGGCGGAGTATGTTAGTTTTGTAGAAGCTCTGATGAGTCAATACTTTCCGTTTTAGTCGTAGTCAAGATTCTTACCAGAGAGTTAGCGTTCAGCCCCACAATGAAATTGTGCTGCATGAGAGCGTGAGCGCAACCTCTGAAATGCAGATTATTATTGATTTACTAGAGCGCGTGCGCTGTCAATTATGACCGCAAGGAATTTGTGATGACCTTTCTTCATTGATCATACTTTCGTTAACACAGCTGTCCAATTAAAGGAATACGGAGATGAGCGTTCACAGCTTTGCAATTGCTGAACAGTGACACCCTTCTTGCTCAACAGCGAAACTCTTCCTTTCTTTCTAAGACACGGAGATAAATGAATGGCTTTTTTCAGTCAATCATGCATCCCCCCAGATATTAATTTCGATTCGGTATCATGCAAGTACGCCGACACATCTTATAGGTCCAATTTCTTTACTTAGCAAATAGCTGTTGCGTCGACGATTGAAATAAAGTTGAAAGAATGACTGATAGAGCGAAATCATAGGAAATAATCTGTTGGAAGCGTCCGGAAGCATGAGAGTGCCATGGGAAGTTTCAGATAGCTTTAGTGCCTTAATTCCAACACTGGCAATGCAAGAAGTGCTTTCAAATATAAGGTTGCCGTACACTTTTGCCATCGTCAGCATCCTGGCCAAATTGTCACCGATCTGTTTTCTTAAAGCGTGACAGAAAATTGACAGATAAAAACAAATAAATATATAAATAAATAAACAAGCAAATGAATAAACAGATACATACATATCTTTCTTTAAAATTGTAGATTTATTTTTGCAAAGCGAGTCCGAAAAAGACCTCGGTGCCTGGCGCACTTGCTATATTTTCCCTGCAAAATTAAACTGACAGTTTTAAACTTCGATCCTCAGCCTCTCCAACGCTTTCATAGTGCCGTGTAATAAGAGTTCACATACTTACCGAGCAGGCGAGCATATGTATGTGGTTACTTCCGTGATGCAGCTACTTCATCGAGAGCTTACTTTAGTCTCCCAGAGTTAACAGTGTCCCTGCCTGACAGGGAGGTGGATGCCGCTCTAATAATTGTAGCCCCGACGAACAGTTCAGTTACTCAATGTGTGAACAAATTTTTAGGGAATCCTACCCAGTGTACATAACACAAACACACATACGCTTCGCACCACAGTAGCAAGCTCAAGACACAGGCCCTCAGCGCAACTTTAAGACCAAGTTACTGTTATAAACTCCTGAACCCGTAAACCCCTTGCTGCTGCTGCTGCTCCTGCTGCTGCTCCTGCTGCTGCTGCTGCTCCTGCTGCTGCTCCTGCTGCTACAACTCACCTCTTTCGTACCTCACCCCTCTCGCTGAAGCCTGCCGTACCGCCTCGTTCCCTCACTTCCCTCTTCATTTTCACTCTGCCTCGTGTCTCTGCGCTGCCCTCGCTACGCTTAATTGTTGCCGCAGATTTTCTCTTTATTTTCACGCTGCCTTGTGTCCATGCTGCTCTCTCGCTTAGTTCAATTGTTGCTAGCGATTCTCTTTTCAGTTTCTCTTCCTTTTTCACCTACTATGCACTCACTTATTTGACTACTTCGTGTTCGCCCTTCGCTTAAACTCTTCATATATCCCTTGCTGCTCTCCAGCACTGTTCAGCTAAAACTGAATTTTACTCCTGTGTTTCACCTACTTTGCAGCACCAACAATCGTTACCGTACGAGTTTTGTTTCTATTTTTAATATTGCACTGCATTGTGAGACAATACTGGTTGCATTTGAATAATTCCATGGTGATGCAGCCATATTCCGATATTATATATATATACACATTAACGTACTGTTCTCACTTGAAAAACGAAAAAAATTAGTCAGTCTTCTGTTAACAACATTTTGAAAAAATATGAGTTAATCAAAGCCTAAAGCCCATAGACATCTTTGACAGACGCAAAGAAGGAATTCTCTCATACAATTATGTCAGGATAAGTAGCATCACACTCATGTAACTCTGCTGTAACTCATTATAGGCGTAACTTGTTCAACTGTCGCTGTTGGAGTTGGAGTTCATATCTTGTTATTTGGACGCAGCTTTTTTAATTGTTACAACGCCAGTAAATACATACTTAGCAATGTGCCTTCTTGCACACACCTTTGCTAGTATTAGTGGCTGAATTCAATAAAAACTTCGAGAACTAGAGATGCTCTCTGAGAGCGCATTAATATTTCCACATATCAAAGCAATGTTAATGAAAACTTGAAAGTAGTCCTGAATCGATTATTTTTTATGATCATCGACAAAATTAGTTCATTTGTGCGACTTTATATTACTAACAGTTCCTGAAAATTACTTGAAGAACCGCCCATATTTTTTTGAATTATGTTCTGAAAACAAAAAAAAAAAACAAGCAGAGAGATAAACTCATACTTCTATGCTAAAGAACAGATCATAACAAAAATTTGGTCAGCTTCTCTTACTAACATTCCTAACAGTTTCTGCAAATTTCGTGAAGATCCGTCTATAACTTTTTCTGTTGAATATCTTGATGACAGGCAGACAGACAGACAGACTGACAAAAATGTAATTTTCTTGGTGGAAGTAATGAGAACCGCATCGTATGATCTAAATCATCTAATGATTATCCCCCGCGAGCGAAGCGAAAAGCGATGATAATGTTTTCGTTGAAGATTTAAGTGTGTATATTTGTATATACATATATATATATATTGGAGTGAACAGAAGTAGGATCTATACAATACATACCATACTATACATATCAATACTATACTAGCTATACGTATATTTGTTTGTCTGTCCACCCAAAAAGTGGGTGAAGGAATTGAGCAATATTCAGGATTTTTTGCAAGGAATCAGGTGGGTTTCCCTAGATGTAAAATATGTCAAAACTTTAAAGAAAGCTGGCCTTCAAAAATGACGGCGTTGAAATTCGCCCCCCTACTTTGGGAGATGGTCTTACGCTACGCCCTTGGTCGTGCTAGTTCGTAAAGGTTAGATGTAAAGCTTAAAGAGTTTAAACAGAATACTATTGCTCTAGTCGGAAGTGTAGGAAAACAGCCGCTTTCTATAGGAGAGCATCTGGTAGTATCGGCCGTTTGCCAGAAAATTACCCATTAGCTATTTTAAAATGAACTGTTTTGGGTTTTTATGGCATTCACTATAGGCATTGAAAAATAACGACATGTTTACATCCACCGAGGAGGTAATGGTCTTGTGCTTGTATCCGTAGATTTTTTTTGTCAGTAGCATAGTGCACTAAGTTATAAACTAATCTACTTGATATTTAGAGAAATCGATAGAATTGTTGAGAATGGCACAACGACCGAATTTTGGTGATGATCGGTTCGTCCGTTTGTGTGTTTGACTATACGTTTGTCGTAGTGTTTGTCAGAACATAACTCACAAAATTACGAACAAATCTTCAATAGAATTTCAGGAACTGCAATTAATCTCAAGAGGCACAGATGACCAAATTTTGGTCACGATGAAAAGGTAATCCTGGCTTCAGATCCAATTTGAATTTTGCGTTAACCTTGCCATGTTTGGCGGAGGTAAACTCTCTCAGCCTCAGTTACTGTCAGTCTGCAGCAGCTCTGAAAATATAACAATAGAGGAGTCAGAATATTTTCATTTCAGACTTTGTTTGATACTTTTCAGTAGCAACAGCCGGGCAGCTTCCCCATATTCTACTGCAGGTGTAGTGAAGCAAACGCGGTGCTGTGTAGGAGACAGTTCAGGGCTCTGCTCGAATGTCCAAGATCCGTAAGCAATTTCTGTTGCGGGTTCAGCTCCACGAAGCTCTTTGCTGAGGAGTTTATTCTATGTTGCTTGCTGTGGGCTTTCGACTGGACATTATTTGAATTGGTTTAATACTAGCACTTGGTGTGGGCCCATACACAGAGTGACTAAGTTGGTTTCTCTGTGTCATGCCGCAATGCTACCGGACGTAAAGTACTACATGATCTCACATACTTTCAATAATGGTTTTCTATAATCAATTTTTATTTTTTTTATTTAGTTTTACTGCCAATTTCTTCATTTTTTATAATTCTTGCTTGTATTTTAAATTATTTTTTACCTTTCTTGCTACTTCTTGGTGGGCAGTCTTCATTACCTGTCCCTTACGTTCTAGGTATTTCTTGAGATGTTTCAAATAATTGGTAACCCTCCATGAGGTTTACTTAAACGTAGGTAAAGTTTTTGCCACTTTAACTGTTTAGCGCTACAATATTTTAACGAGGCTTTATATTTTGCAACATGGATCCTCTCTCCTATTGAATTCTTACGGGAAAATAGCTCCTGTCGAGAGGTACAATAGCTTGATTAAAATAGGACTAATATCCGGCATTATTCACTTGCAGATTCGGACTATCTCCTTCTCTATGCTTGCGTTTGTTACAGCAGGTACACCGTTCATTTGGTTCGCTTATCGCCGCAGCTACGCGTCCCCCCACCGCCATCGACAGCTGTGAGGGGAAGCCTCGCCCCTCATTCTAATCACAGCCAGCGTGCTATATTACTGCCTGAGGCGGAGGTGTGTGGCACATCTGCCTCGCCTCCTCACTTCCTCTTGGCCTAATGCTAAAATTTTAGGATCAGCGAGTGTAGGTGGCAGTGCTGCTTGGCAGCGGGGCTACATATAGGGCTGAAAGTGGGGCTGTAGCTATAATAGGGCCGAAAATGGGGCCGCGATAGGACCGTAAGTACGGGCGAGACAATGAAAGAAAGTGGGGGCATAAATAGCACCATTTGTGGGGCCGCAAGTAGGACCATAGATAGCACTATATGTTGGGCCGCAAGTAAGACCATAGATAGCACCATAAGTGAGGCTGCAAGTGAGATTACCAGTAGGCTCATAAATAGCACCATAAGGAGGCCGCAAGGAAGATCGCCAGTATGGGGGGGGTGAATTAAGAGTCGTAACTACGTCATTAGCAAGTCCACAAGTGCTCACCTCTGTAAATGGCGCCCTATGTAACCCTTTCATGCTTTGCCTACCGTGAATACATTAGAGATTTTCGGATGACGTTTTGTGACGTTACGCATGCCATTCAAGTTTGTCCTCCGAGGCTGATTTTCTTCGGCTGGTAGCTGGAACCAATGAGATGTCCAATAGAGAATTATCTCCTCAGTGCACGTAACTGCATACAGGTTCCTTGTTGTGCAGTCGTTGCAAGTAAGTGTCAAGTAGTTTTTTTTAATTCAGTTATAAGTTATGTTTGGCAGGTTTGTTGCACAGAGATATTAGACGCCCCAGAAAATCAAAGGGACGTTCCACTGTAAAGTATCTGCGTAGCCGCTAAAGAGTTGACAAGTATTTGCGGTGGGTAATAGCACATACCAACACTGCTTGTTGATCATTGCAGGTTTAAGATCTTAGCTTATCCGTCGTTAATTGACATAAATGGACGCAATCAGTTTCTATGCATCCTAACAATTAAAAAATGAAAGCAATCACCGCTACAGGAATTAGAAAAGATTGGATATGTAGCAGCAGATGGACCATTAGATTAGATAGGCGGCAGTAGACGAACCAACAGCCCCATTCCCAAAGAGACACCGGTACTTACGCCCCGGCCCTCTGTGAGCTATTGCCATTATGTTAGTAGGATATAGATGACTGAAGAAAAAAAGGGAAGAATCTCAGCCAAAGAGACGATCATGCATGCACGCAAGAACGATCAATAGCCACTCATATGCGGAGCTTAGAGACCTCTATTTGCGTAGTCGGAGCGGAAGAGAGAAGAAGATGGATTAAGGTGGCCTCGGGAGCTTTGACCGTTAAGAGTTTACGGCTCCTGGAGGAGGAGTTCTTAGCTGCGTAGGATGTCTCTTCCCATGTATGTCAAGACGATTTTTAAACGCGTAAACTGTTTCCGCACCGACTACGTTGGAAGGAAGTCTATTCCTAATGCTCACTATGAAATACGGAAAACACTGCTGACTTAAGGTTGTTTGTCGAGTTTTTTGCTTGAGTATTAGACCGTTGTTGCGCAGGCGATCATTAACGTTTTTTTTTTTTTCAAAAAGTCCCGTTGTAGGTACGTTGTTGAAGCCATTCAAATACTTGGATGTTTCTATTAGTTGCCCCCGAGCCGTCTTTGCTCGAGAGAGATCACGTCCAGTTTTTTAGGTGACATTCATATGGCTTGTTACTCTGCGTTGGACTCTTTTCTTGTCATCGATATCTTTACACAGATGTGGCGATCAGAATTGAACAGCAATTCTAAGTGCGGCCGCACTAACGCCTTGTACAAGGGAATGCTAATGTCCTTGGACATGTATTCAAACTTGCTGGTGATGAATCCCAGTACTCTGCTTACCGTTTTCACACTCTTGTCAACTTGCTGATTGTGTTGTAGTTTAGTATAATAGTTATTCCCAAGTCACGTTGTTGGGTGACAGCAGCCAATTCTATCCCGTTCGTTTCCAATTGGGTTGAGGAGTTCTCCGGTCCAACGTGCATTACTGAACATTCATCGACATTAAAGCTCATCTGCCACGCTTTGCTCCATTCCATGAGGTGGAGAAGGTCATTGTTGGAGCTCAGCTCTTTTCATGGTAGGATGGCATAGTTTAGTATCCATTCGCAAATTTACTGACTTCACTACGGATGTTAAGATCGAGATCATTGACGTAAATTATGAACAGGAGTAGGCCAAGCACGCTACCTTGTGGAACCCCAGATGACACCAGCGTCCAGTCGCCCGTATCTCCTTCAAGCTTGACTCGCTACTGCCGACCCGTAATAACCTTATTGCCAGAGAAGATACGATATTTTCTATGTCTAGGTCTTAAAAGAAGTTCGAGAACACAAAATTCATCCTTCGATGTTCATTCCTATCATAAAATGGACCATAAAATAGTTGGGTTAATTACGATACTGGGTTAATAAATACAATTTAAATGATGGTTCAAATTTCAGTGAACTTCACAAATATCTATGCATTCTCACAACCGTTATTTGGCAGCTCGTAAGCGACAGTGCTGCCCTTTCGCTATGAGATTCGCCTGCTGCTGAAGTTTTATTTCTGTTTTAGCACAAGTAACTCGAGCAAATCAGTTGTACATATTATTTACTTGCATAAATTGCTAAATTGTGTGAATAAAAGATTTGCATAAACTGTTTTTACAGATTTCCTACATAAATTACTTGCATGGTGCATCATCTTGTTTTCCATCGATGAGAGCATGCAGCTAGTGTAAAGAACAATCAGTAGTGTGCAAAACCCGTTACCCTGAGAGACGTTTGAAAACATCGTAAGTGAGGCACTCAAAAACAACTGTTTACATTCTGCATTCGAGCACAAAAAGCACGAAAAATAATTTACACAACGCTACCAACTACACCAAACGACTTCTATTTGTACAAGAGACCAACATGCTTCACCCTATCGAACGCCGCGCCGCACTAAAGTCCAAATGAACAAAACGATTGTCCAGCGCCGACTGCTAAGGGTATTACACAGACGAACATCACAACAACTCAAACCCTTTTTGTGTAACATTACATTACATTAGCGCATGAGCGTTAATGTAATGTTTCAGATAAAGGGCGATTTGTTGGGAACCGAAGTCTCAATAGGAATAAAAACACAAAAGCAACAATAAAAATCATCTAATTGGCATTCAGACCAGCTGGTTTCGACACTTCGTCATTATCAATGAATGCATCCGTAAAATAAAAAAGCAAAATTCATACCGTTAAATATTTTGAATACAGAGGAATTGAAAGTAAAATTCGGAAAAAAGCACAAAAAAAAATTATAGATCCACATTGTATAAAGAGGTACGGCAGATTGATCTATGTTTAATGATGGTCGCTGTTTAGCTATGTAAAGGGATTCTAAAACCCTAATGAGTCCATAACTGGCTACATTTGGCAACACAGGACCTTTAGGAATGGGAGTAATATTCCCAGCACGCTGAAAAAAGGGCAAACTTCCCAACAGAATCATGCGTCCAAAAATCACTTGGAACTTAGGGGCTAGAAAGACAGCAAATTTGTAAAAAAATAGAGAAAGTATGCCGACCGGGTCCACCCTATCATGTGGATCAATGTCCCCAAGGAGCGCTTGTATAGTGCGCGATCTGAATGCCAAAAAGATCAAACGGGATTAAGGGTGACATCCATGAGGCAGTGAGGCAATCCTTGCCGTCGAAGTGAGCTAAAAGGAGCCCCGCCTCAGCCAGGAGATCAACAACGATACCACCTGGGCCAACAGGGGGCGCAGGCGACGACTCAACAACAAAGAGGGACCTCTTTAGCTCACTCCAGCGATGCGGATTATCAATATCATCAAAGACTCTCTAGAACTCTGCCGCTGGCGATGTTGCGCTCTGTCATCAACGAGCTTCTTGCAGCAAGCTTCGCCTCAAGTGGTCGCAAGTGGCTAAAAGTGGCCACAGAGAGCCAGGAGCAGCCACAGAAAGCCACAAGTGGCCGCAGGAGGTTGCAGTTTACAACAAGAGACCGGAAGCGGCGCCAGCGACCCCAGGCGGTTGCAAATATCTACGTCTTTGTGCAGCGATGCGCCAGATAAGGTTAGCATCATGGTTATCAGCATCATGCCTGTAGGTTTATTTGCTAAAACAGTATAAAGAAAGTATAGCAGTGTGTTAGAATATAAGTACGTGCGGGTAATGCACACGGTGCAGCACTGTGTGTCAAGCACCACTAAGCCAGGTCATTGTAAGGGTGCCAGTATGTGTGCGGTATGTATCAGGTCTCAGCAGCACAGCAACAAGCGCATTTCCTCCGGTGCGTTGTCTCTCCCGCTCTCTCTCTCAGGGTCCCGCACCTCCCATCGCCGTACCTTCAACGCCACCCAACCCGAACCCTACAGGGTAGAAATCCGGAAAAGTGGAGCAAAGCAGTGACGCGGTAGAAGGCGGGATGAGTGGGGTGGTAAAGAAGCATTACTAGTAATGGCGATGAGGTAAAAGCATCAAAATGTGGCTGTACTGCTGACAGCCTCAGTGACAGGCACGAAAAGAATTAATAATAAAAGAAATTATCATACAATTGGCTCTAGCCAGCAGTTTCATTGACAGTTCACGAACGACATTATATGGGTCACCTGAGCATGAATTTATTAAGTACAGCTTAAGATATATAACATGTCAAATAAAGTAAGAAATGCAGTCAAGGATGTTATGAAGAAAAAACACGAAACTTGTGCATCCTAAATCGCTAAAAATATATAATAGAAATAACAATAAAAATCGTAGAAATACAAAGAACAATGGGTGCAAAACGGAGAAGCTACTACAGAAAGAGAGAGGGTGGAGTGAAGATTGAGAGAGAATGCAAGGCAGAGAGAGGGTGGAGATCTTGGTGAGAATTTAGAGAGTCTTAAAGCTGCCCGGCTGAAGGATATGAGAGGGATGGAGGGAGGCGATCCCTAGGGACAGCTGGAGGGGCGGAGGACAACCGTTCCAGCCAATATGCTCCACTCTCACGATTGATAGACGCAACTGGAACAATTAACACCCGACATTGTAAGTTCTCTCTCTCCCTCACAACTGCTGAGTGTTGTCTAATAAATAGCTATGGTAATTGCAAGAGTTTTGTTCGTAGATTCGAAGTTCTGGACTGCAGAGACGCGCGGCATTGAGATGGTCAAGCATCAAATATGGTGAGGTGCCGCCAGCGCTGCGGTGTGCAGTAGGGCTCTGGCTGCATTAAATTGCTTCCATCCTGGGACGGGCAGAGGGGGAGGGAAGCTGTTGCAAGGCGGGGGCACTCTTGAGCTGTTGGAGTTGTGAGGTAGGGCGCCCGAACTCTTGGGTGTTTGGAGGCTTGGTATCCCAAGACAGAGATGATGCAAGGAGAGTGTTCCTCTATGGCAGGCCGTGTTGGGAGGTAGGACGCCGGAACTCTTGGGTGTTTGTAGGCTTGGTATCACAAGACAGAGATGATGCAAGGAGAGGGTTCCACTATGGCAGGCCGTGTTGGGAGATAGGGCGCCCGAACTCTTGGGTGTTTGGAGGCTTGGTATCCCAAGACAGGGATGATGCAAGGAGAGTGTTCCTCTATGGCAGGCCGTGTTGGGAGGTAGGACGCCCGAACTCTTTGGTGTTTAGAGGCTTGGCTCCCTAAGACAGAGATGATGCAAGGAGATCGAGGGTTCCTCTATGGCAGGCCGTGTTGGGAGGTAGGGCGCCCGAACTCTTGGGTGTTTGGAAGCTTGGTATCCCAAGACTGGGATGATGGAAGGGGAGGGTTCCTCTAGGGTAGAGTGTGCTGCTAGGTACAACGCGTGCGTTCCTTGATACTCGAAAACTTCACACTCTAGAAACACCTGTGGTACAATAGTCCTTCTGTAGTAGTCCGTTCTGTGTGAGGTTGAGCGTTGAAATTACAGACCATGGAAGCAAGTTCTCTATGTCAGGCCGTACAGTGAGATGGTGGAAGATTTAATATTCTAAGACAGGGGAAATGCCTGCAGAATTATTTCATTCCTTGAATTTGGAAAGAGTATAGCACTTTTTGCTATCAATTACAAAGCAAGCGACAACAAGCAGATGACACAGTCTTGTGCCGAAGACTGAATTGTGCTATGGACCAATTTCCTTTATTTTGAATTTTTATTTTATAATAATTTTGACGGACGAAATTTCCGTGAGACAAATTACGTATGCGAGATGCTAAAGAGTTGAGCTATGACCAGTTCTCTTCGCGTAAAATTAGTAACGACTGATAATTCTTAATTCTTTAAAATAAAATTTGTTTCAAACGTGAAAAAACAAAATTTCCAACAAATAGAAAATAATGTTTTTTTTGCAGAAATGGAAGTAATTTTTTCACGATTTAAAATTAATGTTTACAAATGAAAATAAAATTTCAAGAAGGGCAAATCAATTTTTCCAACTGAATTATAATTTTTCTCTGAAATAATTTTTTTTTTACAAAAATGTTATTTTTTCACTAGTGAAGAATCATGTATTTACAAATGAAAAATAACTTTTTTCACAGTTAAAAAATTAGCTTTTTAAGAATCACACGTTTCTTCACAAAACAAAAAGTAATTTATCCATAAACAAATATAATATTTTCACATATAGATATTCTTTTTCTCTAAATAAAAAATTATTCGTCACAGTAAAAAATTTTTTTCACAAGCGAACGTTATCGCAAAATATGATTTTCTAAATGGAAAGCTGAATTTCTTCATAACTATTAATAAGTTTATAAATAACTTCATTTACGTGTGATTTTTTAGAAGGAACACCAAATTTTTTTAACATATTTTTTTTTTGAAATTAACGAGTTATTTTTATCAGTCAAGTATCGATTTTTTTTTAAATTGAAGATCATCAGACGTTTCTTGGCCCGCATGATCGCCGCGCGACCACACACTCGCGCTTCCCGCCCTTCTTCGCGCCACAACCATGCACTTCCCAGCGCGCAAGCAATCAGCGCGCGCTGGCACTGTCGCGCCTCCCGCCGCTCGCGCGCTCTCTCTCTCGCGCCACAGGCAATCGCTTCCAAGCGCGCCAGAATTGAAACAGTATCGAGCTCCTAAACTTACCCCTATTTTTTTCTTTGAATATAGTCATTACCTGGCAATTCTCGATATCTCTCTGCTCTAATTAGAACCCTAATGAATCTGGCGGCTGATCAGCAGCGCATACTTCACCGAAGCGCTCGCATGCACGCAACCGTCGCATTGATTTCCGAAATCGTTCGTAATGGTCAATTGCGGCGGTGCCAAGTCTGCCTCAGCCTTGCGCGCTGCTGTGCCAAATGCTCGAGGAGAAGCAACAGTGTCTGTATCTATACCATCGGTTGCGCTTACTACACTTAGCTTGGGCATAAAAGTGGGTCGGTCGTCTTAGCTGCAGCTTAGGCGTCATGAGTGATGTATTGAATGACTGTAGCAACAGTCACGGTAGTGGAGAGATGTTATATCTGTATTACCTTAAAAAGCTAGAGAATAATTTAAACGTCCTAGAGTCGATCAATTAAACTGAAGAAGACACTCTAGATAATGATTTCGATCAATGAAAAAGTCTATTTCCATCTTCAACTGAAAAATCTTACAACATTTTTCTATCAATAAAAAGTGTTATAAAACAAAAGAATCATATATATCCCTTAAATTAACTGATAAACACATACGTACCTGTCAAGCACAAGAATTACGGTTTTTAGCCAGGTCGAAAAAAAATAATGCTTGACATAATTTCTACTTTCTTAAGTTGATAAATTCTAAGTTTCCCTAATACTTCCTCAAATTACACGGCAATGCAACTTTATAAGTGTCTGCACGACATTGCAGCGGCGAGATGTTCTTATTCTGCCAGAGCTGCATTTCTTTTTGTGGCTTAACAAAGCCACGAAGTTTCCAGCGGTTGCGCTTGGACCTTTAAAATGCTTTATTTACATTGCAATAAAGACATTTTGCAACATTATATTTAAGTCCATTTAATCAACCAACTACCTTTTTATAAGTCTCCGGCTGAAGTGCTGCATGTACGAGCCACTCAATTATCTCTCTGGGTAATTCGCTCATTGTGGTAGTCTTGAAAGTAACTATATTGACGGGCATAGGCTTTCAAATTTTTTAATAAGTGTTCTACATTTATCGACTAGCTATTTTTAAAATAAAGTTCTATTTATGTAACTCAGACAAGTAAGTAAAATTTACGTAGTAAATTCCGTAGATGTTTATTATTATGTCAAAGCACTTTGATTGTTGAACGAAACGCAAGTTAAATGTTAGGTACAAGTTACGTAGATATTTCTAATAATCCCCTGCAACCTATTGACAGCCAGCATGCGTTTCTTACGTTAGCAGACATGACGAGAAAACGCAGTAACTGTCTTACATATACAATGCATACTATTTTAGCTTACACTATCAGATTGTCACTTTCGCTGCTCCTCACACACTGTCGACTGTTTATTATTCCACTAACGTCAGTGGTATAAAAGAGAAATAATGCGCTGTGATGCGTTCCGAACGGTGCACAGGAGAAGAAATACGCTGAATAAGGCAGAAAGAATTCACTCTCTCACCTCTCCCACAACCCTGAAATAATGCTAAAAACTGCACACATGTGAGTAATTCCGGGCAATGGTACGGCAGTGCGGCCGTCTGCACAGGGGCGCACGGTCCAAGTTGTCGTACCCGCCACCGTCGATGTCCTCATAAAGTTTTCTGTTGGCTGAGGAGTTATTTTCTACCTTAGGATATGTTGGCATAAGAGTTACTAGGGAGCTCCGCTCAAGGCTGCAAGAGAAAAGCATCCTGGACGTTTGGTGGAGGAAAAAGGATGCTGAAAAATAGCGTGAGGTGCCGAGCTGCACTGAATGAAAAGGAGAGAAAATACACTCTTTGTGAAATAATTATACTGTATGTTGCGGAAGTGTGTGTATGCAGTGATGAGTTCGATGATAATTTTGACCCATATCAGTTATTGTTCGTGGGGCGTCGCAGTACTTGGTTTCGAGAAAATAATGTGAAGTAGGCTTGAACAGAAGAGAGTAATTCGACTGAGTAGTGCAACTATACAGATTATGCAAAAAAGAACAGCATCTGTTAATAGCGAATGTATTTATCTTATTAGAGCACAGGACAGTTAAAAATGACACAAAAGATTGAGAACCGTCACCTTTCATTCTTTTTCCTGCTCGTTATTCTACTATAGAAAAGAAATTGCACTAGCCAGTTTGATCGTAGATCCAAAATAACCAAGAAAATGAGGTGGAACAATTCCACTTCGGCACAGCTTCCTCCTTTTCCTTCCGAGGTACCAAAAAACTCGGCAGACAAAAATTAGCATCAATCATGGGAGTTTGCGGGAGGTTGCACTAACACAGTTTTAGCGGCATCCAGTGATGCTGGTACTGGTATAATGACTCTATTTCTGATCTGAGCGACAGTAAACTAACAGATAAATACGCAGCGGCCGTTGCAAGTATAATCAGTACTTGCACACGCCCTTTTCTACTTGCGAGAAACCTCGGTTTCTTTCGCCCTTTTTCGTGGTTTTCGTTTTCATTTACAGTTTTCCTATTTCGTTCGACGATCTTTTCTCCAGTTCTCCATTAGGATCCCACAGACTTCAAGAATATTTAAAATGGGAAGTAAATACAATTTAGTAGCAGTGTTATGTACAACTTAGCAGTACTTCAGGAAACTTCAAAGTTTAGGTTTAGATTTAGTAATACAACGGCTTCCTTCTTGATGCACGTGCTTGCTTGCGTCCTTCCCATCGGAACGGAGAGACCAAGCAAGCAAGGACGCTACCAACAAACGGTAGAGTGGGTTTGATAATAAGAGTCGTCTATCTCTTTGTTACACATTTGGTGACGAGCAGAACGTGCGCTGTTTTATGACCGCTTTTTTAAATTTATATCGCTTTAAATATAAGGGAATTGATAGATGCCTTGGATATGTTATAATAAATACCGAGTAGTGAAAACTGTAGCACATTACCCAACTCGATCTAGGTTCTTACTTATCTAAATGGTATAGAACCAGATTCTTTCAGGCACATTATCGATTTGTCCCTCTTCAGCCCATATCTAAATAGTCCTGCATCCTTAAACATGTGAGTTATGAAAAACCTAAAGAAATGCTGCAAGAGAAATGATAGAGGAAGGCCTTTTCTAAAAAAAAAAACTATACCTTGAGTTAGTATTGGTAGCTAGAACTGACTGGAGATAGAAGCAGCTAGGAACAGTACTAGCCAATGTCGTGCAACAAAGGACTTACAAATCTATGAAGATGACTGTAACGCAAATAAGTTAAAAAAATGAGACAAAACTAGGACGGTGAGAACATACTTCTGTGGCAGTGGCTAAGAAACGTTTGAAACTATCTCACCCGTGCTATCATGCTTTATACTGTGGTTCAAAATTATCAGCGACATGATGGTAAAATAACAGGTTAAAATAAACAAATACTAACTTAGAGATCCACATTCACTGTTTCGTGCTGCAAGTAGATGCCTGCTGGCCCAGTAGTACGCGGCTGCAATCGACCAAAGATTTTCTTTTTAGAGCTATGACGTCAGAGACGGAAGGCTCACCTTACAAGTGCCGCCCCCGACAATCCCCATTCCTGATCAAAGCCAGCACTCCTGTAGTAGCGTCTTGATAGCAAAATGCCGACTCAGTAAGCTAAGCACCTTAAGAATTGATCTCTGGCAAACACAAGGAGAGTGGTTCGTTAAAAGCAGAGCTAACTGGGATGCTATTACTTGAGCAGTAAGGGCGTTACCTTGGCACTAGATTATTTGCAGTGAGGATCCTATCTCTGAGCTTAATGACTTGACTGTGTCTGGTTTGGAAAGGTTTGTTCCGAAGCGGGCTATTCTTGTGAGCTCTCGGGACAAACCGTGGTTTGACGATCAGTGTCGGTTAGCTTTTGAAGCTAAATAAGGGGCGTATCGGGCTTGGCGGCGTTCGCATAGATGTACGTTGTGGCAGACCAATCTAGATGGTAGGGCTGAGGCTAAACGTGTGTATGAGAGGGCAGAGCATCGTCAGGAGCAGCGTTCCAGGGATTCTCCCCTGAGTATTGACCGTTGACATCGTTGGTGCAGCGAGCTAAAAAGCTCAGTTTCGGTGCCGAAGCTTCGTTGTCACTCCTTGTTGGTCCCGGTAGTAGTGTCATTGTTGATCCCTTGACTAAGGAGGAGCTCTTGTCAGCTCACTTTGACAGGAAGCAGAGCAGAGATTTGTTGTTATGGCCTCATGGATGTCACCCTAAACCTCGTTTAACCTCTTTAGCGCTAAGATCTAGTACTATGAAGGTGCTGCTACAGGACATTGATCCTTATAGAGATGTGGACCCAGCCGGCACGTTTTCTTTTTTTCATAAGCAGCTTGCTGGCGTTCTTGCCCCTAAGCTTGGAGTGATCTACCGATGCCTGATACGGTTAAGAAATTTTCCCCGTTGTTGGCGTATTGGGAATATTACTCCCATTTTCATAGGTCCTTTGTCGCCTAATATCGCCAGCTACCAACCTATTACGCTGACCCATTCTGTCGAGGGTGTTCGAGAAATTGGCGGCTTGTAAGCTTGGTCGTTGTGCTGAAGCTACAGGTTTGCTACCTGCTGACTAGTTTGCGTACAGAACTGGTTTGGGTTGTTGTGACGTTTTGCTGTCGGTGCCGCACCATTTACAGTCTGCGCTGGATTGTAGGTGTGAGGCACGCCTTGTACGGTTGGACTTTAGCGCGAGGTTCAACAGGGTCAACCAGTGAGGTCTATTGTACAAGCTGGAGTCGATTAGTGTGAGTGGCAGGGTTCTGTCAATCATTCGTGACTTTGCTTCTGAGCGAACGCAAGGTGTATCCGTTGAAAGTTTTTTGAGTGCCTCAGGAGCGCTGGAGTCTGGCGTCCCTCAGGGTAGCGTACTTGGCCCGCTGCTGTTTGTTGTGTATGCTAGTGACATGCTATCTTCGCTAGAGAACACGATGATCAATTATGCCGGCGAATCCACTTTGATAGCAGTGATACCTGCTCCTAGCATGCGTAATGTTGTCGCCCAGTATCTGAATAGAGACCTGTCGCGCATGAGTGCATGGTGCTCTGCCTGGAAGGTGAAGCTGAATGCCTGTAAGACCGAGTTTTTGAATGTCAATAAGTCTCGGACACTTTTGCCGCAGCATAAACTTGTGAGGATAGATGACTCTTTGCTTCAGGACTCTAGCTCCTTGGAGATTCTCGGTGTTGTCTTTTATGAGAAGCTTTCTTTTGAGCCGCATATTTTTTGGGAGACTGGTATCAAGTGCTTCCTGTAAGATTCTGCTTCTGTGTAAGGTAAATTCTGTGTTGGGTGACAAAGAGGTAGTCCGCAGATGCTTTTACGTTTTCTTGCTGTCTGTGTTGGAGTATTGCTCACCCGTCTGGGTTTCAACTGCTGACAGTCACAATCATCTGCTGAACCGACTTGTTAGTTCAGCCGGCAGGCAGTGCGCTGGAAGTGATTTGGTGATTCTGTACCATAGGAGAAGGGTGGCAGGATTCTGTACGTTTTATAAGGTGTACAACAATGAGAGACATTGGTTGTAGTCTTTAGTCACTGCCGTCGCGGTCTTTCGGAGGATTACACGTGCTGCTGTTGATGCGCACTCTTCCACTTTGGAGAATGTTAGATGCCGAACTCGTCAGTTCAGTCGGTGCTCTTTGCCCTGATCTGTTTCGGATTTGAATTCGTTGCTGGCATCGGCCTTCGGTCGTATTGGTTTGCAGGCCTTTAAGCCAACTGTTAATGGCTTTTTGTTGGATTTCTTTAGCAGCGTTTCGGGCTTCCCGGTGTTGCATAATGCTTCATTTTGGTTGTGCTATATGTCCGTGATGGCCCGAGTGTAAAGTTTTAATAAATATAGTTTTGACTGGTGTAGAGGCGATCCCCTGGTACTTGGGCATGCGAGCGCAGCACTTTTACATGCTGCCACTAAGGGCAGTTTCAAACATATTTTAAAGTCTTTCCGTTTGAGACTCTCATACTTTCGTCGAGTACCATCTGCAGGGACTCACTCTCCAGCTTCGAGCATCCTATTTTCTGGAGGACTTATGCTGAGAATAAAATACAACTTCTTTGTGAAAAAATAGGCCTAAAACAGTACTTTCATAAAAGCGGTTGCGTCCTGCTTACAAGCATGAGGCCCTTACGCACCACTAGTGGAGGGTGCACCACAGACTGGGTCGCACCACTAATAGAAAGCGCACCACAGACTGGGAGCTACTTTATATTCACCACTAAGTATTAGCACCTTCTATGCAAATAAATAACGGTTTAAGGTTATCCCCTTAACTGAGTACGCAAATATATTATAACTGGAGCACTCTGAGAGCGCATACCTCCGCCAAGCGAGGCAATATTAATAAACAATCAAATTGGCCCTGAAACCAAGATTTCCTTTTATGATCAGCAAAATTTGGGCATTTTGTGTCTCTTGACAGTAATAACAGCAACCTGTAATATTCTTAATGATCCGTCCATAACCTTTTGAGTTATGTTCTAGCAAGCACTAAGACAAACATTAGTCAAACACACAGGCGGACGGATCATCATCATCATCATCAAAATTTTATTATATGTGTCTTGCATATATATAAAAAATCATAAATTTCCTGATGACTCGTTAACTACTTCTTGAGTTATTCTACTGACAAACATAAAAATAAACATTGAGATAAACGGGCCAATAAATAATTCAACCAAAACATTTGGTCATTCGCTTTGAGCAATATTATCAACAATTCCTGCGAATTTCATAATGATCCGTGAGTTACTTTTTAACTTATATCGCCAATAAAAAGAGGCATACAAACAAACATTCAAGCTCTTAAATAGATCTTCACCAGAAGTTAATCATTTATTCCTCCTAGCATACCTAACAATCCTTGTTAATTTCGTAAAAATCCATCCAAAACAATTTGAGTTATTTCACTGACAGACGCAAACACAAAGAAACAAACAAACAAACTCGACAAAAGCGTAACTTCTTTGGCGGAGGTATTATCTCCTATATACAATGCAGAGCGACTTAAGCAGTGTTGTACAAACTGGGGTACGCAATATAGTTTAAGAGGGTACGTGAACAAACAAGGAACACACACACGCAACCAAAACAGTAATTTTCAAGCATTTTGTTATTGACTCATCCTTTTTATATATGTAATAAATTTAACAGAGGGGAAGGGTACGTAACAGCAGGAGAAAGTAATAAGGGGTACAATAGGCTTAAATGTTTGAACACCACTGCACTAAAGGACGGTTCACACCTTAGTCTTATGAAAGTGTTGTGTCAGCTGATTTACTGAATATTTTGCTGTGTCCTTTCAGCACAGCTGCTCGCCTACCAATCCATTTATTGAAATGTCAGTCGTCAAGTCCGTTGGCTCAGTAAGTGGCGCTATCAAACTTTTAGAAATCTCTTCCCTATTTACAGTAAAATGAATTTATGAACATATACACACTTTTCTGGTGCCTAAGTGGACCCACTAAGCTGTTGTGGCTTTGTGGTGGCGTGGTAGTCTCTTGGTCCTCAGATCGAGCCCTGACTCTATTCTTTGTATCTACAGTATTTCGTTAAAATACAGGGGGCTGACGGCTGAGCCCCCTGTCAGGATAATGCCGGATAATGCAAGATGTTGATGGGACGAGAAGTTGTATTTATATATGTGGTATATTGGTATATATTGATATATCAATCTTTTCTGGTAAAATATTGCATCTTGATTCGAGAAGCCCTCTGAAGAGTGGAAGCGGAGAAGACAACTGGACTCTTCGTGGAGTAATAATTTTCTGCAGTTATTTAATGGCGGGCAGGGTCACTATAATTTGGGTTGGCAGTTGTAGCGTATCTTTCAGGAACAAATAAGTAACGAAAGTGTGATCAATCCCAAGTTGCTCGTTGCCATTTTTGACAGCGAGGGTACTTTATTCATGCAGCCACGGATAAAATCATGAGGCATCCTAGGTAAAGTTCGCTTTTAAATACCGGGTTTTGCAAAAATCCTGTTATACTGCAATCTACTTGTTTGTGGTCAGATTTAAATAGTAAGTGTATTTCTCCAGGACACAAACCTAAAATTTATCCTTTTTGGGTAATAGTCACTAGCGCTAACTAGTGGTGAAGTGCATGCGTGCCTCAGTGGAAGCAAATAGAACAGATATCTGATCTCCTCCACGCGGGCCGTGGCAAGTCAGGCATCGAGAGGTCTCATTGAGGCCCGGACATTATGGAGGCGGGTTGCTCGGTTGTAGAGAGGCAGCCAACCTACACGATGTAGTCACCTTCCTCTATCTATCTACGACTCCGTGGACGGTCATCCGTCTGATCTTTAGCCGCGTAGTGATATCAAGCTCGTTGTGGCCTCGCGTGGAATAGAGCAGATATCTCAATTCGATTTGCTTACATTGAGGCACAAATGCACCTCACCACAATTTATTACCTCCGCCAAGGAGGTTATGTTTTCGTCGTGTTTGTCTGTCTGTTTGTTTGTTTGTTTGTTTGTTTGTTTGCCTGTCTGTCTGTCTGTCTGTCTGCCTGTCACCAAGATAACTCAAAAAGTTATGAACCGATTTGGTTGAAATTTACAGGGATTATTAGATATGTTAGGAGGAACAGATGATTAGCTTTTGGTGAAGATATGTCCATCCGTTTGTTTGTTTGTTTGCGTCATTTTTCTCGATGCGATAACTCAAAAAGTTATTGATGGATTTTGATGAAACTAACATGAGTTGTTAGGTATATAACAAAGAGTAGATAATCAAATTTTGGTAATTGTCCGTTCGTTCGTTTGTCACTGTTTTTAATTTTATGCTTGTTAGCACAATAACTCAAAAAATAATGAACGGATCTTTATGAAATTTATAAGAGTTGTTAGTAAGGGCAAAAGACATAAATGATCAAATTTTGGTGCAGATCGGTAGGTTCGTTTGTATGTTTGACTCATATTTGTCATAACGTTCGTTAACAGTATAACTCAAAAGTTCTGAACGGATCTTCAAAAAAATTGAACAAGCTGTTATCATTATAAAGAGGCACAAATGATTAGATTTCTGAGTTTATGCAAAGAAAATTATGGTTTCAGAGCCAATTTGAATTTTTGCTACCGTTGGCTCACTTGGCGGAGGGATGCGCTCTCAGAGTGCTCTAGTTGCTATTGAATATTGCCTAAAAAGGATAATTTTAAGTTTGTGTCATAGATAATTACATTCACTATTTAAAACTAACCATAAATATATAACATGAAGTGTACCAGAACTCTTGCAAAACCAGGTATATCTGAGTATCTGTTGCTTGTTTAGGTGATGTCCGAAGATTAAACCATTTCTGAATTAAATTCTAAATGACAAAGTTAAATAAGTTTTCACTATATTGCTGTTTAACAAAGTTAATTCAGTCGCGGCTGCAAATCGCGTAAGTTGTTTGAGCAAATCTTCCAGATATAACACCTCTCATCATATGCAGATCCTAAATTTTTAATTGTGTTGTTGTTTAGAACATCTGTTAAAAAAATGTCACCAGAAAAAAATTCTGACAAAGAAAGGACTCAAATTACTGCAACGTTTGAAAATTGAGATTCACAAAATGAGATTACTTAAAAGTGAAGCGTTGAAGGAATGGTGTCCAAAGTGCTATCAAAAGGTATATGGAGATTTATCCATTCCAAAACCGTTCAGGACAAGGGCCCAAAAAGTGGATGTGGATGCTGAGTTTAAGGAAGCAACTGGGAATAAACGAAGACATGTAGAATTTGGTCTCAAATGATGCAATGCTATGAAAAAGTTATCGCATTCCAATGCCAACCGGAAGAAGAAGCTCATGTTTGTAAAAGTAATTGAACATTGGACTGGTTATGATTGGACAAAGGGCATTTAGTCAGATGAAAGCAGCTTTGAGGTACATCTCTTGAGATTTCTGTAGAATGGAAGTTTAGCGCCATCCAAAAACTTGATCCTTAATTAGAGGTAAAAATCTACAGGGTTATTCCAAACTCTGGAAGAGATAATCAGACTGTTCGCATAATCGAATAATTTGTTACTTGTGACAAGACTGACAAGTCTTGAAAATCTAAAGAAAATCGTCTAGTAATTTTAGCGTAATGTTGCTAACTATAGCAGACGTAAATCCAAATGGTCACATAACCTCCTGTCAGATATAACAATAGCTTCACATTAATTGACTAAAAAGAATCTAGATACTTTAGTATGTAACAACAAGAACTGCAAAACACGACAATAAGGGGTTTACATGTTCATTCCAACAGTGAGCGAAATTGTAAAATCTTGTTACCTTGTTTTTGCTTGTCATTGCATATTTGCACTGCAGTAATCAATAGAATTTATTAGGAAAAGGTTTTGACTGAATAAAGATTCAAGTTTTGCATGGGATCTCCGGTCTCGATTAAGGGTTCATATCTTTGTGGGTCATTTTTGGGTGTTCAATCTCTTTCTTAGGTTTAAAATTTTCGGTCACTGTTTTTCTTTTTTGCACCATAGGTGATGGGCGGATGTTCATGCATTTTAAGGACACTTTGGAATGTGTATAGATATGCAGACTGTGGCGTATTTTTTGCTATAATTTTCGACTTCATATTAAGTATAATATTATTCACAACTGTAATTTTTCAATTAACATTTTACTTTTCCTCTGTCAGTTTCATATTATAGGGTAAAATTTTAGTTTACGGGCATATAAAATAGACCCTTTTTACTACATGTATTTTTTGATGTAGAAACCGAATTTACAAAGTCCGTTTTATTCGCTCGCCCCTAGTTTTTAAGTTATAGGGAAAGCCCTATCTCGTTGTTTTCTCAAGGGAGAAAATACCCAACGATGGCACAGTGCAATGGACAACAATTTTAATAGGTTTTTAACCTAACCTCACCTAGTCGAACCTACACTAACCGGCGAGCGCATAAAACAGACTTCAGATTCGGTTCCTACATCAAAAAATACATATAACAAAGAAAAAAACGTCTTTTTATATGCACGTAAAGTAGAGTAATACCTATTATATACATGAACCTTCATATGTTTCATTAGAAGAAAAATATCAGCCACTCTCATTTTTACATACCTATTTACAACTCTGACATACTGTTTTAAAAATAATATTATTGACCTTTCGCACGTTTTGTTTTGGTAAGGTTGAAGGAAACGTATCTATTTAAGGGAAAACCAGGGAAACTTCTCGACGCCAAAAATTAAGCCCAACTCCAAAAATTAAGCCAACCGCGCAGTCTTAATTTTCGGCGTTTTACTGTATTAGCATCGTGGTTACACTCTGAAACCACTAACTTCCTCACAATAGCAGCTTTTTTAGCACTTTGCTCTTACTGGTAGTTCGGTAACAAGTTGACACCTGAACAATGGCTTCTAAGATACTTGATGTGACCGGGCGCACCGCACTGCCATTTGTCTGGGGTTTCGGAGCGGGTTTGGCGCTCGGTCATCTCAATCGGTGGGCAGCCGAAACCCCAATTGTACAACTTCTGCTATTTTTTCGAGTCTACAAGCGGGTAATCAACGCCTTTCTTCTAATTATTATTCCCTTTACTATTTAGTACTATAATTCCTCTATTACTCATGAATTAGCTCTACAATTGTGGTTACAATATGTTGTCTCTTGCATTTGTGTCATATCCTACCATCTTTAGCTAGAGTATATTGTGTTAATTGCGCACATCGACTCCATATTACCAGCAATTTCTGTATAAGATTAGTTTTCTTCTTTTTTTTTACAAATTTCGTTCCCGTTGTTATTATTTTTAATTGATCCGAGAAGCGAACGAGCTTTCAGCGACCATTTGTCACATTTTAAATGTTTCTATTACGACTAAATCTATTTTTACCGTGTGTTTTGAAGAGTGAATTTCTACGGAGTTTCAACGAAAAGTATTCCCAATTTGGCCATCTTCTGCAACCTGGTCAAATTATTACCGACTGAGTTTCATCAGAAGGGAACACGATTGCTCAAATCTCCTACTTGCCCTATTTTTCGCGAAACTATTTTGTTAAGAGGGGTACACGAAACATATGAATATATAAAAATATATAAATGCATTAGCAAATATACACACAATGGTGTTTATAATATTATCAAATAGATCCTGCAGACTTTTTTGCGGTACCTCATAATACAGTCCATGGCCGTATAATTCTCAGTATTAGAAAAGAGAAAAGATTGTATCACTAATACAAGCTCAGTAGAGGTTAATTTTAAGCAATTTCTCACATGTCTTTGATGAGCAGTCAGATTAGACGGATACTCGAAGTCGAGGAAGCCATTCCTGGCCCACCAGTTCAGAAATAGCATTCTCTCCATATACATTGCTTATCTCTCAGCCAGTAAAAAGAACTTAAAATGCCGTTATTGGAAGCAAAAAATGTTAGAACAGCGTCAATGTAGTCGCTGTACCGAATACAGTATCCAAAGAAAAAATATAGGAACAATGATTAGAAGACGGAAAGTTGATGCTAAAAAAAAATGAATGAACTCTTTGGCCATCCCAATATATTGTTGAAATTGAGAGATAAAAGCCATGCTTAAGGTTCAAGAAAAAGGAAAAGTTAGGATTTTGGAAGTATTTTATGCCTTTGAAAAATTTCCTTCCTACATGTTTCCCTGTAACTGTAAGCCGAATGTAGCTACATAAGATAATTTAGCTCATAGTTGTAGAGTTGTATAGCTTGGGATTCAACTTGTAACCAATATTTGATACAGCAATTCATAATATTCTTGTAAACTTTTACCTCCGCCGAGGAGGTTATGGTTTCGTCGTGTTTGTCTGTCTGTCACCAAGATAACTCAAAAAGTTATGAACCTATTTTGATGAAATTTACAGGGGTTGTTGGGCATGTTAGGAAAAACAGATGATTAACTTTTAGTGAAGATGTGTCCATCTGTTTGTTTGTTTGTTTGTTTCTCTGCCTCATTTTTCTCAATGCCAAAACTCAAAAAGTTATGATTGGATTTTTATGAAATTGACATGAGTTATTGGGTATATAACAAAGAGTGAATGACCAAATCTTAGTAATGATCCGTTTGTTTGTTCGTTCGTTTGTCACTGTTTTTATTTCTATACTTGTTAGCACTGAAACTCAAAAAATAATGAATGGATATTTATGAAATTTATAGAGGTTACTAGTATTGTTAAAAGACATAAACGATTAAATTTTGGTGCAGATCGGTGTGTTCGTTTGTATGTTTGACTCATGTTTGTCATAACGTTTGTTAGCAGTATAACTCAAAAAGTTATAAACGGATCTTCAAGAAAATTGCACAAGCTGTTATTACTATCAAAAGGCACAAATGATTAGATTTTGGAGTTTATCCAAAGGAAATTATGGTTTCAGAGCCAATTTGAATTTTTTTTTGCTACAGTTGCCTCGCTTGGCGGAGGTATGCGCTCTCAGAGTGCTCTAGTTAAACCTGTCTTCCTCCGATCTATTACTTTGTAGTCACAATAGTCGGCAACCCAAAGCTGGGCAGACGTTTTGGTTCCAGTTTCCACATCACCATGAATGTGTAAGATTCGAAACGTTGCGTCCAGCATTTCCAAAAGAAATGCCTCCTACTATTTATTCCACGCGAAGGGATCCAAGAGGATTGCAAATTGTTGCGTTATGATGATTGAACTTATGCACTCATGACCAGAAAGTTTCATAGCATTGTTGCAGATATTGACTGCGTGATACTCTAAGAATGCAATTCTTGTTTCAGACGTGCTTCACTAGCAGAGATGCGTTATTAAAGTCATCCAAACAGAAAAAAAATTGAACCAGTCAGCATTCACCTGCGACTGGTGAACGCTTAAGGAACCGATGCAATTGATGTCAGAAATGTTAGTCGATTGGCTTATCGATTTCAGAGTGACGACAGAGATGTGAGAGATAAAGTGCGCTAAGGACGCCCATGCACAGCCACTACCCCTGAAAACAAAGTGCGTTTTCACTGACTCATCCGCATAGATCGGCGGATAACGGTGAATCAAATGCATGCGGAGTTAGATGTGGGTTTCAATTGTGACCGTTACTTTGAAACTTTGACCAAGCTGAAGGGTCGGATCCGCGTGCAAGGCCAGAGAAAAGGGAAACGTTCCTTTTGCATCACGACAGCACCAGGCCACACACAAATTTGAAACCACGGAATGTGTGAAAAGTTCGGCTGGACGGTGCTATCTCATCCACCGCATAGTCCCGACCTGGCGTCGTCGCGTCGCTTTTCCAGTTGTTCGGATCTCTGAAGGACGCATTACGTGGGAAGCGCTTCCCTGACTACAACGCCCTAATTGCTGCCGTGAAAAAAAGATGGATCTCGTCGGCAGGCACAGACTATTACGACCGATGCATCAGTACTCTCGTTTATCACTGGCAAAAGTGCATTGACACTGGAGATCGGGGAATAGAAAATACATTCTTCCACACAAAAGATCTTTTTTTAATGGGGCCACTTTTGTCTTCATAGCTTTTCAATTTTTTGAGTCAAGAACTAGGAGGCAGTACTTTTGGAACGACTTTTGAACAACGACATCATGCCCATTTCAATTTCAATGAAATAGACGTCTGTCATAATACAGCGTGCATACACTATCGAAGCAAAATCAAAGTATCGACTAGTTAAACAAGAAGCTCAGAAGCGAATTAAAATTAACCCTCATTTTCGCTTAAACGAAACCTACATAGATTCATTTACATATATTTTCGTGTGGTTATTTATTTATTTAAATATGAATAAGTTAGTATTTGTTTGCGTCATTCTCTGAAGAAAATAAAAGTGTTAAAGCCTAGGGCAGGTTAGAGACTGTGGCAAGTCTATCGCGCTCTGATAGAAACTGATAGGTGCAATTTAGATCAGATTGCAAATAATGGCCAAAAAAAATCGAACTCTCAAGTTTGGATGCACGTCTTGCTAAGCCAACATTGAAGCGCTTTTATCACCGGTTTGGCTCCATGCTCTTTCACTAGATATCAAAACACATATTAATACTGCTCTACGTCTTAATTAGGACAAATTATTTTACGGCTAACTTGAAAACAACTTTTAAAATCAATCACAGTTTTGAGTACTGTCGTAGCTGTGACTCAGGATTGAACGGCAGGGCCCTTGCGCAATACCTTTTCTATATCTATCGCACTAGAGACCCTGTCGTCACTTGAGTCTAATAGCAGTATCTTTTTTCTAAACTCATGTTATAACTTGACATAGTATTTCTTGTGTAAATGTATAATACTCTTCCGCTAGGGGTTTCCTAGTACGTCCGATCATTCGTCTGTACGTTGCGCCTTCAGTATTAGATCGGGGAAAATTCATCTTGCATGAAGCTTTCATTTTGGCTGGAAATTACTTTATTTCAACCAAACCTGTGTTTTTCCCTTCATGAAAAAGTATTGTCAATTTCGAAGTGAAACGTGAAGTTCATTTTACACGTATCATTTCTACTGATTTCTATTCTTTCTACGCCATATTATTGTCACATGCGAACGAAGTGAGAAAGGTGATAATGGCTTCGTTAAAGATTTAAGTATATATATATCTGTCCATCCAAAAAGTGGTAGAAGGAGTTGAGCAATGATGATAATTTTTTGCAGGAAGTCGGGAGAGGGTGGGAAGGGGGTTGCCCTCGATGCGTCCCATGCCAAAAAAATTAGGATAAGCTGGCCATAAATAATGACGGCGATAAAATTTGCTCTCCAGCCAAAAAGAAGTAGAAGGAGTTGAGTCATTTATTTCCACAATTTTTTGCAGGGAACCTGGTGAGTTGCTCTCAATGTGACTCATGAAAAAAAAAAAAAAAAAGGATTACCTCGCCGTCGAACATTACGGAAATGAAATTTGTTCCCACCGCAGGTGTTGGTCGTACGCTACGAGGCGTTTGAGTTATATATATATATATATTTCTGTCCACCTAAAAGTAATAAAGGAGTTGAGCAATGTTTTGCAATGTTTTACAGGGAGTCTGGTTGGTTGTCCTCGATGTGACCCATACCAAAACACTAGGATTAGCTGGCCATCAAAAATGACGGCGATGAAATTTTCTTTCACCGCGGGTAATGGTCTTACGCCGCTAGGCGTGCTGGTATTCACTTTACATATGTCTCAAGACATTCTTAATAGGACCCAATGCATCGCTAGAATACGGCACGGGAACACAAAGCGGGCATTTTGAGACTCTAAAGCTTATTTTGAAGTGAAAGGGAGATGACTAAGAAAATACACTGGCGTTATCAGAACAAGAGATTATGATACCACAAAAACTGGTATTGAAGTTATTAGCCGAGTCTCTTGTACTTTGTGCTACGGCTGTCGCATCTCGGAGGAAGTGTAGGGGAGACGACATTAACACTCGACAGTGGGACCAAAAAGTTCACCATGGCTTTTTCGCGTTGGCTTTCCGAGATGGCTTCCTGAAGAGCTTAGTTCTTATAATCATGCTAGATATAAAGATGCAACTGTGTGGCCTGTATCAAGCCACTGATTCAAGCAAGAACGAGTTGGTGGGACCTGTTGGCAAAAAAAAATCATCTTTCAGGAGTCAGGACGGGATGAACAGTTAAGGAGAGTCTGCCCTAGATACCGAATACAGTATACATCGAGTACACTCCAGAATGAACAATATGAAATTTTAGTCACGCGGACAGTATCCACAGCTAAAACAGTTGAAGACTAGCATGAGCTTACTGTTTTTGAAGCTAGAAGTAAAATCAACAGGCAGCTACAGCAGCCAGTCCAACCTGCCAGCTCGCACCATGAAAGTGGCCACTAGTTAGTGAAGCTTAAGTCCAGTACGTCGCATCCTCTTATACTTCTTCCGAGTGTCGCATCAAATTAACCAATAAAATTATCTGCTCCCGTTCAATATCGACGGGCTCCGTTAAACAGTATTGTAAAAGACTCTTTAAGTTTTTATCGAAGGAGGTACCAAAGGCTTTGGAGATCGAAGTTTGTTTATCAGGCAAAGCTTAAGCCAATCTACCGCAATGATTGGTTGCAGGAATGGCTGGAAGTCTGTTATTGGTGGGAAGGGATGACTGGGAGCCGGTGATTGGTGGAAAGAGAGCAACCAAGGAAGAACAAAGAAACTCCCTGGTCAGTACGGTGAAATGAAGCTGTGCTCCTTCCTGCTATCAAATCTCCTTGGAAGAAATCGCATACCCTGCCAAAAAAAGGAGAATATGTAAGATTAGATTATGTAGGGCTGAATTATTATTATTGTGATTAGTAAATCACACCAGACAGTCGACGTGGGAACGGAGAAACTCCATGAGGTTAACAAACCCCCACGCAACCAGCCCAGCGAGTAAAGAAAACGAGAAAAAAAGAAAGAGAAGATTCGTGAGTACAGAATAGCTCTCTGTAGAGATCGTTTAAAGCTGCCAATACCCGCACCAGCATAGACAGAGCCATCAAGACCATTCCAAACATCCATACACGATGGAAAAAACGAACGAGAATACTGGCCCGCACCGCATCGTAACGGCTCCAAGGCAAGCTCACGAAGAGCACCAGTACGCCGTGTATACCTCACCTGAACAAATGGCTCCGGGAGAGCATCAGACAGTGGAAGACTAGGGCAGTTATAAATTTTATACAAAAAAGTAGACCCCACCAACCCTGCGGCGATGCGCCAGATCACAAGGCACAACACCATCCAGCATGAACGCACATCAACGAACCACTTTGTCAAGCAAACACAGATAACAATCGGCAGCAGAACCACAGACTACGGAGCAGTATTCCAGAAGAGGAAGGACATAGCAATTAAAGCAGTGACGTGTCAATTCTACCGAGCCAAGCACCTTCCAAGCACGCCTCATAAGACCAATTTTCTGCGATGCACGTGTGGCAACCGAACGAATGTGGGACTCAAACGTCAACTTTGGATCAAAATTGACAACCAAGATTACCAAGTCATCAACCACAAAAAAGTAACACGCCATCCAGTATGAGTGCAGGAAGAGAAGGTCTCGCTGTACGCGACCTGGACACGAGCATGGTCATAGTCTTGCCCGCATTTAGCCTCAACCCCCACCTAGAACACCAGTAATCAGTCACTTTCAAATCACGCTGAATGGCTTCTGAAACCTCCAACCTCCAATTAATTGAAAACTATAGAAAATAAGGCTTAGGAAAAGCGTGCAAATATGTAGAACAATGCAAGAAGTAGCTTCGTTTCTCTAACTCTCTGTCAACATAAAACTGCAAATTTTTTGCTGACAGAACTTATGAGAGATTCACTGACGAAATCAGAGTACTAAGATAAGTTTGGCGAGGTTTGTTAAAGAAGTCGGACTGCGTTACACCGAGCTCGTTAAGGTTAAGTGCCCGGCATTAGCTTAGACGGGTTATACTAAATTAGGAGCATCGCCTTTGATTAAACATAAGTAAGGCAAAACACTAATTAACCGTGGAATATTTACGGGTCCCGGTAGTGGAAGACTAATTTGGTTAGAGCTGTAACAATTTGGCTTCAATCTAAGGTGTTAATGTCATGTGCACCATCTAAATATAGTAATTATCCCACATTCATCGATCTATCTGATCCACACTCTACCATTAGGTAATAGATAGATAATAGCATTTCATGTATACAGTACATCTGAACAGCTTCGGATAATGATATTGCTTGAAAAAATCGCACATTCTCTGGTTTAATTTCCAGCTCCCCTACAAACTTATTTGTATTAGTCGTATCGCATTGCAATATGAATTACTGCGTTTGTCCGTTATTATTTTTCATTCGTCATATCCGTATATTCCTATTTATTGCTCACCTACCGGAAACCTCTTGGTCATATATTAATTGCATCTAAACAGCATCATATACATAGTAAACTCAAGAGTCTTCTTACATGTACATGGTTGAGCGACATCACGGACCGTAAACTCTTGGCAGTGTTAGGTTTTAATCTATTCATAAACATCATTTAGCTCAATATACTCATAATTCTTTCCGCTTTTAGTTATTTGAGCGGCACATACCGCTAACCTCATATTAATTTTCTACTTATACATAAATATCCGCACGTAGTCCTGCTTACTTATTAATTCTCACATTAACCGGACTGACCTTCTTCAAACGCTAATCTCTCTCGCCATATTTTACCTACACAAATATATCAGCGAATTACCGTATTTACTCTTATCTGTTCTCACATTGCCCGGATTGCTGCTCACCTTCCGCAAACGTGACCACGTGCCCAAGCGGCAACAACGGCACCAAGGGAAACAACAATAAGATGACAACAATAAGGGCAGCGCCCCTTTAAGAGGGAGCTGAGAGCGTGTGTTCATTCGCTGGCGCGTATTTTAGAAGCTTAGGGTAACTTTGGAGAGGTCTTCCCTCGCAGCGGAGCCGCGGATGGAGCAGATATTGGACAACTGACACTTCAGGTTAATTACTGCTCTCTTTGAAGCGTTTACAATGAGAGTTATTCAGTTTTTTAGCAATAATCTTAAAGGATTAAGGAATTGAGTGATAAAGTAATTGATGCTTCTGTATAGGAGTATAGGGAATTCCAACGAATATAGACTAATGGAGACGAAATTTTTTCTAATCAATAAAATTTGTGGAGCGATTTATAGATACCTGAGCTAGAGTAAATATGAGCCTCGGGAGTAATGTGCCATGGACTATCTCTATAGCATTTGAGGAAGTTTAGCTCATGTTGGTCTATGCTCCATAGAAATTGATTGCTCTTCAGCATAGATTCAACACATATATTTAAATATTTAAACCCCATGGGCTCCACGAGTGTCACACAAACAGTGTAAAATCATAAAAAAACAAAAGCTCCTTAGACAACACCTTTAACATAAAACGCTTTTATCCTCATATACTGTAGGTTAAGCTTCAGGCTACGTCTTGACAAATGAAAAGCGCTGAAACACATAAAAGTTGATTCTTCTTACACTCGACTCTAACAAAAGAATCCTTAAGTATTATTATTAACATTAAAATTTCACCCTCGGGCCCATGAATAGGTAATGCAAACCAAATGAAGTATTATGCAGCGCCGGGAAGCCCGAAACACTGCCGAGGCAAATCCAACGGTAAGCCATTAACAGCTGACTTGAACGCCTGCAAGCCGACACAACCGAAAGCTAATGACCGCAATAAATCCCAAACCGAAATGGACCAGAAAAAAAAACGACTGAACTGGCGAGTCGGCAACTGAGTCGCCAAAATGATGGAGTGCGTCTCAACTGCAGCACATATATTTTTCCAAGACCTTGAGGGCTGGGACAGAAAACAGAAAATACATCCAGTATCTCTGATTGTTGCACTCCTTATGAAGCATACAGAGTCCGATCAAGACTCTCCTATAGGATAGATTCACCAGATCACTGTCAGCACACAATCTGCTGGCTGAGCTAAGAAGTCGGCCCAACGGACCTAAATGACTATCAGCAGCCGAAACCCAGACCGGTGGGCATTACACCAACACAGGCAGCAAAAAAACATGAAAACATCTTGTCAGGAAATTTTCCCGAACTCTGCTGCCTTCTCGCACCTGGCGAGAATGCTCGCTCCTCTTTCCCCCTAAACCTAGCGGGAAGTCCTTCCTTCTGGCTGGAGCTGACGACTAGCCACCCGCCGCCCGCCGGTCGTCTGCTTCAGCCAAGACTTGTACGTATGGAGGACGGATCTTTCGGACGTAGCTGTGAGCCCTGGCCAACTCACTCGCGATCCGAAGTTTTGGACTTTGTTAATACTCCGCTGCGTTCTGAAGCAGACGGGCTGCGATCCGTCTCTCCCTTGGCTCTGTTGTCGCCTCCGCTACACCCTCAGTTGTAACTTATCTGAAGCGAGGATTTTGAGCTGGCTTGCCTCGTAGCCAGTGGCCCGGTTCCCGCCGGCTTCGAAATCTTAGTTTGGAGCTGTGCCCCGACGTCAACTGTCGTTGCTCCGTCCAGCCACGTCAACTGTCGTTGCTCCGTCCAGCCACGCCAACTATCTTTGCTACGTCCAACCACGTCAACTGTCGTTGCTCCGTCCAACCACGTCAACTGTCGTTGCTACGTCTAACCACGTCAACTGTCGTTGCTCCGTCCAGCCACGCCAACTGTCGTTGCTACGTCCAGCCACGCCAACTGTCTTTGCTACGTCCAACCACGTCAACTGTCGTTGCTCCGTCCAACCACGTCAACTGTCGTTGCTACGTCTAACCACGTCAACTGTCGTTGCTCCGTCCAACCACGTCGACTGTCGTTGCTCCGTCCAACCACGTCAACTGTCGTTGCTCCGTCCAGCCACGTCAACTGTCGTTGCTCCGTCCAGCCACGCCAACTGTCGTTGCTCCGTCCAGCCACGTCAACTGTCGTTGCTCCGTCCAACCACGTCAACTGTCGTTGCTACGTCCAACCACGTCAACTGTCGTTGCTCCGTCCAACCACGTCAACTGTCGTTGCTACGTCCTACCTCGTCGACTGTCGTTACTGCCTTCTACCTCGTTGACTGGCGTTGCTGCTTCCTACCTCGTCAACCGTCGTTGCAACGCCCCTCTTCTGCTGCTCCAGCTCATAGGCCGCAGCAGTTACCCCTGAAGTTCGATCACGTAATTCCACTAGTGTATACGCTCTAGTGTGGCGATGCTGTTGCTCTCCTAGCACGGACTAAGCGACTACCGTCAATCGGTACCCGTGCCTTCAGAAACGAGGTCGAGTCGTCCTCGCGGCCACCCACGGCTCACAGCATAGCACTGTACCACTGTCCTCGTGCTGCTCCTGGCTGGTCCACCGACGGGCCCTTGCTTCTTCCCTTATATAAGCTAAGTTTGTTAGATTTAAGAGTCCCTATTAAACTTAATTTTAGTCTGCTTGGTGTTTCATATCCCGTCTTTCGGACTCGTGTGTTGCTGCAGGACTAATATTATTCGAACCTCGGTCAACTTACTGACACATCTACGGACTACATCTTTGTCACCAAACACAGAATTTGGTTTACACAGGAACCCAACATTACTGGAAGTACGTGACACAAGACCTCTCATACGCGGCTCAAACGTAAGCTTCTCATCAAATACAACACCTAGAACCTCCAGGGAGATTGACCCCTGAAGGAAAGTGTCGCCTATCTTCATTCTTCAGAGGTGGATGCTGCAGTAAAAGTGTGCGAGACCGACTGACAATCATAGATTTAGTCTTGCTGATATTTAGCTTGATGCTCCAGGCGCAGCACCATGCACTAATGCGCGACCGGTTCATGTTAAGATACTGGGCGACAACATTGCGAATGCTGGAGGGTTGGTATGACTGCTATCAAAGTGGAATCGTCAGCACAGATGATCATTGTGTTCTCGAGCGAAGATAGCCTGCCGCTATGATACAGAACAAACAGCGGCGGAACAAGCACGCTACTCTGATAGAAGCCAGACACCACCGCAACTAAGGCACTGAAAACGCTTTAACAAATACACTCTGCATTCGCTCAGAAACAAAATCACGAATGGCTGATGAAATCCTTACCACCACACCAAACGACTCCAAGTTGTACAGTAGACCGCTGTGGTTGATCCTGTAAAATGCCGCACCAAAGTCCGACAGACGATCTAGCGCTGGCTGTAAATCGTGCGGCACCGACAAGAATGTGTCACAACAACTCAAACAAGTTCTTACGCAATCTGACCAGAAGGCTGCAGCCCAGTAATCTCAACGCTCAGCACCGAAGACTGAACCCTTCAGCTCATTCCACCAACGATGTGGTTGGTTTAATACTCAGCAGAGATTCCCTGGAACGCTGCCTCGGACGATGCTGTACCTGCTCATGCATACTCTTAGCCTCTTTTCTAAGCTCCACATAGGTCTTCCCCGACGTGCGGTCGCGCGAAACCAAGCCGAGAATGCTACTTCCTTAGCTTCGATTACTAACTGACCCTGATCGTCAAACCACAGGTCTTCTTTAGGACAAACCTCTCCAAAACAGACACAGGTAAGTGGTTAAGTTCATAGACAGGGTCGCCACTGCAGAAGATTTGATGTAAAGGAAACTTCCTTACTGCCCCAGTGTCATCCTCCCAGTTTGCTCTGTACATAACGAATACCGATACTGGTATCTACCCCTGGAACAACCTGGTTCAGGGCCGCCAGAGACACAACAGGAGGTGAGTGGTCTGAGGTGCCAATAGGGGAGACAACTGACACAGTGACCAAGTCAGGGACATCCGTTATGACGAGGTCGAAATAATTGCCAGCAGTATAAGTGGACTTACGAACAAACTGTACGCAACTAGATAAGGTGCAAAAGTCCAACGCTGCTTCGCCATGGACATCTGCCGGTGATACAGTTCCCCACCACTCCATGTGGCGCGCATTTCTATCCCTGGGCAAAACAAACGCCGACTTTGCGCGAGCGAAGCCAGCAAACTGTGTATTGAATATACTGTAATGATGTTAAACCTGTTTGTATGTACATTAAACCTAGGAAAAGTCACCTGCCCTCCGATAAAGTCACTCGACTTAATGGTGTCGATCTCATGCACTTACGTAGACAGCTTCTCTAACCTAGGTCATAAAATGGCCAACGATTTTCGTGATAACCAGGATATAGAGAAAGAAACACGAAAGCTCCGTGCGGTGGGCAACATGCTAATCAGAAAGTTTGGCCACTGCTCGGATAAGATTAAATGCCAGCTGTTTCGGAGCTACTGCTATCCTCTGTACTATAACTCGCTTTGGTTGAACTTTGAGCAGAAATCGATTGGACGCCTACGTGTAGTCTATAATGACATATTTCACCCTCTGATGAATGTACTGAGGTCAACTAGTACAAGTATGATATTTGCTCAAAAGTATACTGATTGTTTCAAAGTCAGGGCATGAGAATGTGCTCTGAAGCTTCAGCTCAGGATCGAAAAATCTAATAACGGTGCTCCGTAGAGGTCCTGGCTACAAACTATCTAAAATGCAAGCCGATGGCAGCGCATACTATTTCCAAACAGGGGTCAAACAATGGGCCGCAATGCAGTGTAGTTTGTAATGATGGTATTACCTGATCTCAGTGTCTAATGCAACTTTTGTGTTAAGCTGTTTCCTGTGTGCCATGTCTATGTGTACCTAATAGTGCATATTATTATTAGCATTTACACTCTGGATTTAAGTCATCGCTGTCAGTAAACAGTCATACAGAGATCATCAGTTGTAGGGCTCCAAGACAACGAGAACAAATCAAAATTGTTCTGATGGCCAAAAATCCTAACAAACGTTGCCTCAGGACATGCGCATTCATATGTTGACTGCCGATACGCGTAAAAGTCATTCCTTACATAGAAGGCCATGCCCCGATATTCCGACCCAGATCCAAGTGGCCTGCGGAAAGGGAATTGAAAACTTGCCCGGGCAAGGGGAAAAGATCTATTGCCAACGATTTCAATAAAAATGGTGCTTAATAATTTTTAATAAAATACCACGTTTGACAGTAAACGAACGAGGAGCAATATTCCAACAGAGACAACTTGCAACCAAAAGTGCATCAACGGGCTACCTTTTTGTCACCAGCACAGCATTGCCCCTACTCACAGATGCAAATTCTCAACAAAGGATAGATGCAGCATATCCCTGGAGCTGACTACTGCAACACAGTGTCACCTCCTGGTAAGCGTTAGAGACCGATCGGCTCACAGTTACTGATTACAGTCCGGTATTGCGATGCGAAAGCGATGTCGTTTAGGCGACAGTGGTGTGTGCGCCTGTACTTCGAGCTCCCGATTTAGTGTCTGCTCGGGGCTGAGGGTTTGGTGGGCGTCAGAGTGTGGGCTGTAATATGCCTCGAAGGCTCTAGTATAGTCTTCCTCGCATTCAATTGCAGGCTCCGAGAGAAGCAACAAGCTCTAATATGAGGATTGATCACTGTTTTGGAGCTGGCCACTCAATGTATCGTAGCTACCATTTTAAAAAATCAGCAAGTTGATCATAAAGTATTCCAGTGGAGACAGCTCGTCATTGGTGAACAACAACAACAACAAAAAAAAAACATCAAGAAGTCAAAAATACTGCCCTGAGAAACGCCCGAAGTAACCCAATCGGTTTTACTTAACTCTTAGTAAAACCACGTTGTGTACTTTCAAAGACGAACTCTTGAATGATTTAAGCGCCCGGCTTCCTACACTTTCCAGGCTGCGTGATTCCAAATCATTTAATAAGACTAGTGTTAACTACATCAATCGATGCCTTGAAATCTAGAGAAACCAGACGTGCCTAGTGTTTGAAGTCCAAAGCTGGTCGATTTTGAGCCAATTTTAAATCCCGGAAATTTAAGATGATTCAGGGAATTCCCAGGATTTTTTTTTTCAAAAATATTGGAAAATTCGTCCTGACACTTCAATTTCTGGTAATGTAACTCTTCAAGCCCAATTCACTAGTCATAGGAAAGGAGTTAAGGTTTCAAGGTTTCTTCCTAGCGAAATAGTTGTTATATCTCGCTTTTTCATGTGTAGTATATCATATTTTTTTTTTTCATTCAGTGACCTGGCGATTAGAATTATGAGCAAGTAGAACAGTGTCTTTTAGCTCAATATTTGTCACAAGCACATTATTATTATAGTGATGCTTGCACAAGATTTTATTAGTAGTCTCTTCGGTAAGTTAATTACTCAACAGCTACCCGGAGTTTTTTTTTTACTTTAATGCCACTGTTCCAGTTGGTAGTTTAAAAAAAAAGTCAACTGCTTCCAAATAGAATGGCTCAGGAATCGGTGTAGCGAGTTGTACAGTATAGACCATTTTAAGGGTATTTAATCATATGCATTGTAAATTTTGCAGTAGCTCGCTTACTGGAAAACTCAGTGATCAACACTAGTTACGAACTTACCATGATATTCCGATGATCTTCAAATGAAGTACAGGTGGTGTTTAGGATGTCAGTCGATGCGAATAGACGACTAAGAGCCCAATTTGGTGATCAGCGGGTGGGCCAGCTGCGAGTTATCTCCACGGTGCGTGTAACTGCTGGAAGTTAATTTTTTTCAATACCTGCATAAAGGGTCAATCTAGTAGAAGGAAAATGTTTTTATTTTAATTTAATGTGAAATATTTTACTACTCTGAGATATGACAGTCAAAGCGGATACGTCAGTGCTTCCACCAACCTCGCCTGGTCCTGTCGATCACAGCACGGGGCTGACACAGAACAGGGTCTCAGTAATGCACTTGAGAGATTGGGAAAGGAGAAGCTCGTGGAATGCCGAGCGCACGGACATAGTAGCAGCCAAGTCTTCTCCCCTCTAGATGCAGTTGGCTCTTTAGAGCTCATTTCGACCGCGTCAGCCGTCTCTTACAACATGAGAGGCAAACGATTAGATTGACGAGATTTCTGCACTTTGTATAGTGTGTCCAGATAATAAATCCAAATTTCCTGGGGGTAATGAAATGTTAGCTGAAAATCAACAGTTGATTTACCACTCTCGATTAGGACCAGTTTACTGTCACTGCATGTGTAAAATTTCTGAGCAGGTTGTAAGTTGTGCCAGAGACAAAGAGGTAAATAGAGGCTGCAGCTCTGTCCACTACCAGAAACAAGGAGGTGCATGGAAATTGCAGCTCTGACCTGTGCCAGAGGCAACGGATAAATGGAAATTGCTATGGTAAGCCTCTCATGTAGGACTCATATTTGAAGTATAGTTTGAAAACTAAAATCGCATTGCTAGGCTCTGCCAGTTTATAACTTTATAGAGCTGGCTCCATATTTTTTTAATAGGATTCGTTGAAAATCGAAAAAGAAGTAACTGTTAAGCCCGCTGTACACGAGAGCCGGAACCCAGAAACATTTTTCCCTACCTTTCCGATTGCGTCGAAACGAGCATGGTTTCTGCTTATCTAATATTACGCTGTCGAAGAAATTGATTTAAATCTGAGCCGCCACTACAGTTCACCTTCTACTGTAGGTGCCAGATACAGTTTCGAATATTCCCTAAATTTTGAGGGGGTTCCATATAGCAACTATGCATATTTTAAGACTTTTGTGCTACACATCAAGTTGTGGTTACGGTCACACAAACTGTTATTTCAAGAACAGTCTACGTTTCTCAGTTCTGACTCTCGTACGCTACGGGCTTTATGTGCTATTGAACTGGGTTACCGATAGGGTGATAATGGCATAGAACGTAAGTGTGCTGTAAATTTATATAAAATTTTTCATTGTTGCTCTCGTTTGAACTCCAGCACATACATATGTAATTATTCTACAGTTTAGTAATAGCAATTGGCGATGCATATATTCGCAATTGTTTATTAACCTTCTTTTATTGTAGCTAACAACTCTTACAAATTTGTATATTTTATGGCACAAAAAATGTCAAGTTTAGCGCTTACTCCATCATGTGATGTGACTATTTCACTCCACATTTATTTTGAGTTACCAACAGCAACTGTAGAGCGGCAGAAGATGTACAACACAAGGAGAGTACTCTTGATTGGTGACCGGACATATGCGCACACGACAAATGCTCACAGTGACAAAAGCCCACATGACAAAAGCCCACACGACAGGTGCGCACACGACAAAACCTCACACGGACAAATGCGCACATTGACAAAACCGCTCACGACAAATGCCCACAAGACAAATGCGCATCTACTATTTTTTCGTTCTACTGCTTTTTAGATGGCGCTGCCCTGCTCATTGAAAGACTACGAATATAAAGAATTGCAAGAATCTTCTCCACAGATTCTAGAACTATTATCCTGCGTTATAGAGGTCGTGTG
>LQNS02278094.1:11209784-11220123 GCA_001587735.2 Parhyale hawaiensis | reverse complement strand
AGTTTCTTTTATGGCCACCAACGGTCCAACTCCTTCAGATGAAAACATGCCCCACACCATTACGCTACCTCCCCCATGCTTTACAGATGTTTTGACACATTTCGGGTTCAGCCTGTGACCTGTTGCACGTCTAACATACCGTCTGCAATCAGATCGAACCATATTAAATTTACTTTTGTCGCTGAAATGCACTCTTTCTTAATCTTCATCTCTCCAAACGATGTGCCTTTCCGCATATTCAAGTCTTGCTTTCTTATTCTTCTTACTGATAGTGGTTTAGTGGCAGGACTGCGTGCCTTTAAGCCACATGCATTGAGGCGACGAGAAACTGTATAGCGGGACACTTCTGTGTTGTTATTGACCTTCAGCTTTCTGGAAATTCCCGCTGCAGTTTCGAAAGGATCCTTCTCGGCATATCGTTTCATAATCCTATCAACTCGTACGGTAGTTTTTCGAGGGCGGCCTGCAGATATCGGTGATTCAAGCTGTTTCTTTTCATCATAGAGCTTCAAAGCACGAGAAACAACGCTCTTGGATCGGTTTACCTCTCTTGATATGGCGGAAAGAGTCATTCCTGAGGACCTGATCTAAACAATTTCTTCCCGCAGCTGAGGAGTAACTTTCACGTGAGGTGCCATGTTTCTAGAATGGTGTAATCGTAAGAGTGGCAGTTCTAGAAGTCATGTACACAAAATTGAATGTTGGGATAACCGGGGTAAATGTGAGAATGTTTTAGAGACGATCGTTCTCTTAATTTGCACTGTTCAAATTTTGTTATTGTTAGTTAGATTGCTCTAATGTATTAAATATAGTTATGTTTATCCTGATATTTTGTAAAAATATGTTAAATACATTCCTTAAGGCCCCATCAAAAGATTTATTAACCTACTCTACATGGTTAAACTTTATTTTCAAATAATGAAAATCGTTCTCTTATTTTGCCCGCTACAGTATTTAGCTAAGCGGATTACATCATCTTTAGCGCAATGCCCGATCCGGAAACGCCATTGCTGCATAGAGTCAAGCGCCGAACAACGCCTGACCTTCAAAAATTTTTCGAAAATTCCTTATAAATAAAGGAGAAAACTCGCCAGTTAGTTTTCGCTTCAAGAACTGATTTGCAGCGGAAGAGGGCTGTGCCAAAACCAGCGAAGACCCCAGTGCAGGGTCAACAAATATCTCCCTATGCTTGCTCGTGTTTCACAAAAAAAAAAACTGCTTACTTGTGCTACAGGAAAACTACAGTTTCGTGCACCACTAGCACACCACAGCACGTATTTCCTTCCTATTGGTACACGGGAATCCGTGCTGGTTTCAGGACAGCACTTCTCTCAGTGCATGTGTATAAGCCCGGCATTGATGCTCGATACAGGAAACTGCACCGCACTGGGATGCCCTCGATGCGCAGTGACGTACTGCAGTCGGCAGTAATCTGCCACTGCGTCCAAACGGGCAGTTCATCAAGTTTTTCAATTAAAGCGAGACACGTAGGCGCCTCTCATTGCCGTAAACATTTCTTTATCCGATATTGCGAATTAATATGCAGAGCAGGCAGCATTTTTGCGTCATAATATGCAGATCGTTTTTTTGTAAATCAGCGGGAATGTGGTACGGCCGTGGCAAGACCTCCGGGGCGACTCTGGAACCGATGCAATGCTATTCCTACGGCGGCTGCGGTGAAGCCATCGGGTATTGGTCAGTAACGCAGTCAGATCATCAAGCCAGACACTTACGACCTTAAAATTTTACGTTCACGTGACTGCACTGCCGATTATGGAGTGACGTCTGAGGGACGCGAGATGGAGAAGGAAGGAATGGTTACCCTGCATGATCTCAGCGTTGCGACAATAGCGAAATTCCACCAATGTGGCTCAAGTCGGTTGTAGTTCTCTCACTTTAGGGCGATGCGTGAATGAAATTGAGCGTGCCATCACCTTCGTGAATGCGGCGCCGGCATATCAGCTTTATGCTCGACAGCGCGCAGTTGAAACGGTGGCTGGCAGTGTACACACACACACACACCTAGCAGTGGCACACACCTGGCACTGTACACACATGCACAGCTGATACTGTACACACACTTCATACTGTACGCATACCTGGTGCAGTACACATACGTGCTAAAAGTAATCGAAGTTTTCCTGTAGATTGTCGCTTACGGACGATTGATTTATTTGCTTCTTAGTTGTTTTATGAACTGATACACTGGTTAATTCAATTACCGTTAATCTTATCCTCTTTCAAAAGGCATGCAATAAATATGTAACTAACTAATCTGTAAACAAAATAGAGTCCTCCAGAAACACACAACCTGCAGCATACCACAGCGACATGTCTCAACACAGAACAACCACTCTCAGCAACAGCCGATCAGACAGGCAACGACTGGTAACCTTTGGACACACAGAATAGATACAAAGCTGTCACCAATACAGCGACCGCTTCCGCTTCGCCACAGGTGGCTGCAAGATAGAAGCCTTCAGTACATTGATGCTGCTGCGATGATTTGACGATTAGTTCACCGCGTAGGAAAAATGTGAAGGTGAAGAAACTACAGTTGTTGCTTTTCGTTGTCCGTGTCCGTAGCGGCGCCTGTAACACCCGTTGCGCGAGGGTCTTCGAAAACTGTCGACTAACAGAAGAGCCCATCGAGTGTCGTTAGTCCCACGCACTTCGGCAAAATGTTGAAGTTGTTTCGTCGCACTGAGAAAAAAAAACTCCAGTAACGCTGTTCTTTAAGTATTGTATTGGCCAGCAACTGTGGCCAAGAGATACGTTCTGGCCTCATCCGTTTTGAAGAAAATATGAGAGGCACTTTACGATCGGTGTGGAGAAAATTGACGATCGCATTACAATCTTCAGTTGCCCCATTTGTGCCCCCCCACACCACACCGATCGTTAAATGCTCCATCTGCGATCGTAATTTACCCTATAACGATCGTCAATTGTCCCATTGTACTAAACTTTGGTTGAGGCATTAACAACACAATAATGCCGTGGTTAGGGCAATAAACAACACTACAATGAATGACAGACTGACTGAGCCTCAATTGTCTTTCCACCACCCAGAAAAAGGAAGACGACTACTATTGGGGCGGCTAGTGGAAAAATCGTGCATTTGATGATACGAGCACCAAAATTAGCATGATATTGTATAAGGTATGCTAAATAGATTTGTCCGACTAGCCACCGAAAAATCCATGATGGCTGCCATTGTTTCAAGACGGCCCCCAACTTTTTCATTTTTCTGCCAATTTGAAGGAAACTTGTAAAATCGAAAATAAATGTGGGCTTGACTCATGTACTTTTTTCCATTTTCCTCGGCTAGTCGGACAGATCTATTTTGTATACCTTATGAAGTCATCATGCTAATTTTGATGCTTGTATCATCAAATGCACGATTACGTTGATATTTGCATTTATCTCTCCCGCTATACGGCAGCATGAAATGTAAGATATACTATCACTTTTTGTTTGACTACGTTTAGTTGATGACTACGGTCTTTATCTATGCTCTAGTATGTCAAATTACCATCACTAAATACGATCTCCATTTAAAACAACATTATTTTCGAAACTTTCAATACGGGGATTGAAACACAATGTATGAATACACTGTATGGTACTTAGTTTGTTTTTCGATTGTCATTAGTATATGTGCTGGATAGATGTTACTATAAACTATTACCATTTGTCCCGAATAGTTATATTTAGGATACGCTGCTATAGAATGTAGCGGGTAGTGTTGGACATATCAGCTCTAAGGTATTCTTTCAAGCGAAAAATGTGCGATGTATAATTAAGGAAATACAACGACATCTTGAGACGAGGGTTGATCAGACGGACTTTAGATTGGATGGAGTATAGGTTAAATTACAGGAACACTATCTTAAGTCAAACGAAAGTAGGCGAAAGCACGGGTCCCGCTAGAATAAATTGAATTCAGTTACAGACTGCGTGTTGAATATTCGCTAGAGAAGCAAAGAAGCTGTTGATGGCCACCAGTACGGTCAGGAGTGGACGGCCAAATAGCGGGTTGTCGCTGAATAACACCCGTTTTTTTCGGGTCACGGGCATCTAGTATATCAATAAAATTAACAAAACGATGACTTCCTGTTCATTCAGTCGACGCAATCACCTGCACATTTGCAAGGATTAGTACACTTCTGAACAACACTTTGGCATTTGTATCGACCATGACAACCCTTCGTGCAACCGCAACACAATAGTTCCATGCACGTTACTGAAGCCGGAGCCAATGTCGACCTCTATGATTTCTAGTAGGTACTTGTGTCAGTTGCTCCTTGTTCCGTCCCCATGAGGATGGATCAGGATATTTTGGTCTAGCTATTACCACCTGGCCCCAAATGTATCCACCTTGGTATACTGCTCTTTGCACGTACTGAGTAAGGGCTGCTTGTGTGGATGGGATGTTCTCAATAGGGCGGCTTTTCTGAGTAAACGCAACTCGCCAAACATGCTCAACTTCTGTGCTAGTTCAGGTTCTGTCATAGAGCAGTACAACGAAACGTTTCAGTTCAGCATAGTGTGCGCTGGAAATTTGTTGTGGAGGGTTGGATAACAGGCTAGCAAATGTGGTCGTCACGTGATCATCATATGTTCGCCAGAGTTGCCAGGCCTTTTTCTTGCCTACACCATTCATTGTAGAAACTGTGTTACAAGCTACAATACTTTGAAACAGCGAGAGACCAGGGCACTTCTGTGGACCAAGAGTCATGGCTAGTTCATGTACAGGAATGAAACGCCTCGTTTTTCCTGTTTCAAAGTCAATCGGCAATTCTCGAGGTTCGATAGTTGTAAAGTGAGCAGTAGCTAACACTATAAAACGACCGTGTCTAAGGTTATTATGGAGATCTTTAGACAGCCATGTCTGACAACATTTTCCGCGTGCAACTATACAAGCAGGCATCGGCTTCCTCATATGTGTAAGGAGATATTTCATTAACAGTGACATCTTCCTTGTTGGTAGCAGTGCCCTTGTGCCTGATGTCGCCACAAGATCTGGAACGTCAAGGGACCCTGTCTTTCCAGACAGGTGCTGGAACAGTTCTGTCTTCTTCATAGTGTTCTTTAGCAAATCACCCCATTTTCTGGGAACTGTGTTGTCTGGTGCCGCTCGCCGTCTTGCACGAGCTAGCAGTTGTCACTGGCATCAGATTTAAGACTGCCCTGGAGATAGACATCCCATACAAGGTCCAGTCTATCGCACAAAGCCAGTGGTCTTTGGATGAAGGGGAGGAAGATGTTGGAAGCACACACAGCAAAGGTACGGCAGTTTTGTAGAGTCGGAAAATGTACAGCAGCAGGACCATCGAGCAGCATAGCAGTAACCTCAGGAGCAGTATAACTGGGCATTGCCAGATCTTCCAAGGCATTTAACAGGAAGCTTTGTTTGAAGGACGCAGTTTTTCAAATTAAGTGCAGGAGGATATGCCTGATTTTCACGGGAAAATAACTGCTCTGATAACCCTTTTGACCGAATAGCCAAGTACAGTCGCGCAAATAAGTTACAGTCTTACTTTTAATAAGATACCTGACTAGGCACTGTGCTTCTCTTAAGTCTGAGCCTTGAGATTAGAGGGAAGTTGTTCCTCGCGAGTGGATCTGATAACGGTTTTGACCTGTTGACGATTCTCTCATTGACAAATGTGTTGTACTGCTTAATGCCAGATTTATTAATCTGGTAGTCTTCGTCACAGAGTTGTCAATCATGTCTCCTGAATTAAGAGCTCCCAGTTCTGAAGATTCATCGTCATAAGGATTTCCACTCTTCTGAATACTCTGAGCAATTTATTGACGTCAGGCACAAACTTGATTCTTTTTCATGTAAAAAGTATGAACCACTGGAGTGTTCAATTTATAAGTAATAATAGAAAGGACTCTAAATAGGAAGGATATATTTATAAGATATTGTTCAAACCCCTACAAGAGCATAAAATGAATTTTCCGATGAATATAAACTTGATTTGTATCTCCGGGTCGGCCATAGTTGGTTTTGCAGTCATTTTGAAAATTATTTTTAGAGTTTTCTTTTTATTATGAGAGCACTGGTGTCTGTGCAGAAAATGGCATGCTTCCATTGTTTGTAGAGCGAAATATGATCTGATGTGAACCCATAATGACGTTCTCAATACATGAACACTTTACACCTTACATCGGCCATATTGGATTGACAGTTATTTACCAATATTCATGTAATTTCTACGCAGCCGCATTTTCTGTTAATGCAAGCCAGTATCATAAGGTAATTCTCTGCCAAATTTCATGGCTTCATTATTTTGGAATTGAAGAGTTTTTACAGAGCTCTAATTGTCATTATGCATTCTAGGGTCCGCCATTTTTGTTCTACCAGCCATCTTGAAATCTCAAACTCTACGCTTTGTCGTTTTATTGTTTTATCTCATGTTAATTTTCATATTGTAAAGTGCCGTGCACAAAATATCATGCAGTTTTTGCCACTTAACCTTGGTTTATGTCGAGATAATTGCTACATTGTAGTCATTTAACAACTCCCCTGCAGCCATATTTGATTTGGCCATCCAGGAAAATCGCATTTTTTTGCAATGCTTCCATTTCTAAAATTAATCAGCATGTCTTAAAGTATCTACAGACCAAATTTCATGCATGCTTTTACTATGATGAGCACAATCGTGTCCATGATCCACTGTACTAGGAAGCTATTGTACTGTAGTTCAAAGGCACAAATCTACCTTTACTTAGCAGAAGACCTGTGCAATCCGCGCCCTACAAGTGATCCAGGTAATTTACCACACCTAACGTTTTTACATGTACAACTTCAACCCTCGCCGGGCCGCGCTATCGTCTCTCACGACGGAGATGTGTGCGTATTTATGTACGCAGATCGTGTGCGCGTGAACTGCGTTCAAGTTGGTTGGCCGCGCTGCTCGCTGTATCGCTGATTAAGTTAGGTTGGGTTAGGTTAGGTAAGGTTAGGTAACGTTAGGTAATGCTAGGTATGGTTAGAAAGGTTAGATTGGGTTAGGTTGGGTTAGGTTAGGTTGGGTTAGGTTGGGTTAGGTAAGGTTAGGTTAGACCAGGAAGCAAAGAATGCAATGGGAGGACTCAACAGGACAGTTGTGACCGCACGTAGCAAATTTGTATCACATCGACGAGTCGAAGTGTTTTAGGTGTGGGGCCTGAGACCATTGTATATGCTTTTCTTGAACATATCATCGTATTTTTTCGATTTACTTCATTCAGTCTCTTGCTCAAGACTGGCCAGCTACTTGAGCTGCAAAATATCGAAAAATGTTGTCGCCAAGTACAGAAAGTTCGGGCAATGGCTAACTGTCACTGTGGTTTCTCTCGCTTACAGAATGGGCTATAATGGTGCTTACGTTTGTTGGTAAGGAATAGATATATTCTGTGAAGAGTACTGTGAAGTGAATATCAAGTGTAAATAAGGCTTCAATCAAGAAAAAAAAGTTAAATTGAGTCGCCGAAAGGGAACAAATTCGGGGCTAGTGTTGTTAAAGTTTCCACCAACATGCAGTGCAATTTTCTATAGTTAATTGCTAAATTAGTATATATTATCTTCATTTATTTATACGCTAGAGATAAATTTTGCAGCTTATGACGATTTTTCTGGTGAACTTAGTTAAAATCCTCTTAGGCTGCTCAGCCATAGATTCATCGATGATGACGTACGTCACTTTTTGGTGCTAATTTTTTGTGAGTCCTCCCGTTACGCTCATTGCTTCCTGGGTTAAACGGTTAGGTAGAGAGGTTAGGTTAGGTTAGGTAAGGGTAGGTTAGGTTAGGCTAGGTTAGATTTGCTTAGGTAGTGTTTATTTTAATGGTGGCGCACCCAGGAAAGCTTACGTGAACGCAAAATCGTCGTGAGAGACGATAGTGCCGCCTGGTCCGGAAGCCATATAGAACTCTTTACTGTGACTGTACCAGGGCTCACAGCATAGCAATGTTCCAAGCTACGCCGCATTTTCTTGTCAGCTCTCTTAAGCAGGGGCCACACAAGGCATTAATCCTCGCAACTTGCTGTCAGGACGCGCAGCTCGTACGTCTTCGATCATCAAAATTGCTGCTACGTACAAAGTTGCGCCTACTTGACGAAATGTCGCTTGAGGTTTTCTATGGGTAAAAAATTGGTCGTACAGCCGCGTAAATCGAATTTGTATTTACAGTGTGATTCTAAGTGCTGTTTAAAACCACCTTTTTTGTTATCTGTAAAGTGTTTTTTAATTACTTATCCTACGAACTGAGATGAAATAAAAAATCTGTTCACATTGTGGCGTTTTTGCTGATCGCGGCAAATTTCTACCGTCAAATCGCAATCGCAACTCTGAGCGTTTTCGCGGGCGTTCATTTTGTCAGATATATATTTGCGCGCGATTTAGGCTGCAAACAAAGCAGGCTCATCCGTAATACGAATAAATTAGGAGTTCCATGAGGTTTTTTTGTTTCTTTATAGAGATTTTAAAAGCTTTTAAGCCTTTCTGATTTCTATTTCACTGCAAATTTGACGAGAAATGTGAACTTCACAACAGTAGTGACACTTGTAGAGAATACTGCGTTGACGGTAAACATTTTATCGTCGTTTTGTCTTGTGGACACAGTTGTGTTTATGTTCGTAGATAAAATAAATGTTTGCATCCTTTGCACTACCTCTGGGAACAGAAAATTATCGAATTACCTTTATTTGTCATTCATTTTTGGAGTTTCTCTCCAAGCCAGTTGTTGGTTTGAGTGAATGTATTGCTGCGCCCTCGAAAGCAGGATCGCGTGGTCAAGAAAAGTGTGAAAATGTTAACCTAAGCTCACTTGGCAGTACGTGCATCGCGTACCACGCTATAAGTAGTATCTGCATTTACAGTGATTGTTTATTCCTAGTTGTATCGATATCAGAAGTAAAATAAGTTATTACTAGTGATAAAAACTGCAGTTTCTTTGGATCAAGGAGCATGGGCAATGAAGTTCTGCGGAACATTTTCGTGGTAGTCTGGAAGGACGGGACTTTGTATGGCCGTTGAGCAACTTCCCGTCGCTGGTGTGTCACCTTCAGTCGTTCTGATACAGTGATACACAAGAAGGATTTCTGAGTGAGTTGCGCGTTGCTCCTACGAACGTCTAGTGTGGCCCCTGCATAAGATCGAGTGAGTACCTTGCTGCTCCCACCATAGTCTAAACCAACTAAAGAGTTTTTATGCAGTTCATATATTTTTTTATCAGCTTTTGATTAAGGAAATTATTAGTCTGTCACTCATTTTATATCGAGATGTTGCTCTATATCGAGCAAAACCGGTTGCCATCCTTTTATCTCTGTATGCCATTTTATAACTTTTAGATTTATCTAAGAATTTCTTAGATAAATTTTGAAAAAATATTCAAAAATTTTGATTGTCAAATATAATTTTATTTTTAATCATATAAATCCTGAAATAGTGCGCGGAGAGACATTGCTTAAGAATTGTTCTCCAAAATGGACCACCCGCGGAAGTCTGGTGGATTAAAGTCAGGGCTTGAAGGTGGTCATTCTCCCATGAGCAAAAAATCTAGAACATTGTCACGAAGCCCCAGCGGATGTAGGATTTCTATGGCTTTTCGTGCCTACGCACTACGCAACTGTAGTACTACATTTTGCTCCAATATTATGAATAATTAACGACTGGCAACATAGTTCATGCGGGTCTGTTCTGTTTGACTGCCCGCAAAATTATAAAACCAAAATACAATTTTCTAATATTTTTATGCTCTTTCCTAAAATGTTATTTTGATCGAGAAATCAAAAATAAAAATTTATGATTATTTATTCAGATTTATATAGGACTAGCTGGACCCGTGAAAATTTTTACGGTTTACCAACTTTATTTTGAGTGTTTGGAAAATTTCCTTCTACCGGCATGCTTGTTGTTGGATTTTAATGTAATTAGTTGCACATCTAATTTAATCGTGATTAATTTTTGCAAATCGGTAGTTGCTCTCCTGGGGGTAGTTAACTTCCCAGGGGTTGTTGTCCTCCTAGGGGTCATTGTTTTCCCAGAAGGTAGTTGCCCTTCGAATTTAAGGGGTAGTTTACCTCCTATTGGGATAGTTGTCCTCCAATTTAGGTAGCTGTCCTCTGTGGGACCCGTGGGTATTCTACGGTTGGTAAATGTTGTAACTTGCCATAGTTTAACCTGAGGTAGTGCCTTTAACTTAATCCAACCCGTCTGAGCTGACGTCCTTCGCTTACTCCTGTCTTTCCTTTCGCAGTCCGTCTACCTTACATCTCGCCTAACCTTTCGTAGCATATTTGTTTGACCTCTAAAATTAATCACGAATTTATTCCGCCAGTAAAGAA
>LQNS02278094.1:11191084-11209292 GCA_001587735.2 Parhyale hawaiensis | reverse complement strand
TAAAAAGACCTGGCCTGTGGCCGAGAGATAAGTCATCAGCCGTATCACAGATACGCCAGCTTCTCGAACTGAATAAAGCTCGAATTTCCTTCTATCTTTTAATGATGAAGAGCGTGACACAAAAGATAAGTAGGTATGTAGGTAGGTACGTACTAGCGTATTAATATATAGATTGATGATTAATATTTCATTGGACCATGTCTGAAACGAAAGCGTTAGGTTAGGTTAGCTTAGGTTAGGCTAGCATATTCTTCGCTTGCCATATTGACTTTGTTTATTTCTTGAAATATACGTTGACACCCAGGCAAGGAGCTTCTATAGAGAAGGAGGGAGCCCTGCGGCCCAAATACGGATTCGCCAGTGAGTCAACCAGATCTCTTATGGCTGTGAGATCTCATTGGTGGATGTCACGGGGAGCAGTGAGTTTCACGAGGGAGCAGCAGACGAACAGAGTTGCTGATATGCGATTGGTGCTCAAGTGACTGGCTGCAGCAATAAGAGACTCTTTACTGATATGCGATTGGTGCATAGGACAACTGGCTGACAGCCATAAGAGACTCTTGAGCTTCAACGGGCTAGGCTACTGGCTCCCTCCTTCTCTATACAAGCTCCTTGCACCCAGGTGTATTCATACTAAGAGAGTTTTCAAAAGTCTTCTGTTTTTTATGTTTGATATACCCCAAGCTTTCGAACTACTAAACGTAGCCCGTCTTCAAGGGAATGAAACTTCAAACTCATCAGCAGAACTACGAAATTAGTATACAACAGCTGTATCATTGCTACTGATTTTGAAAAAGCTAATAATATATCGTAAAAAAGACGTGTTCAATTTTCTGAAGCCTACTGCCGTGTTCTTTAGACTCAGAAGAAATGAACTTTCATTCTATACTTCAAATTTCCTTGTTTACGATATATTATTTGCTTTTTCAAAATCGGTAGCAATGATACAGCTGTTGTTTACTAATTTCGTAGTTTTGCTGATAAGTTTGAAGCAAGGAGCTTCTAATGGGAGGTGCAAACCCAAGCACTCTCTGGGCGAGTAAGCACATGGCTTTGTCACGTGATCCCTTAAAGTGGCTGAAGTGGCAGTGGTCAGCACACATAATTAAGGAAGATACAGACAGGCAGTTCTTCAATATTTTTGCAAACACAATCGTGTCTGAAGATTTATATTCCAGTGCTCACCCTGTACTTTCATCATCAGAAGGTATACAGGATACAAGTTTCCTTTACATACTTCCATCCGCTCGGAATTTCGTCGATGGTTAATGGCTATAAAAATTTGAGCTCAGGACTCCTTCCTATATAGGCTGCGTGAGGCAATGCCGCTCTCCAATAGGATAAGCCACTCAGCCAGTTTAAGGGAAAAGTTTACTCGCAACGCTCCCGTAGGATAAATAGAGAGGGTGCGCTCCTCACTATAAGAACCTCCTTGGTTTGAAGTTTCGTTCCCCTGAAGACGGGCTACGTTTAGTAGTTCGAAAGCTTGGGGTATATTAAACATATAACCCAGAAGACTTTTGAAAATTCCCTCAGCATGACTTTATTTAGTATTAACTGAGAAATCTGAGGAAAAAACAAAATTGCGTTTCATAGGAAATACATGGGAAATATCGATCTTTAAATGCTCATAGCATATTTATTTTCAAAAATTATATATTTTTGGAAGGAGCATAAAATACTGCGTTAGAAACGTATATTCTTGTTTCATAATTTTGCGGGCAGTGAAACCGAAAAAATCAGTTCATGCTCGTGATTTTTTTTTCTGCAACGCAGGATTGTACCGCATTGGGCTAAGTGATTTTAAATATCACAAATAAGCGAAAGCAGACAATTTCATATGCATGGACCCATCATTGCCATTCTCCTTATTTCAAATATGGAAACTAACTTTGCGAAATGGCAGGATGCTTCGTTGGAGTTCCCAAGCGCAAATGAAACAATCTGCTTGTACGCTTGGAGACTTATAGCATGTTTGCATCTCATGTAGCATACATAGACGCCATCCGCTGCTCTGTCCGCTAGACCTTGCGAGAGGCCCTTTGATCGTTTGAAACTTATTTGTCTCTTACACATACCTACTGCGTGTTTCTGTAATATATATAGTTAAAAAGCTAGATAAGGAGGTTAGGTTAGAGGTAAGGGTAGGTTAGGGTTAGGCTAAGTTAGGATAGCTTAGGTAATGTCTATTTTAGTGGTGGCGCTCGCAGGAAAGCTTACGTGAACGCAAAGTGGTCGTGAACGACGGTAGTGTGTACCGGATACAGCGCAGAGCGGTAAAGAAACGTCAAGATCTTCATCCTGTTTTATGTCCTATATACAAACTCATAAGACATAAACCAGGTGTAAGTAGCAAGGCATTTGTAGCTACTTGAAAATATAGAAAAAAAATTAATGTTCCTATGCAAAGGCGGATCCGGGGGGGGGGAGGTGGCAACGGGGCCATACACCAACCAAGACCGAAAAAAAGGAGACCAAAGCATGTTCAGCCCCCTAGTTTTAACAACCAATTGCCTTGTTATGGCTAGAGAAACTACTGGATTGTTTTTCATAATTCTTTGCTTAAGGCATTCGTATTGATTTCCTCTAGTTGCGGACACCATTTTCTTAACCCTAAATATTCAACCCTGTTAGAGCTAAAAATAGAAGCCAACTACGTGGCTCATTAGCTTGCGATTGTTTTAATCTTTTGAAGAAAATTAGAAACACTGAAAAATGTAGAATGCTTTCTTTTATCCATTAGTAGCGAAGAGCCCCAATAAATTCCCTCTAAATTACCCCATTACCCGAGAAGGGTTAAGAAACGTGTTTACCCTAAGCTCTCATTTTATTATCTCTTTTCCAACTTTTTTTCTCAAACTACTGGATCGATTTGTATTCTTGTGGCTCAAAATATTGTGATTAATTTCCTTTGGTTTGTGTACTACTCAATTAACTGTAAAAATTGTTTCACCCTTCTCTGGTTCAAAATATTGGATAAAAGTACGCGTGCGTCTCAGGTTTCAGTTTTTTACGTCTGGGAATAATCTTAGAAATTTCATTGTGAAGCATTTTATCTTATTTATCCGCATCGAAGGGAAATACTGTAAACACTCCTCTCAAAATACCTCCATTAACGTACTGCCTTGAACCTTCATTTTAACATCATTTTCCCAACTTTTCATCCGAATCTACCTAATTAACTTTTATGTCTTTCTTTCACTCAAAACATTCTGTTTGATTTTCTCCTGTTGTATGCGCTGTTATTTTCTGATAAAAATTTAATAAACCTTGCTGGGGTTCAAATTTTTATTAAAATTCATATTCAATGAACCATTTCTGTAAGAAAACTCAAACACACGGGTTTTAAAACACATCAAATCACCCCTCTCGTGCGCAGAGTAACATTGAGTCTCATAAAAATTCAACCAAAATAGGTAATTCATTTTTCCCTAAACATCTAATAATTTAACGTTTCAGAACTTTTTCTCGAAAGGCCGTGGATCGGTTTTGATGATTGAGGCATAAAAATAAATTAATTGTAATTTTTAGTTGTAGCTCCACTCACTATGAACCCAAGGCGCTTTTATTAGTCTGTCAGGGTGAAAATGGGTCAAAACGCTTGCCCCACGAACAATTTATTATATTCGCGGTTAACTCTGGACATTTTTGTATTAAAACAGGGCCGCGTATCCCTCTCGAGCGGAGAATAACATTTGGTTCCCCTAGATTTGCCCTTTATTCTGCCAAAGCTAAACAAAAACAATTTTGCCCTAGATTCCCAATTTTATGTATAACTTTTCCATAACTTTTGCTCAAAACTTTCTGGGCTGATTTTTTTTTCACACCGAGGAAAGTTTTAATTTTCACATATAGCGACATTCATACTCAGCTTAACCATGAACTATGAACTTCTACGAAACCCCATTTAGGTTGAAAATAGTTGGACATCGGTAAATTGAAAGGGGTTTATTTTTGAATTTGGTGTCTTGGACGATCTTTGAATTCTCATTTTCCTTAATGTGATAAATGTACAACATTGTACATGTTCCTCGCGCATTGCAAAATATATACCCCAATCCCCACCCACCCGGTACGCAAACAGCGCGCACGCGCGCTGTGCCGATCGTAGCACAGCACACCGGAATTTGAAAACGCTACTCACTTTTAAAAATAACGCTTATTTTTCTGCTAAAATATTTCCTATTGATATAATATTACAAATCTGAAGTTTTGAACATTCACTGTTTATCCAGTTCTAAAGAAAAACTGGGTTATGAAGAATTCTAAGGTAAAGCTAATAAAGCGAGCAGCAAGATGCGAAAACAATTATTTTTAGGCAAATAAATCGTTAAAATCGGTGCTGTAAAGTTTCAGCCACAACATAATAAAGGGCGAACTTTTGAGGAATATAGATCTCACTCTTCGCTCAAAGGGGAAAGATGCAGCGTTTTGAAATAATTTTTCGAAATGCTTGATGAGGCTTAAAAAGCTTAGACAAGAAGAATTTTTAACCCCAGCAGAGTCAAATAATTTATGTAGGGTTAAGTAAATGATGCAAGCAACTAGAAGAAATCAGGACAAGCGTTTTCAGCAGTCATGATAAGCGGCCAAGAAGTTTGGAAGAAACAGTTTCAAAACGATGTTACAATGATTGTTTAGGTAAACACGTTTTTTACCCTGGGCAACATTAACCTCGTTAAGCATATTTTTGGGAGCTTGTAGCTCATTTAGCTTTAACCTCTTCTTAGACCCTTATGAGTGTGTGTGTGTGTGTTTTGATCAAACATACGAGTAAATTGAAAAGAGTGCAGATTTGCACACCACACAAACCAGCAGGAAAACTAGTCAACAACAAAAAACAACAAAGTTTTTCATTAATAAAATTGATGCTATTTCCCAGCACAAACGAGTTATTCATGAGCTCTCTCCTTGAGCTAAGCTCTCTCTCCCACCCCCTCTCTCTCAGTTTGGTGACTGTACTGTCTGGCAGAATAGCGAACATATTTTGAGGGATACAATTGGTGCTCGTTGGTATGGGCATACTCGTAGAAAATAATGTTCTTTCATAAAACTTTTTCTTTATATTTTTCTCATCAATAAATATGAAACGTGGGGCACACGTTTTTAAACTCTTTTGGTAAATTTCAGTAGGAGTAAATAATTTTTAGGGTCAAGGTAATAGCGCATGCAAATAGAAGAAATTCTACCGAATACTTCGTCCCAAAAATGAAAAAATCAGTCCAGTGAACAACTATATCGCTCTGGAAGGCAGAATAGCAACAATACCTTTGATTTTAAATCTAATTTTTTAATAATGAATAGTTCATATATTATGTGCAAGTATATTTACGTAAATATACTAAATAATGAAGAGCATTACGTCTTAGCTGGCTTGTAGACCGCCAATTTCAAGCATCATCGCATATAACAGTCCCCCTCCCCCAAGAAAAAGAGCTGGATCCGCCCTTGTTTCTGTGGATTCAGGACTTCCAGAACTCATTTACAATTTTCGGAAAGCCTTTATGGAGTCTATGTTCCGGTTGACCATACAAAGGTCAGAAGTTGCATTTAGTGCATCAGCAAGGTATCCGAGGTATCTGTATGTTTAAAAGGCCCGAAAATATGTTAGAGTCTCTGGTAAATGCAGCTTGTTTTGAGTGACAGCTCAAACGATGGAGCTTTACTGGAAGTTTTTTAAGAGTGGTGGGTTGAGGCTCAAATTTGCAACGATGGAAGGAAAGCGAATCAAAATGCATCTGATATTTTGCCTTCGTTATCTGATATGGCCTTAGACGGTCGTTACAAACGTCCGTTTAAATTAACCCTATAAAGACCAAAGGTCTTTCTAGAGACCGTTAGAAATTATGTTCTTCCTACGAAACGCGGGTATTGTATGTGGTCCATATAGGGTTAACACCTAGAACGTATCGTGGCGTAAGACCATCACCCGCAGTGGGGGCAAATTTAACGTTGTAATTTTTGATGAAGATTAGGGCACAGCCCCAATCGCTGAGCGAATCCTCAATAATAACATAGGAAAAATAGAACGCCTCGTGGCATAAGACAGTCTGCCGCGGTAGAGGAAAATTCAAAGCCGTCATTTTTGATGGCCAGCTAAGCCTATTTTTTTGACATGGGTCACATTTAGGTCAACCCACCAAACTCTCTACAAAATATATGAATATTGCTCAATTCCTTCAACCCCTTTTTGGGTCGATAGACAAATATATATATATATTATTATTAAAACTTCACGCTTGAGCTCCCACGGACAGGTAATACAACCCAAGTGAAGCATCTTGTAACACAGAGAAGCCCAAAACTCTGCTAAAGGAAATCCAGCAAAAAAAACATTAACAGCTGACTTAAACGCCTGCAGGCCAATGCGACCAAAAGCCTATGCCGGCAACTAATTCCAAGCCTTGGCCGACCAGGGCACGAAGCACCGACAGAACTGATTAGTTCGACATACGACAACCTCCAAAGTAAAAGAGTGCCCTCCGCACGCAGCACGAGTCTCTCTTCCAAAAACCTTGAGGGCAGGGAGAGCAGTATACAACCAATGCCTCTCATTATTGTACACCTTATGAAACATACATAGCTCTGCTACTCTTCTGCTGTGGGACAGGTTCACTAGATCAATATCAGCGCAGAGCCTGCTGGCTGAACTAACAAGTCGGTCCAACAGACGCAAGTGATGTCAGCAGCTGAAGCCCAGACCGGTGAGCAATACTCTAACACAGGCAGGAAAACGCATAAAAACATCTACGGGCAACCTGACTGTCACCAAACACAGAATTCACCTTACGCAGGAGTCCAATATTAGTGGAAGGACGTGACACCAACCTCCTAATATGCGCCTCAAAAGTAAGCTTCTCATCAAAGACAACACCAAGAATCTCCAAGGAGCTAGACTCCTGGAGCAAAGTGTCATCTATCTCCAGTTGGGGATGCTGGAGCGTTAGTGTGATGGGTCGATAGTTGGCAACATAGGGTGACACCGGACCCTTGGGAATACGAGTAATATTCCCAGTACGCCAACAACGAAAAAAAATTCCTAATCGCATTAGGCGCTGGAAGATCACTGCATGCTTGGGGACAACAAAGGAAATACGCCCACCGGATCCACACCTCCATACGGATCAAGGCTCTCAAGCAGCACCTTGATTGTACCAGATCTGAACGTCAAAGAGGTCAAGCGAGGTTCAGGGTGGCATCCATGAGGCAATGTGGTAACATCTCTGCTCTGCTTCCCGTCGAAGTGAGCCGACAAAAGCTCCGCCTTTGCCAAGGGATCAGTAATGATGCCCCCACCTGGACTAACAAGAGGCGGCAACGAATGTTCAGCACTGAACACTGAACCCCTTAGCTTACTCCACCAACGGTGTGGATCGTCAATACTCAGCAGAGACTCCCTGGAACGCTGCCTCAGAAAACGCTGTGCCTCCTCATACTCACGCTTAGCCTCGGCCCTACGTTCAACATAGGTCTGCTACAACATGCGGTCGCGCGAACTCCGCCATGACCGATACGCCGCTTGTTTAGCTTCGAAAGCTAACTGACACTGATCGTCAATCCAGGGCTTATCCCGAGATCTCACAATAGTCCTCTTAGGGACAAACCTATCAAAAATGGACACAGTCAAGTCGTTAAGCTCAGAGACAGGATCCTCACTGCGAATAATCTGGCGCCAAGGTAACGTTCTTACTGCCCGAGCAATAGCCATCCAGTTAGCCCTGCTCTTAACGAATACCACTCTCCTGGTGTCTACCACAGGAACAACCTGATTAAGGTCCAAGGACACAACAAGATGTGAGTGGTCTGAAGAGCAAATAGGAGAGCAACAGATACCGTCATCAAGTCCGGGACATCAGTCATAACGAGGTCGAGACAGTTACCAGCTATATGCGTGGACCCGCGAACTAGCTGCACACTACTAGACAAGGTGCAAAAGTCCAACGCAGCTACACCATGACAATCAGTCGGTGATGCAGATCCCAACCAGTCCCTGCGGTGTGCATTAACATCATCCACAAAAACAAACGCTGACTTGGGATCCGTGCTCTGGATCGAGGCCATCGCCGTCAATAAACATCCATAAAGAGAATCATCAGTTGCAGGGCACCGATATAAGGAGAATAAATAATAATTTTTCAGTCGGCCACACACCCTGACAACAATGATCTCATGACAGGCGCATTCGTGCACTGACTGCCGGTAAGCACAGAATCCGCTCCCAATATAGACGGGAATTCCACGGAATCCAGGCCCCCGATCCACACAGCTTGCGAAAAGGGGACTGAAAACCCGCCAAGGCAAGCTCAGCGTCGTGCCTTCTGCCAGTCACTAAAGTCTCGGAGCAGCACACAACATCCACACCACCGGACACAAAGTCGATCTCCGCGAGGTTCACATCAGTCCTCTAATATTACAAAAGAGGAGACGACACCCCCGAGCGCGACCCGGTCCCGGGTTGCTTTCAATATCCCCACGAAGCAAAAGAAAGACAAGAAAGAATAAAAGAACATAGATATACAGTAATGAACAGATAAATACAGAAACATACAAAGGAGAAGAAACAAAGAATCCCATAAAAAGAGAAGATGATATCAAACATAATAAAGCAAAAACAAATAGACAGTAGCTATAGCTACGAAAGCGGTCAGCTATCTACGCGCCGTAGACCCTGCCATCACTAATACAGGCTTTAGCGAAAAAGAAGAGGAAGAGGAAGGAAAGGAAAGAAAAAGAGCATCAGGTGGTACTACCTGGTGGAAGAGAGAGAGAGGAGCAGACTGCGGAAGACTGAGTACCCAGCTGTGGCACCAGCCTGTTCACATCTCCTCTCAGGGATGCCGTTGGACCAAAAGATTTCTCATCCACCTTTAGAGTGGCATTTCCTCCAACTCAGGGCCTACCCAGAGCCCCAAACCCAAAGCCAGCTCATACGAACAAAGAGGCGTCCGGCGGCCGGACAATGGGGGCGGCCTGATAACGAAAACACTATCACCTCTCTCACCTCGTTCGCGGGTGATATAAATGTAGCCAATAATGCTTCACATGCTTCTAAGCATTTATATGTTGAGCTAGCATGCTACAATGTTGCATGTGCGCAAAACATACATAACACTTTTGTAAAAAGTACACGGACATATCTCACTAGTAGATTAGGTACAACAGATGGATCGGAAGAGAATACTTTGTAAAATTTCCTCTTTGTTCATCAAATCAGATAATTTTTTTTTTAAACGATGCACTTCTTAAGAAAGAAATAATAGATGCATCCGCCAAATTCTTCCAAAAACATTTCAATTTTTGGTATCTGTGATATCGCTGATATTTGATTCCAACGTATCTTTTCTACAAATTTTCCGTCAAAAAGTTGGCTGTACGATTCTGCAGTCTTGTAGAGCAGCCATAGTGCATGGCGTATATATTAGGTGTAATTGATTGGAGTAATTAACCACAACGAGATAAGCTATTCTCATTGACATTAACTTCTCCATCACTTTTTCAGTCGGAAATGTTGCTTTCGTTACTTTGAGTCGAGTTTCATTTGTTAATTCCAGACCAACTACTACTGAGACCGCCTAAAACTAGAATTTGCTCCTCAGTCGCACTGGGCTTACGACCGACGCACAGCCGGCGCTCTTGTGATGATCCTGACACGTGCCTGACAGAGGCCCAACTTCTGCTCAAAATACAGCAAAATACAGAAAGCTACCGGCGTCACTTGCAGGCAAAAGTTTTGAGCACGAGGTGATAAATATTGAATTTACCACTGACAGTTAGATCTTGTAGCATTATCCTAACTGCCCAACGCAGCCTGTGCACTGAAGACACGGCACATATTACAATTATTGTACTGCGCAATGGAGGCCATGAAACTAACCACCAAAACTGGAATTATACAAAGCAAACGAATCTTTAGACACATGCAAACAATGATCGGTACTTTATTAGAATGTGGTCACACATCACCTGCCCAGGTACTCGCACTGACCACGCTGTTATTGATACTTCTAATGAATCTCACTTGAGTGTCATCAAGCGTCTCTGCACCCCATGCATTCGGGCACAGTCGGAAGAGGCGGCGGCGGTGAAACAATTGGTGTAGCTGAGGAGTCTGTTGGTATTTAGGCGGAAAATTTTTAATTCTAGAGAGTGGGCTGTTATGCCCTGGGAGGGGGGGGGGCAGTCCCGTGTTGCCCCCCTGCCCGCCACCGTGGGTCCTAAAGGTGACATCCTGAGGCCCGGTGGCCGGGCTGCAGCGGAGGCCTGGAGCTGCTGTGGGCAGCGCAGCTTTATTGCAGCGCCACCTGACACTTGAGCCTGGGCCACTGCACCAGCTGCCGTGGGGCTCACGCCAGCTGCCGATGGGCCTGCACCAGCGCCCCTAAGACCATTACCAGTTGCCCCGTGACTCGTATTGGGTGTCATGAGCTTATGCACCAGCTACCGTGGGGCTCGCGCCAGCTGCGGATGGGCCTGCACTAGCGCACCTGAGATCATAACCAGCTGCCCCGTGGACAGCATAAGGCGCCGCGAGCTATGCACCAGCTGCCGACGGGCCTGCACCATCGCTTGTGCTATCATTGCCAGCTGTCCCGTGGCTAGCACTAGGCGCACCACCTGCCGATGAACAGATACAAGTAGCGGCCTGCTACAGTGAACGTAAGACTACGCACCATCTGTCATGAACTCTGCACCATCTGTCATGAACTCTGCACCAGCTGATGGGGACCCAGAAAAAAATCTGTGAAGAGACGTCAGTAATCGAGGAGACCTCCTTACCAGCTGCCATGAAACTACAACCAGCTGCCGTGTAGCGCACTAAACCTTCAGAAAGGGTTTGTCATCTGTTAATGTTGCATATATTTTATAGTCATGTTAACAGTTACAAACTTCATATTGATTTCTTTTCATACATTACACATGCGTGGTCCTGCAGAAAGTATTCGTACCGATGCTGTATTTTATTTGCAAAACAACAAAAAATCAGTCACTGCGCCGGAGTGAAAAAACTTCTACATACTTTCATTAATACTAATGAGAAATGGCAAAAATTTGAAATCGCCTAGAAAAGAGATAAAACTTTATAACCAGCGTCAGAGAACATGAAAATAAAAGTATTCATACTGAGCCCAAAGAATTCAAACTGAATCAACGGTATTCAAAATGATCAGACTTTTAAATAACTAAAATAATCAGTCATTTTCTCTTAATGCAGAACTACCTATAAAAACTCTTGTTATCATGTTTTACTAGGTTTTTGGAAATATCTTGTGAAATTTGCGTCCACTCTTTACTGCAGTTCGTTCCGCCCGTTCATGTAGTATGGATGCCCTCACTTGCACGCAAACCTTCAGTCGTAGCTACGAATTTTCAAATGAATTCAAGTCTGGTGACTGCGATTGTCATGCTATTACGTTCATCTTTGCCTTTTTAAATAATTCAATCACTACCTTCGCCTCGCGCTTTGGGTCCTTGTCGGATTGGAACTGTCATCTTCGTCCAAGCCCAAAGTTTTGAGCATCATTCTTCAAGGTTTCCACGGGGATCTTCTAATAATATTTTCTCACAGTTCCTTCTATGCGGTGAAGCTTGCCTACAACAGACTCAGAAAAACGCAACCATGACATTATGAATCCGTCACCATGCTTCATTGTAAGCGGTGTGTATCTCGGCAAGCTAGCTCCCCCACGTTTCCTCCAAACGCCACATTCCTGTGGCCAAACAACTTCAGCTTCACAGCTTCATGTCATCTGATCGCAAAATAATATAAAAGTGATCGATTCATTGCGGCCTTTATCAGTAAGTCCCCCATCAAATTCTAGCCGTGCTTTCAAACGGATATTTTTCCGGCGCGTCGTCCACTTAACAGGGTTTTGTAAGAATACTGGACACTGCGCACCAAGTTTTCGTTATGTACGAGGATTACATTCCGAAAAAGCTCGCATAATGTTAATTCCCATAGAACCTTTCTAACATATTAATATTATATAAAGGAGGTTGCGTTCCATGACCCATTTTTTATTCACCTAAATGTCAAGTTTGGCACTTTTTTATAATATCACTACTCTAAAGCAGAACTAATACAGAACAGCAAATGTATATGATATCATTCTATTTAAAAAATACTGTAAGCAAGAAAAAACTTGTTACTGTATTGCAGCATTGCCTTCAGCGCACAACTCGCACTTGAACGATTTTTTCTCGCATTAAGAGAATGGGTGGTCGTGAATATTATTGGTTCCTATATAATCGAACTCGGATATATCAAGGACAAGGTGCACTGAAACTAATTTGATGGTTATCCCCAAAATGCTTTTATAAGTCTTTCCTTGTTACCTAAAAGTTAACGTTAGCCAGCTTAATGATGATCTTCCGAAACAGATCGCCCCCATCGATTACTAAAGAATGTCTATTTGAAAGAACGACTGAAATTTTCCGGGAAATATGTGGATAAAAGCAACGAATTTTGGAGCTATTTTTTTTCTGCGGTCAGATGAGATGAAGCTAAATTTGTTCGGCCACGATGATGTGACGTTAAGAGCGATCTTGTCTCGGGAGATTTGCAAGAGAATAATGATACTTAAAGTTTCTAACGATAAACTGATTCATGATTTTTGTACATCCAGCTCGTTAAATATTTTTCTGCGCTGCTCATACCAGCTCCATGCTTGGTGACAATGCTGTTGGATAATCTGATCACTCGTACTTAAACCCTTCGTTAGAGCTAAGCCAGATTGCACCAGTTGCCGATAATAGGCATAAAATGTATGCGAAGAACATGGTCAACTGGGATGGTATAGCGGCAGACGTACAAGGTTTCCCTAGTATTGTATTGTGTGTTATTGTGAACCTATTTCTGAGCTCAATGATTGGACTGGTTTAACTTTGAGTTGGTTTGTTTCAAAAGAACCATTCTTGTGTGGATAAACTTTCGTTTGATGATCAGTCTAGACTAGCATTTCGGGCTAAACAGGCTGCATTTCGAGCATGGCGGCGTTCACGGGCCATCGTCGCTGGGAAGCGTACATGAAGCCCACAGCTGAGGCAAAGCTCGTTTATGATAGAGCACAGCATCGCTAGAGGCAGCGTTCCGGGAATTCTCTGATAAGGATTGATAATCCACATCGTTGGTGGAGTTAGTTAAATATTTCAGGCTTTTGTGCTGAGCCATAATTAACGCCCATCGTTGCTCTGATGGTAGTATTGCGGTTTAGCCCTTGGCTGAGGCGGGTCGCTTCGCTGAGATTCTTGGACTGCTGCCCACTGGTCAGTTTGCCGACTGTTTGCGCAAAAAAAGGGTTTGGGCTATTGTGACGCTTTCTTGTCCGTATCAGCACATTGCTCAGGATCGTCGTTCTGAAAGACGCCTCGTTCAATTGGACTTTAGGGCAGCGTTCAATATAGTCAACCAGTTGATACTGTGCTGCTTGAGAACCTATATCCTTATGGAGGTGTGGACCCGGTGGGCATATTTCCTTGATGTATTTATAAGCAACTTGCAGGCATTCTCGCCCCTAAGCTTGGAGTGATCTTCCAGAGCCTGAAACGGTTAGGAAATTTTCCCCCCAGCTGGCATACTAGAAATATGACTCCCATTCCCAAGGGTCCGATGTCGCCCAAGTCACCAACTACCGACGAATGACACCCATTTTGTTTTTTTGTTGAAGGTGTCGTTTTGCTGAGGCTACGGGCTTGCTGCCTGCCGGTCAGTTTGCATACAAAGTTGGTTTGGGTGGTTGCAACGCATTGTTGTTGGTGCCACACCATTTACAGTCTACGCTGGTGGGTATGAGGCACGCCTTGTACAGTTGGACTTTAGCGAGGCGTTTGATATTGTCAGCCTTAGGGGTATATTCTACAAGATGGAGTCGTTTGGTGTGGGTGTTAGGGTTCTGTCAATCATTCATGATTTTGTTTCTGAGCGAACACAGAGTGTGTCTGTTGACGGTTTTCTGAGTGCTTCAGTCGCGGTGGAGTCTGGCGTCCGTCAGGGTAGCGTATTTGTCCCGCTGTTTTCCGAACTGTGTACTATAGAGTGACATGCTCTCTTCTCTGGAAAACACGATGATCAACTATGCCAACGATTCCACTCTGATAGCAGTTATACCTGCTCCCCCCAATCCGTAACCCTGTCGCCCAGTCCGTGAATAGGGACCTGTCGAGCATTAGTGCCTGGTACTCGGCCTGGAGTATGAAGTTCAATGCCAGTAAGACCAAGTCTATGATTTTTATTCGGTCTAGGACACTTTTACCACAGTACCCACATCTGAAGATAGATGAAACTTTGCTTTTGGAGTCTAGCTCCTTGGAGATTCTCGGTGTTGCCTTTGATGAGAGGCTTACTTCTGAGCGGCATATCAAGAGACTGGTGTCACGGACGTGCTTCCAGTAAGATTGGGCTCCTGCGTAAGGTGAGTTCTGCGTTTAGTGACAGTGAGGTTGTCTGCATATGTTTTCATGCTTCTTTGCTACCAGCGTTGAAATATTGCTCACCGGTCTGGGCTGCAGCTACTGACAGTCACTTGCGTCTGTTGAATCGACTTGTTAGTTCAGCCAGCAGACTATGATCTGAAAGTGATCTGGTGAATCTGTCCCAAAGGAGACGGGTGGCCGGACTCGGCATATTTTATAAGGTGTACTATAATGAAAGTCATTGCTTGTATTCGTCTGTACCTGCCCTCAAGGTCTTTAGGAGAATTACACGTACTGCGGTTGACGCGTACTCTTTCACGTTGGAGAATGTTAGATGCTGAACTAGTGAGTTCAGTCACTGCTCCGTGCCCTAGTGTGTTGAGGTTTGGAATTGATTGCCGGCATCGGCTTGCGGTCGTGTTGGGCCTGCAGGCGTTTAAGTCAGCTGTTAATGGTTTTTTGTTGGATTTCTTTAGCAGCGTTTCGGGCTTCCCGGTGTTGCAAAGGGCTTCATTTGGGTTGTACTGCCTGTCCTTGGTAGCCCAAGTGTGAAGTTTTAATAATAACGATCCTAGGACCAAGAAAAGAGGAATGTAGCCAATGACCCTTATTATTGAATATTTCATCGTACATGCAGAGGCAAACAATTCTTTGTGCATGCCATAAGTTTACCAAATTATTTTGGGCACACAACCGACTGGGGGAGTCAACAAGTCGGCCAAGTAAACAAAGATGACTAACCGCAGCCGAATGCCAGACTGGGGAACAATACTCTAACAAGGCAAGAAAAAAAGCGTATAAGGACTACTCCATCTTCACCAAACAGCGTGAGTCTTCCGCAGGATCCCAACTTAGTGGAATCACGTGAGACAAGACGCATAATGTGCTCCCAATCTTCACCTTTTCATTGTACAGGACACCAAGTATCTCAAGAAAGCTTGGCACCTGCAGAATAGTGTCACCTATCTGGAATAAGTCTGATGAACGGACGGTCGCTTTAAAATATACATTATAACCAAGCAGCAAATGACCGAAAAAGAAACAACTACATACATATATAAGTGTATTGCTTGAGACACCGTGCCAGTTGCTCACCATCACTCATCAGACTCAAGTAATGAAGTAAAGAGTAGTGCAAATGAAAGCTATTCAACAGCTACTAGTTTGCCCTGTCTTTCAACGCGAAAAAAAAAGAATATTGAGAAGAATTTATCCTCCCCACCCATCTGCTTTTCTTTTCTTCAAGTTTTTGCTATGAAAAGTATCTTTCTGCTTCTCGCTCATTTATTTATCTACTCAATCTGCGCAGAAGAAGAAGAAAACAAATTGTTGTGGAGAAGAAATAAAATTCGATATTTGATCTACCGTTTTGAGGCACTTCAGATGCCTGCAATTATTAGATTTGAGAAGTGTGGCAAAACAACAGCCCTATTATTGAGCAGGGCGATTGAATGTCTCAATATCTATCGCCTCATATTGGGGTGCAGAGACCAACCGAGCAGCAAACAAATAAACTGCGTTTTATTCTAAAGTAATATTTGCACCACGTGTTTGTATGTTCGCATCTATTTACAATAGTACACAGGTTGTTGGTCATTTGCTTCGTTAGATGGCTGGCCTTCCCTTCCCGGTATCATGGTATGGGTATTTGAGACTTCCAAGAGATCAGTCTTGCTCCATAAAATCCCTGTAGATTTTTGAGCCATCTCAAAACATAACAGCGTTGTTTAACACCTACAGCACAAATTAAAGTGTCGAAGCCAGCACTCTTTCCTAATGTTCAGGAAAAATCAAACTCTGTGGGCTTCGCACAACTTCCATGATCCATTCGTTGACACCGTCTGCTGAGCAGAGACGAGCCAATGGGATCTCGGCAGCACACTTGGCCAAGCGTTCAAATTTGGCGGGCCGGCGGGACTTAGGCAGCGCAGCAGAGCGGCGAGCGTCTCACGAGTTTGACTTCCCAGGCACCTTGCAGTAAGCGGCAGTTTCTCTCCCCACCAGCCGCAGTCCTAAGCGATGTTATGGTTTCGTGCTTGGGGGTCCTGCTGCTGATACGGAAGATATATGCTTTGGATCTGTCTGCGTGATCTACTATTTACTACTTATTCATGTGGTAAGTAGAGAAATGGATATTTAAATGATGAATCATATTGTTTATAGAAGGAGGTAAGCGTGGCCAATTCCACTATGGCAAGGTAGTGCCGTCTTTCTTCTCGTGATGCCGAAAAATGACAAGAAGACTAAACATCAATGTTTCCAGTTGGTAAGAACCTTTCATTAGCACAGTGTTGTCCCTTAGGCGTATTTTGATACTCTGTTGAGGATATTACTTCCATTTTATTGTAATTGTATTTTAATATCAATAATAGCAACTTGCGCACAGATACGTAATTATCTGCATATGTAAATGACTAACTAACGTGACCGACACATGGCACATATTATGCATTTATTTATACTATGTAGCTGGCCGTCCAAAGTAATGGCAAGTGAATTTGCATATATACACTAGTTTATCCATGCCGGTTGTCGAGATCTGAACAGCGAGAGTTCATTGGGATAACCTGCCACACCTTAAAGTGAAAATATCGAAAGTGGCAAGCGAGGCTGTTGTGCTTTGGCAAGATATTACCGTTTTTGCAAAAACCCCTGGAAAATTTTATTCCTTTGAATAAATAAGTGCATACAAATGTGTGTGTGTTTGTATATAGGGTTTCCTTAAAATATGGAGCAATAGGAAATAAATACAGTGCTAATTAAAGGATTATAATAGATTGAGCAACTTATTTTACATCGTCTATTTTACGTTTATTGGGTCTTTATTTTGGACCCTAGATGCTACGTTTTAAACTGTAAATTTTCTAATGTAAGCTAGTTTCTTTAATAGGTACATTTCTTATGAGGTCAGGAATTTTTGGGATATCCTGTTTATATTATTATTTTAGTCATAGTTTTACCACCGTATCCACTCGATGAGTGATCCGTGTAGTACAGACTCGGTCGTTCTACGTTGCTCGATAGGAATATTTTATCTCGGCATTCCTGCCGAAAAATTTCGGTTGGCTCAGTGCGCTACTACTGGCGGGAAAAAGGCGCAAAGAATAGAAAAAGACACTAGAGTTGAGGCCTTCCACACGAGAGAGAGTAGGGAAGTCGACCCACGAACGAGGTCGGCTATCGCGATCGACAGCCCACCTCGAGGAACAGAAAAGGAAAAATGTAAAACCTATCTAACTTTACAAAACCAATCTCGACGGCAGGAACTACGGCCAGATGCAACATCCCCTGCGGAAAAGGCACTTGGGAACCTTGGGTTCGTGAGGCCCAGATACATTATGGCAAGGATAGGGCCCGCCAGAGTATACCCCTGAGGGACTCCTGTTCGTTTGTGTTTATATATATATATATATATATATATATATATATATTTGTGTAAGTGGGCAGCAGGTCATTCATTAAGCAGGTTTCGTTGAACGAAAGATGACATTGCGTTTTAATTAGTTTTGTTTCCAACTTTTCCAAGTGTCGGAAGCTACGTTNGCTAAAATGGTTTTAATAAAAGCGGTCATGGCGACGTTTCGGGTGTACAACGCCCATAGTCATGCTAGGTTTAAAATGGCTCTGGTCTAGCAGCGCACACGGTTATATACCTGTTGTTTGAGTTGCTTTTCAGTTAAATTCCACAGTCGTGTATTTGAGGTCAGTTCCAACAATGTAAACCGTTACAATCTTTATTTCCCTTTAAATATATGAACCTTTAGACCTATTGTACATTTTAGAATAGAAATTGTTAGTT
>LQNS02278094.1:11173391-11190686 GCA_001587735.2 Parhyale hawaiensis | reverse complement strand
CTAACCAACAATGAGCTTTTACCTCCGAGAACAGAGGTTAGGTCCCGCCAGGACTGGTTCACCTAATATCCTATGATATATACCGGTCTAAACACATTAGAACACTAAGCGAACCAGTCCTAGAGGACCTAACCTCTGTTCTCGGAGGTAAAAGCCCATTGGAACGTGGATGGTACTAGGGGTGGTTGGTCGGGGACGATGGTGTCAGCACATGAACCGTTTTACTATCGAGAAGAGGGCGGAACCGACCCGTAGAGTTTTTTTCACTTGATTTTAGTCTACGGAAGAGGATTTCAGTCCCGTTTTACATAAGGGGTACATGACCGTGACGCCTTTAAAGTTTGATGTACCCGTAAAATTAAAGGAATTTTTTAACGTGTCGCCTGACTGACACTACCATCACTTTATGTATATATATATATATATACCGTATATATATATATATACACACACAGAGCATGTTATTATTGGCCACACAATTCGTGTGAGCTCTATTGCACAGCATTCATAGCGTTGACTGATTACTATAAACCCAGTGTAATCGTATGAATTTAAATACCTTTTTCGTAAAGGACAGGCTTGGTACACTAAGCGTCGCGGAATCTGCAGGGCATGCAACGTGCTTGTGATACATTCGACAGCTGCCGCTGGACTTCCTCTCGCACTACACACACACACACACACTCACACATCGGCGCTGCTACTCTTCTCACACACGGCATCGTTCGGAAGCAAAATCCTCCGAGATATTTTTCTCTATTTGTTACATTCATCACCCGCTTTTACTTCCCCTCGGCACATTTTACTGCTGCTCATTTTTGGCTCGGTTTTCTCTCCTCACAATCCTCCCTCCTGGCTCTTTTCCCGCCAATTTTACAAGCACTTTTACCGTTGCCGACAGTCTTTTGCGCACGGGAGAGTCCGCCCCCGGTGTATGAAGCTCCGCCCCTTTTTGCTCTCCTTTTGCTTTCCCACGTTCCCTCTCTCTCAACGTCGCCTCTCCCCAACCCTTGATCCTCAGTCCCCACCTTCCCCAAATCCTTCTCTCTCCTCAATCACGTCTGCAATATGCAGCAAATGATCCTTACTGGGCCAGAGCCGACACCCCGCCCGTCCTTCCAGGCATTTCCGCAAATTTTTCATGCTCTTCCCGGCGCATATTCCCAGGGACTTGAGCTTGTAGGCGACTAGACGCCCACTTTATAAATAAAGAGTTTATTTAGTTTAGTCGTGTGACTGTGTATTTATGTTACAATATTTTTTTATTAAATAACAATTTAGTATTGGAAACTGATACGAATATAATCTGAACACAGACCATTAAGGTTTATTTCGTATACCTACTCGAGCAAGGGAATATTTAGTTCATTTATGTCATTAATTGTGCTCGTGTATTTCCATTGAATGATAATTCTTTATTTAGTGTAGATGCTTCTAACCGCTGGCGCCCATTTACGACTTTCGTCACTCTACCAGTATAGAGCCAACTCAACTAATCCGGCTACGCTAACATGCCCTTCACTACGACTTCAACCATTTCATCATTCCTCAAAAAATCCTAAAATAGAATTCTTTGTGAATGGAAAATCGCTCAGAAAAATGAGTAGCAGTCAATACTTCGCAACTGACGCTCACTGCTAGGTAGAAATTGCTACGGCTTCTGAGATTTTGAACAATTTTTTTCCACAGTTTAATAGTGTGCAAACCGCGAAGGCGGGCCTAAAGCAGCCTTAGCAGATTGGTTGACTTGCCTCACTACTGGTACTGCAACGAAAGTTGTACGTGGACAGCCGATTTTATGCCCGGGCGTTGGGCTTGAATACGACCTTGTGAACACCGTAATATATCATATAATGAGCCTATTTATTTTAGAGTTGTGTCTCTTTCCGTTCACAGCCAAAATTCGACGCATACAAGAGTACGATTACTACAAACGCATTAGCTGTCTCCAACTGTATTGAATACAAGGAAGATTGAGCGATTTACAATCATATATGTTTGGTAAATTCTGGAACGCATCACTCTGAATGGGAACGATGGGATTGTCATAATATTATGAAGGGATGAGCAGTATTATAAGTTCTGTGTAGGCAACATAGCATGTTTTTGGTTCAAAAAATTGTACCTCTACTAATTATTCACCTTGAATTTGTTTTTAAGCCTGTAGTTTTAGTAATTATAGAATACTTATTAATAAAATTGATGGCGGATTCGGCTCAAATTTTGACAGCAATATTATGTGAATATCTTCACACCTAAAGGAAAAAATAAAAGAGTTTTTCCTTCCCCTCTTGTATTAAACAAACACAATTATAAAGATAAATGGGCTTTTAACCTTTTATTACATCCCCAAGGAGGTTATGTTTTTGTCGGCGTTGGTCTGTGTCTTCATCCACCATCAATATAACTCAAAAAGTTATGGGCAGATCTTTATGAAATTTACAGGGAGTAGGCGGAGCAGTTGATTAACCTTTGGTGAAGATCCGTTCAACTCTTTGTTTGTTTATCTACCTTTTTTTCTTGGCAATATAACAGAAAAGTTACTTACGGATCTTCATTAAATTTACAGGGATTGTTTGGGATTTTACGAGGACTACATAGGATTCAAATTTTTGTAATGATCTGTCAGTCCGTTTGCCTCTTGATCATTTAGTTTCTTTTTATGTTAGCTAGTAAAATAACCCAACAGTTATTAATGAATCTTCATTCATGAAATTTTGTAGGAATTGATAGAAATGTCAGAAGGCACAACTGACGAAATTTTTTAGAAAATCAGTTCATCCATTTGTGTGTTTAACTCTATGTTTATCTTGGTGTTTCTCAGCACGCAACTCCAAAAGTTATTGATGTAAGTAGGTATAGGTGTTCTTCCTCGTTGCTCTGAGCCTTGTGCTTCTACTAGCGGTAGCGCGCTGGCTAAACTGAAGAACTCATGTGATTTCTGTTCCACCTCGAACCCTTCCGGCAGAAACGCCGAGCTCAAAGTATTTGTCAGACGATCCAGGCATTGCCACTGATGTGCAGCAGTCCTATCTTACGACTTCTTAATTTACTGAAAATCCAGGGAATATAAAAAAAACAATTGAACGCTGACCGTGGAATTTGCCCGCTTGCAATTTTGACGACGAGGTACGCTGCATAATTGCTACAAGAAGCTCTTCTTCGGCGAGTTGACAGCAACGCTGTGCCTGCGTGCTAGTTGTAGAAACATCACTTCTTGTCTTTAAATAATCGTTAAGTGGAATCGCTTTGTTTTTACTCACTAGCAAGCAGAGGCATTAAATTAGTGCCCGCTACCGGAACAAGAGCTACGCTTTCTGGAATACTGCGCACAGGGACACATTCCCACTGTGATAATTACTATTGCAGACACTGCTCGTACGCGTGTTCCCTGCAGGGGAATGTGTGTCCTGGGAGCTTTGTAAAATGAAGATGGAAGGTATTGCTGTAAGACGAAATGATCGTGTTGAGCAGGGTTCACACTGTAGTCATTTATTACCTAGTATGGCGTATGAAATGTTTCAATGCTTTGCAGTTTCCTGGTAAATATTACTAATTCCAAAGTTTTCAGAGTTCTATTTGCCTCAGCTCTAAAGTTTATGCTTATGTGTTGTTTGTCTGTCTGTTTGTCTCTTTATTATTCTATTTGTCTTTCACCACGATAACTCAAAATGTTAAGGAAGGATCTTTATGAAATTTGCAAGGATTGTTAGGCATGTTAGGATTTTCAAATGATTCACTTTTGGTGAAGATCCGTTCAACTGGTTGTTTGTTTTGTTTGGCTGCATCTTTTGTTTTCTTTTCTTAGTACCATAACCCAACAAATTATGAATGGGTTTTAATGATATTTACGTGAGTTGTTAGGTAGCTACATCACGAAGAGCAAATGATCAAAATTTGGTGATGATCGTTTGTTTTGTTTGTCTATTTGACTAAAGTTTGTCAGCAAAATTGCTCGAAAAGTAATGAATAGACTTTAAGAAAATTACAGAAGCTGCTATATCTGCTAAAAACCACAAATGACTACGTTTTGGTTGCACATAAAGAGAAAATAATATAGTTTCGTAACTAATACCAATTTTTGTTAGCATTGCTTTACTTGGCGGAGGTGTGCGCTCTCAGAGAGCTGTAGTTCATTGTAAGTTTGAAGAGATTCCGGAAATGCTACGAGTGACACTTGGTAAGCAAACTTGCTGGACGGCTAACATTTTAGCGACTTTTTTATGTTGCGCTTGCAAGGAAACAATAAGACGTTTGGACACTTAGTACTGCTTACGGAGAACAAAAATCTATACTGCGAACCTAGATAATAAAGTTAAGGCATTATTCTAACGTAAAACAGTGACGTTAGTGGGGGAAGCGAGCGTTGGTACCCGAAACAAAGAAGCGTGACAGTCAAGGCATGGTATTAACACCAAACAGAGATGCAAGACAGTCGAAGCAACGTTGTAATAACTAGGAAAGAGAGATAGGTACAGAGCACCCAAGGCAGTGTTGTAGTATGAAATGCTACGACCGAGCAAAATAGTGGCTCGATGGTTCTACGAACACCAGGTGGCTGATGTATGGTTAGTGACGAGGTATTAGAACAGCGCGCCAAGGAATAGAGATATGCTGCATTCTGTGCAGTACAACGCACTGAACTCGATCATGCCTCGATCATACACGATTATAGCAACGAATTTCTAATTTAATTTTTCATCTTTTATAAAATTTTGCACTTTATTTGCGTGTTAAGGTTAATAAAAATCAATTAGTTAGCGTTTATGATATACGATAGTTAGCCTGCACCGCTGTAATGCTCAAGATCCAGTGCCACTGAAGCTGACAGAACAGCATATGTATTTTTGCTCATATTTTTCGTTTTCAGTCTGATGACGATTTTGGTGTATCGTAACGTTTAATTCTAAGAAAGTAAACCAATTCTTCTTGACCTTACCAGGTACTAAGTTCCAAAATATTCCGATAGCAATGAAAAATTCGCCACTCAGTAGAAGTAAGGTTCAAGGCGAAGGGCAAATGAAGAGGAGAGAAGGAGAGATAAGCGCAAGAGAAGGATTAAGTGAGATCAGGGAGGCTGGGGAGGGCGCGGGTCATCACGATGGGTCGAATTGCACAGCTAATTTATTGAGGAGGTGAGGGGGCTGTGGGCCGTGGTGAGAGGGGGGAGTGGGGGACACGAGCACCCTGTGAGACGGTGGAGTACCCCTGGAGCAATGCGTGACGATGGGGTGCCCGTAAGATCCTGGGAGACGGTGGGGTACCCCTGGAGTCCTGTGATACGGTGGGGTATTCGTGAGGCCCTGCCAGGTGGTACGGTGCCCGTGGGGCTCTGAGATTGTAGAAATTTGTGATATTTTAAAAATGTCAGGCAATGAATCCCACTCGATCAGCCAGACAAGGCTTCCGGTGGCCACGCGACTCCTGCTCGGCCCCACAGTCTGCACCCGCAGATCATCTGAGCTGCCAGTGCAGACCTGGGCACCTGCGGCCCACACAGTCTGCACCCGCTGATCATCTGAGCTGCCAGTGCAGACCTGGGCACCTGCGGCCCACACAGGCTGCACCCGCTGATCATCTGAGCTGCCAGTGCAGACCTGGGCACCTGCGGCCCACACAGTCTGCACCCGCTGATCATCTGAGCTGCCAGTGCAGACCTGGGCACCTGCGGCCCACACAGTCTGCACCCGCTGATCATCTGAGCATCCAGTGCAGACCTGGGCACCTGCGGCCCCACAGTCTGCACCCGCTGATCATCTGAGCTGCCAGTGCAGACCTGGGAACCTGCGGCCCACACAGTCTGCACCCGCTGATCATCTGAGCTGGCAGTGCCGACCTGGGCACCTGCGGCCCCACAGTCTGCACCCGCTGATTATCTGAGCTACCAGTGCAGACCTGGGCACTGCGGCCCCACAGTCTGCACCCGCTGATCATCTGAGCTGCCAGTGCAGACCTCGGCACCTGCGGCCCAGCCACAACAGTTAGGCCAGACTGAGGCTGCATATTTCCGGCACTGTTCTTTAACTTTATGGCTGTGCCTCAAGTGGCCCAACCTTTAGGGCGCAAGAAAGTAATATGTTAACTTAATGTTTTTAGTGCGCAGTGGACTAGATACTGTTGCCTTGCTAACCAGGCCTGTAATTTTAGCAGTGCATGCATAGCCTATTAAGTCATGTCCTTTCTGTTACAACTGACGCAATGTCAAAGCGAGGCCAGTAGTGGCGAGCTGCTTAGGCTGTCAGTGTGTCCAAAGTGGACTGCTCTGTTGTATTTTACTCAAGTTTCCACCCGTCCACTTTTCTGCGTTACTTATTGCATCGTTCAGCTTTCTTTATAAAGGAGTATCGGCCTGCTATATTCTCTGTATGATATGAGCAGCATCACATTGGGAGTAGCATACTCAGTTAGAGCCTCAAGTACAACCAAATAATGTTTTTTTTTACACTATCGTGAACTGAACCATGTAACGCCTAGGGCCTTAATTGAAAGGAGAACACAAGGTTCAGTTTGTTCCCTAGCCTCTCTCCTTCCAAAAAAAAAAAAAACAAGATGTCAAAGCAAGATTTAAAAGTCAGTAAAAAATGTTTACTGTATTACTTACTTAGTACACTTTATGGACGAGTTCACTAGCTGTATTTCCATTATCACGAGGGCAAAAAAAAAAGATTGCCAGGATTGAACCACAGACATTGAGGGAAAATTCAAGACCTGAAGGAAACACCCAAACTTTGGCATCGCTGACTTTTTCGATTCAGCAGCATATTCTGGAGGACTCCTATCTCTGTCAGCATGTCTGAGGCCCCCAAGCTCCCTAAGGGTCAGTCCGAGAGCGTCACAGCGGGAGTGGTTACATCTGGTAGCAGTTCCAGCCAAGGTTAACTGGTTAAAATGAGGTATTACTTCTGTATTTCCCCTCTGAAATGGACATTTGTTGGTGGCAAGCGACCTGCTCCGTGGGATTCTTAAGCCCGGTTCACACTAGCAACTTTCGCTGGTTCTATTAGCATAGAGCCAGCTCAGTTAATTCGATTATGTAGGCTTGACTGTGACTTCAACCTGAAATACTATAATTAACATAGCTCTGAAGATGCTGAACTATAAGTCTTTGTAAGCAGAAACTAGCTCATCATTGGAAAAGATAGTCGAAAGTTTACCAGCGGTTACTGCTCCAGCATGAAAACTGCTGCAGTGTCCGAAATCTCAGCAATTCCTGGACAGTTTAATAGTGCGCAAGCAGAAACCGTGTTATTCCAGCATAACCCAACGTAATTGGCTCTGTGCCGAAAACGCCGACGGAAGTCGCTAGGGTGAAAAGGGCTGTACCTGTTTCTGCTTGGAACTATAAAAGGGCTCCTCCACACTGGTGTCTCTTTCTTCTGCCAAAGTAAAGGTAAAGTCAGCATGACGATACCCTCAAATGGAAAACCAGTGGTTCGTGCTGCAGATATAGGCCAACTGGTTCCAGGTGATTAAGTAAGGTTAAAGTCGATCACAGGTCGCTAAGAACCTGGTAATATCGATGGAAAGTTCTATGATCCGAGTCCCCTACCCTCTTTATCTCTGAGGAAGGTAAGTGCCCCCACGGCAACTGTGTACACCGATTTTTCCTGAGTCAGTTTAGTTGGCGTCGCCAAGAGCTCGCGTGTCTGGCTTTGTATCGAACCTGGCTCCAGTGGCGAGTGACTTTAGCATGCTGGCCTGCTGCACCGTTAGTATAACTTCTCGTTTGCTTTCTTCGGACAGTAATAGCTAGAGACCGGATTTATGCCCTTAAAAATATGTCTTCCATGCCTGAAAAATATTCGTTTTATGCCTTTAAAATATGGATTTGGTGTCCTTAAAATATGGATTTGGTGTCCTTATAATATGCCAGTTATGCCCTAAATATATACCTTTATGCCCTGAAATATGCCTTTATGCCCTAAAAAATATGCCGTTTGCCTTAAAAATATGGGTGTTATGAACTTATCAGTTGCTATTATGCCTTTATGCTTGCTATTTAGACCCCTATGTCCCAAGATATGACATTAGCAAGTTTATTCATAATTTTAGGTATCTATGAAGTTATACAATTGAGAATTTATTGTTGGATTTCATAGCGTTACTTGTGTACGTTTTGAATTTTATTGTTAATTTTATCGAATAATTCCGTACTTCTCAGGAGGGGCGGGGTCCTATATAGAGTTCTGCCACAAAATACAAACTAAAAACGAATTAAGAAGCATCTATGAAGTTATCAAGCATTATACTGTGTAGCACTTTAATGCTCTTCCATCTACATATAGCGCCTTCAGTAGTTAGGACCCTATTACATGTGCGATCTGATTGCCGATTTTGTAGGTTCAGAACGCATCGTCGGAACTGCTTATGGAATTGAATTCTGTATCTTGACTACGGAAGATACTTTTGAAGAATCTGTTTCTTCACACCGAGAATCAGATCGCACTTATAATGTTAGTACGTATTTTCACTCGAAGCTTGTTTGCCAGCTTCAATTCACTGCGCGAAAAGGCGATACGATATCCTTTAATATCTTCGCTCGTGCCATTTCGTTTGAAGTGTGAATAAATATGTAAAAGCAGTTACAGCATTTTCTAGCGTCAAGTTATTTTATTTCCTGTTAGTGCTTGACATTTTACCTTGGGTCCAAGGAATGAGGTATCATTGAATATCGCATATACTCCTAGTTTCTTGAAACAACTATAGTAGCTCTTGTTCAATTTGTGCGGCAGATATATTTGCAATTCGTCAAGCAGGTGCTTTATTTGGTAGATTTTCTTAGCTGACGGACTATTTCTAATCGATTAATAATAGCGTTCCAAAGAAATACTCATGCTCGGAGATTTTAGGAGAGGGAGACATTCTGTCCCAGACCCTGCATCGTCATTTGGTATTTTGCGAAGGTCTGGACAGACCACAAAGCATGCGCTCTCTGTAGCCTCCCGTACCTACTGAACACCGAAGTGGCCAGCGCCGGCTGATGAGGACGGCCAGAAAAAAAAAAGTAACAGTAGGATAGCAGAAGAAAAGAGACACGTAAAGAGAAGGCCTGCCGAACCGGTAGATCCTAAAAAATAATAATTCGCATAAGGAAAGTGCGTATCGGTACAAATAAAGAATGAAAAAATTATATGAGAAAAATCACAATTAATAATGATGGTGCTAAAAAACAAGCTAATGATCAGACAATGTAAAAACCAACTTCCACCGACCCCTGTTGGCTATTAAGTCCTGCCTAAATAATGCTGCAGCTATAATACTTTGAAGTTTAAGGAATGAAGCTCAGACACGGCAGAGATTTAATAATTTATTTGGGGTTGTTACATTCGTATGAGCTAATAACTAATAGTTTCTTCACATTGTCTGGGCTAACATTTAAGCATTTATCAGTTAAAATATTTCGAAGAGCAGAAAAACTATGTTTAACTTCTACGGAAGTTGGAGGGACATACAGAAAGCTGTTAATTCTGTCGGGCTGTAACGACTCTGGTAGTTTCCGGATTTTCTCTCAAGAATGCCTCGAATCAGACGGAGTTCTAGAGTCCTTCGTTGTCAGCATTAACTCGTTGACACTTCGATTTGACAGTAGCACCAGTAGTTTCACAGGTAGAACTTGAATGACGAAGAACTGAGTCAAACTCGTTCAATGACTTCATTCATTTTCAATTTTCGGGTTTCTAGAATTGCAATACTGTTGATGACACGAGCAAAGTGAGCTTTCACATAGGCCAGGTAGTTTTCACTTCATCACTCACCGTAATTTCCTGCACAATGAGAATGGCTGCGGCTTTGTTGGGGTCCATAAGAGATACCACTTGATTGAAGTCCTCGTAGTGGTCTGCATGATAGAAAGCAGCAGATATCCAAGTTCTCCAACGAGTCATAATTGGCTGAGGAGGAAGCGCCAGGCTCGGCTTGAGCTCTTTCAAAGGGATAGTCCGCGCAAGAGCCTTCAGGAAAATTTCTTCCCAGTCGCAGTATGACGATTCACTGTCGGAAAAAGACGCATGACCTCCTCGGAAATCCTGTGGATTCCAATTGCCAAACAGGTTACATGTATCATATTGGGATACAGAACCCTCAGGGACCGTGCAGCCTTCTTCATGTACGGAGTTGCATTCGTTTCAAAGAGCAGGGCAGTCGTACGAGATTTTATGGGGCCATGCTAATTCCCCGCTAACAAACGAGGTAGGATCAACGTGGTGAGCCGTGGCTCAACGTGCTATGCACGTTGATTTGTGGACTCCAGATAACATTGTTAGCACGTCGTATTACACGTCGTATTATGACATTTTCATACGAAGACTCGATGCATCTGTTTAACATATATTTTTTTCACAACTGGTGTACTATTTATGGAAAACAAACATTAGCGATTAAGCACTTTTTTATGATTAGGTATATGCACATATTCCTTACCTTCTATGTCTTGAATTCACCGTCACAGACTTGTTTCTGGAAGTAATCTTAAGTCTGTCACCAATATTAACAAAAACTCCTCCAGAATCGGTAACACAAGGATCAACACTTCTTTGCCAGTTTTCACTTTTTTAGGCATAGTTAGGTAGTAGTTTTACTGAAGATAAGGAAAGTTGTTAATAGCAAGGAGACGTATTAAGGACTGGAGCGAAACGAACAAGGAACCGAATTGTGCAGTCATTGTTTCATCTACGTATATGCCTATATGGAGTTATTGTCTAAAGGCATATTTCTTATGCCCTTATCCATAAAGGCATATTGTTTTTATGCCTTTATGCCTATAATGCCCTTTCAAAATTATGCCCTTAAATCCGGTCTCTAGATAGTAATAGCGCACTAGCTCGGTTTGAGAAATTTCTGCAGCTATACAGGGATAAAATATGGCACCTTCTAAGAGATGCGGCCTAGACTAGCTGGTAACATTCTCTAATACTTGCTTAATTGTATTGAGCAAGAGGCGAGCGTCGTACACGCAATGCTAATAAACTGTAGTTCTTCTATCTATCGGGGGAAAAATCTACGGACTGTTGGAACAGGATTTAAGTACCAGTCCATAAAAATAATGCCGAGTAGTTTTCTCAATAAAGAAAAATGCTAATTAAACTCTGAGCACTAGTGTTCTACACTAATTCTTGTATTAATCGCGTAATGTATGGTACCGGTTTAAGTAAATAGCAATAAAAAATAAATGCAATGATAACTCCAGCCGCTAGTCAAAGTTTTTCATTGTACACACAGTTAATATTTTTTTAAACAGCACACCGATGAGCCATGATAGCTACTAAGAAGTATTTGATTAGAGAAAGTGGAAGCCCTAGTTTTCACTTTTTACATAGAAAAATGAAATGAAATAAATCAATAATCATCTGCGGTTGACTGTATGTGAAGTGCTGAATTGCCGAGCCTTCTCTCGATTAGTAAAATTTGAGTTACTGTCTGTCACAGCCTGAAAGGCTTTCTTTAATAAGACTTTGGTTTTTAAGATTGAAGCAAACGTTTCAAATCAAAATTTATGGAGCAAAATTTCGTAACCATGTTGGCTAGCTTCACTTATTTATTTTTATTGTTACATTTCTAAGTGTCATTTATATAAACTAGCGAGCATAAGATCTCAATAGTGAAGCACTTAATTGTTAAACATTTATTGCAAATGAAACACTGAACCAAATGGCATGAAAGTTAACATAATGATTTTAGATATATATTTTGTATGTATTGTGATAAAATTTCAGAACATGAGAAAACATTTTTACGAAATAAATAGAAATAAAATGAATATATTTAAATGTTCCTCTGGGCAAAAGTTAACGGATACCTCAGAAAATATTCAAATGTAAATAAATTTCACCCAAATAACGTAACAGTTTTTAAAATTATTAATAATTAGTGATCATTCCATTGTTTTGGATAACCTCATAGCATCGTTTGCTGCAGGAACTTGTTAATTTTGTACAAAACTGAGGGATCAGCGTGTTCCACTCGTGTTTCAAAAAATCCCACAATGTTACTTGATTTCTAGGATTTCTGGCTTGGCACGTTCTCCAATGATCTTCCACTCGTAACCGATTGAATTGAGATCATTGAGTTGATGTGGCGAATGTATGACAGCTATCCGTTCATCCTTCAAGAAGGTGCAAGGAGCCTTGTCCTGCATACAGACGGATGATTGCACAGGTGCAGTTTTTAAAGATTTCAGCGCATGCTGGAGAAGAGCTCTGTATACCCCACCGCATTTACTGAACCAAGAAGGCAAACATGTGGTCCTGGCCTGGCAGCAGAAATAACTCCCCGTACCTCCTCCGTACTTCACTGTTGCCTTGATGCACTTTGGAGATACCTATCCTTTCACCTACTTTACGCCTAACATAACTGTTTCCATCAGAACCAATCACAGTGAACTTGGATTCATCATTAAGATGTGCTGTAGCCAGCCGTGCATCCGACCACACGTCGTGTTCTTGAATAAACTGTAGTCTCAGTTTTTTTTATTTTTCTTGGAAGCACATGCAAGCAAACCAGGTTGCTTGAGTGGACCTGTGATAGTAATCGAGACGCCTTGCCGCCCGGCAATTCACCCATCTCACGAGCAATTTCAGCTGTAGACTTGAAACGGTCCTCCATACTCTGTTGCACTGTGGTTCTGTCTTCTCTCGGAGTGGATTTTAGAGGTCTGTCGGTCTTTGGTAATGTTTTAATGTATCCTTCCCTTTTAAATATGACTATGATACGTTGTACGATGCTACGAGATCTGCCCATAGCATTAGAAATATCTGACAGTGATTTCCTATCTTCGTGGAGAGACACAATACGTTTTTCAGCTTGAGAGACATTGGTCTACGTTTCGAAAGCGCCACGATGAAGTTCGATTTGTTCCAATAACACAGAAGCTTCAACTATACAGGGTGTTCCTAAAGTCTTTCCACAAAATGGAACTATAGGTTCTTTACAATAAAATAACCATATCTTCCTCTATCGATGCATGTCCGAAAATATCTACTTTTAAAGGTACGTGGACTTAAAGTTTACTAGAGAGCTTCACTAAATCGGCGGACTACTTCACAACGTCGGGACTTCGAGCATACGTCGCTGCTGATGGGAAGAATTTGGAACAATTTCTGTAGCTATGCAACATACATATGAACTCCTGTTTTCCTAAAAATATACATAGTCAGATATGATTGTTCATTTACCCGACAACATTCACCGATTCTGGGCTAGGTTTAACTTTAACTTAACGTACCTCTTAAAGTAAACACTTTCGGATATACATCGATAGCGTAAAATATGGTTATTTTATCGTAAGCAACCTATAGTTCCATTTTGTGAAAACACCCGGTATAATTTATCTGAAACTTATTTCGCGTGAAAAGTTTTTTGAATGTTCAAGAATGCCGTAATATGGACATCTGAAAGGGTTACTAATGCATTTCTGATGTTATCCCTTAACTTCTGCACCGAGGAAAATGCAACATTTTTATTCTATTGCGTTTCATTTCGTAACCATGTTCTCTAATGCTTTCAAATTTCATCACGATCCATGCCTGTCTGTTATTCTGTTCGTCAGTAATCAAGATAAATAAAAAAGTTAAGAACGGATCTTTACGAAATTTACAGGAACTAGCGAGACTCGTCAAAATTCCATGGTTAATTAACGTTTTCACCTACCTTATTATGACCAGAGGCATCGATCCTAACTTATCCCACCACGTCTAAACTATAATGTTTACCGTTACCCAGTCTACCTTACTCCTCGTATAACCTCTCTTAGTATTCTGCTTTCACCTGTGAATCTCGCGTTTGCTCTGTTAGCAAGAATTTGCCTTCGTGTCTTGATAAAGGCATTTTGCCCGCCTTTTCTAAGTTCTGTTTCCCACAGTTTACAGATAATTTAGTACTTCACATTCCTACACGTTTCAATTTTTTTAGTCGGTGTATCCGATTTTTCACACTATTACAGGGCCTGTTGTTATTGATCTGTTGCCCATCTGTTTTCTACTTTGTTTGATGCAATAGCTATAGATCAACAGATCCGGCCAATTCCATCAATCACCGCTGCGTAACCCTCTGTACTCAAGATGTCATTGTATTTCCTAAGACATCGCACACTTGCTTTAAAAAAAATATTTTTGAGTCGAGATGTCCAACCCGACCCGCTCTGTTCTCCCGCACTCTATCTTACCTACGCATCGGGCCCTATTAATGGTGTCATCCACCACCAGCAGAGTAAATATAATATAGTGTGAAAAAAAAAATGAAAAGCTGTAGATATGATAGGGGTGAACTGATCTTCATGTCTTTGCTTTGAAACTGACTGAAAATTTAGTCAAGAAGTGAAAATAAGACAAAGATGGTTGAACTTTCTCTCAGTAAAAATCAGAGCTTCTTGCAAGATGAATTTTCCCATATATCTAATTCTGAAAAGCGTAACGTGCAGACACATAGACGGACAGACGGATGGAGCCTGAAGCAGAATTATATTTTAGACTAGAAAAAAAAACATTGCGTAACTAGAGAGCACTCTGAGAGCGCGTACATCCGCCAAGCTAGGAAACGATTACTAAAAATACAAATTGGTTCTGAAACTATGATTTTCTTCGTATCAACACCAAAATCTAGTCATTTATGTCTTTCGATAGTATTAACAATTTCTGAAATTTTCGGAAGATCTGCTCAAAACTTTTTGAGTTATACTGCTAACAAACATAATGACAAACGTAAGTCAAACACAAACGGACAGGACTAACAAGTACTGTAAATTTCATAAAGATACATCCTTACCTTTCTGAGTTATTGCGCTAACAAGCATAAAATCAAACAGTGACGAACGCAAGAACAAAAATACAGATCATCACGAAAATGTTGTGGTCATTTACTTTTCGTATTATACCTAACAACTCATGTAAATTTCATGAAAGTCCGTCCATAACTTTTTGAGTTATGGCCCTAAGAAAAAATAGGCAGACAAGTAAACAGATGAATGGATTTTCACCAAAAGTTAATCATCTGTTACTGGTAATCTGAATAACAATACCTGCAAATTTCGGAACGATCCGTTAAGAACTTTTTGCGTAATCTCTTGACAGACAAGCATGCAAACACGACAAAAACATTGCCTCCTTGGTGTAGGTCATAATCGATTTGTTTGATTAATATAGGCCGGTGCGGAAGGGCTCGGAAAGGACGCGACGGAAGCCTTGAACCTGTAGGGGTGGCTCCTCATTTTTGTGGTGGCCTCTATGCAGTCTCCTTCTTCTATCGACTGGGTCTTACATAGAGAGAGGCAGAAGTAAAATGCAACTCCAGTCAGCCTTTGTGCAATGTGAGTGCACCGTAGCCATGTTACTGACTTTCACGCTAAAATATCTGCTTAATTGGAATCATGAAAGTTTGGCCTATGCTTCTTAACACAAAATATATAAATAAATAATGCACGAAGCGTTTTATTATAATAGGAATGTTAAGCATGATATCAGTACCAGATGATTAACTTTTAGCTAAAATCCGTTCAACCGTTTGTTTGGTTGTTTGTCTGCCTATTATTTCTTAGTACCATAACTCAAAAAGTTATGGATGAATTTTTACAATGCAGTCTGCAGCTTCTCATGTGCTGCAAAAAGATTGCAAGCTACTGAACAATATAGGCTACATTTGTTTAACAAGTACCAGACTAGCTTTATACCTATATAACGAAGCAATAAAAACGCACTTAAGAAATACACTCAACGAAACTCTAACCAGGATGTCGCCGTTGATAACACTATAATTAAAAACAAAATTTCACTGATCCAGTTATACTTGCTGTTGATGCAGCTGTTTACATCATGAATACGGCGTCTGCAATAAACCAGTAGTGCGAGTTTTTTGCGAGGACTTTAAATTTATTTAGTAATTGAAAATGACTCCATTTTTATGTTAATTATACATGATGATCCAACTTAAGGAATGAAATTTTCAACACGAATTTAGAATCTTGAAAATGAATGATGAGCATCCGATACATCAAAGAAATTGTATATGTATATACTGTATATTAAGACGACTTTAGGATTTTTGATATATCACTTGCCAGAACCTGCAAAAATGATTAATTCCCAATAGTAATAAGCACGTCAGAAAGATGATCAGCTGCGAATCTTCCCTCGTCTTTAATAATTTATACTAGCTGGACCCTGGACGTTCCAAAGAACAGGAGCGATGTTCTTCAGTGATGTCCAGACCCCCTTCATCTTAATTTTCCCCTTTCTAATACCGAGGGAACATGTGGAAATTCTACAGAACAGAAGCATTATTCCTTAATTGTGATGCCCTCGGACCCATATCATGCATACGAAGGATGAAAAAGAAAATCTTCAAAGTAGGCAGTGAAACTTCTACTTTAGACCTGCAAGCAGTAGCAGCATAAATTTCAAATTGACTCCTTTTCCTGTTGATCCCTTTCCAGTTCGTGAGTTCGTGACAAGGATACGTAGAGGAAGCCCTAATTTTCCTTATCTATTACCGATGAAAGCGTTACGGTCGTACTAACTAACGGAGACAAGCGGAAATATACAAAAGATTTTTATCTCTATATGACAGCGAGGAATTTGTGAAGACCCATCTTCATTTAATATACTTTCATTGCTAATATAATTCTCGAGGATACGCTTCAACGGATAATTAAAATTACATAAGATATGAGCGTTCTCTCTTTTAATTTATCAAAGCAGTATTTTCGTCCCTCACTCTAGATGACTAGCAGAATAAAATTCTTACATCAACAAGCATGCAAAGCATTACTGAATAAATTAAACTCCCCCCGAGTATCCTACCTAGAGAAGGATAAGCCTTCAGTACATCTAAGTTTTCTGTTTAAGTGGAAACTGCTCCGTCAAAGGAAGAGACAGCAAGCTGAAAGAAATAATTGTGTCTTCTGCCCCGTGAAAAGTCATCGCTTCGTGTGTACTTCGTTGATCATCTGCTGAATTTGTGCGTCATGAACTGGGAGCAGACATTTGTTTCAAAGTACGGAGAAAGTTATAAAAATCAGACTCTCTGGCAGTGCTAATAGAAGATTAGAGTATCTTTATTATTTCGATTTCAAGAACTGATTCAAGCAAACTATGCAGTCACTAGTGGACCCGTGCGTGAAGAATTCACGCAATAACCTATACGTTTGCCTAATGCCTCTAGGCCGGTGCGGAATCTTCTCTTCCCTTATTTGCTTCTTAATTTTCTTCTTTTCTTCATTGATCCTTTGTCGTGCTGTCATCCTTAGGTCTTCTATATAGACAGGCAGAAGTAACATCTTGAGTAGAACACTTCAACAAACTTAAACAA
>LQNS02278094.1:11133125-11155026 GCA_001587735.2 Parhyale hawaiensis | reverse complement strand
AGAAAACCATATACGAAGGTCTGAGGTCCCACACCTAAAACACTTCGACTCGCCGATGTGATGTAAATTTGCTACGTGCGGTCACAGCTATGTTTTATTTAAGTCCTATTGAGTCCTCCCGTTGCATTCTTTGCTTCCTGCCTCCTACCAAGTACGTGCCACCTACGTCTAGTCACTGAAGCGTTTTCACTTGCAAGTACAATGCTAGCCTAATGTACCAGCTAAACGGAAATTGTTTATCGTATCTCATGTGGATATTGTGCCCACCATATGCAAGTGTACCCGCCGTATTCATAGTCGTGTACCCTCCTAGCCCCCCCCCCCCACTTCAACGCATGAGGCTGGCTGCAGCTGCGGGGTCAGCACCCCTGCTCAGCCTATGCATAATGCTGCATAGGCTCGGTACGCTACTCATGCCAATTACTCTTCATTAGAGCAGTACATGAGTTCACGCTGGGGGAGATACGTTTAGGCTGGTGTTGTGTTTCACGGCTGCTCCTCCCTTAAAAATACAACAGCAGGCTTTGCGAGGAAAACTAATATGATCCACTCGCTCACTTGCTACTAGTACCTTTGATTTTCCCGCTTTTCATTGATTGCGCTTCATGAAAGGATGTGGAATTTTAAAGCATTAGTTGTCATAGTGGGTACAAGAGCCTACAGTTTTTTTTTTTTTTATAAGCCGAATGTTGCCTCAAACAGCGGCAATTTCAAAGTCTGATTTCAACAATGCGTCTACATTGCGTGCTCATTTCCCTACCCTGCAGCACAAACTTTTTAAAGGTTCCATTTTGTGCATATGTACTTCATCACCGTAGAAGGTATATGAGTCTATGCGAAAGTTCCAATAGTTAGTTCTTAATATTCATTCATCCGTAGAGTGTAAGTTGATTTTTCAACAATACATGCGAAACTCATGATCAATATCGTACTGTAAGTTGCATTGCATTTTCTGTAGACTTGCAAGTGACATCCATGAGCGATATCGCTAGTTGTGCGCTGCTTACACTCATGTGCTCCTTGAACACACTGACACAGAATAGTACAAATCGCGTCACAGATATGCAGCAGGTTTGCGTGGGAAGCTGTACGGTTACAGCGCTATACATGATAAAAAAAATGGAATAAGATGGCGTATAGTTCCTGTATTGTTGCCCACCCATTAAATATACTTTCCTTTAGCTATCGTGGAGCTGGAGCACTGAACTAATGACATAACTGACCGGGGAAATAAAACACACTTAGCCGTAACGTTATAATATAGATGAGTAATTCTATTTCACTTCGTAGGATTTCAATTCATAAGATATGTGCAGGTGAAGTGCGATGCAAAGATGTACCTACTCCCCCTACAATAAGTTTTATTCTCCAAGCCCTTTTCTGCTTACTGCCCGGCTATAGAGGGATATGCGTATTCATTTAGTACTAAGATTTTCTAAATAATTTCCTGGTTTGATACAATGGTGAAATAGTAAAGCTGTTACTCTCGCGAGGCAACTAGGAGAACTATTTAAGACAGTACGAAAATAGCATGATGGTAATATAATGTACGATAACGATTACGGAATATCTGTTTAATTCTTTATTTTGTTTATTTATTTATTTTATTGCGCTCATAGGATGCTTATTCAAGGGCCGCCATGCAATGGAAAACTAAATTTTCCTGTGAATAGCAGAAATAGCTCGCGCCTTAATAGCCACTCCGTTGGAAACAGCTGGGCCCGGAGTATTTAATCATTTATCAGTAATAGTTCTATGGCCAGTTTGAAGGTTTTTATCAGTATTACTACGTAGTTTTATCAAGAACTCTATGTCAGCGCGATAAATTTGACTTACAGAGACCTATATATATGGCAGTTCCATAGGAAGCAAGTCTCGTTCTTCATCTACGTCTGGACCTACAACATTGTACCATGCGTGAAAATTTATTCTATGGCTGCACATGTACTAGTATTTATGACCTACAAGCAGTAGCAGCTTAAACTGGCATCTGTTGCTCCCTCCCTAGACCGTATCCATGATAGCCTATGTTGCCATAGCTAATATTGAATGCGTACCGTGCGGACGAACGAGTGGACGAGCGGACAGATGATACCACACGGAGAAGCCTTGCTGCTATGTGCATACTTTGTTTGTTGGTTGGTCTGCCAAAGAAAAATTAACAGCCCTAATAGCTTCTTACTGAACTGAAGAACAAGCTGGCGCACTGTAAACTCAATAGCAGAATCAATTATCGTTAGAGACATGGATATACATATAAAAGCAGCCAATAATATTTTTAGTGTCTTCTTTTTTGCGAGGATGGGGTGTAAGTCAAATGTATTATAGTTAGTTACATTACATCACACATATTTCCTTCTGCCGGGTTCAACGCAGTATTGACATACGGACTTTTTCTTCTACCCACAGTCATAAATTCTCATCATCCTTGCGTACTCGACCTTGTAGCATCCATTTCGAAATGGCTACTCGGAACAATGTCACAAATACAGGTACATTTTTAACACGCTTCGTACTCGTTAATATTGAATCAATTTTAGAAAATTATAATTAGAAAATAATGACTCTAATAAAAAAAGGGAAGTTCTACCGAATTGTTTCATCAGCAGGGCTGTATCACAGATACGGGGTTATTTCCGGAGTTCAAGGGGGGTGGAGGGTGCTTTCGCTTCCTACCTGAGCTGCTCTGTAAGACGTCTCGAATGGCCAGCAAAATATCAAGACACAACTCGAGGAAATAATTCACTGCTTTCTCTGTCTGATTTTACTCACTTGCTCCTCGGACTCGTTCCCTGAGCCTCAACTGGCGGTTAGCACCAGTTTGTGCTGAGGGCCCGGAAGTCAGCGTATGTAGCTTCACAGGCGCAGCTTTTGCGCTCGCTGTAGGGATGCGACAGCGAGGTTGGCTAGGTAACAGTATCGTGCGTGTTTGCAAGGTCTGTTTCGGAGGGAGAGCAGGGGGGGGAGCTCAGTCAAGATTTCGTCTAGAGAACCTTTTCATATTGGCACAGTGTCTGTAATGTTCTTATCACTTGAAATTGTGCTAAACTGCGGGCTGTTCATTCTGCGAGCACTCTAATATCAAGTGCGGAGATACTGAGCTTGGTAAGAATATATTATTTACGTTTTTTTTTAGCTTCATTCGCTCTTCAGTTTCCACATTTCTGTTAGTCAACCCACGACTTAATACGCCTTATAGAATCTACTGTAGAAGCAGGTTTCATACGCAACTGTGCATCGCCTTATCAACTTCTTTAGCTCCTGTTATTATTTAGGTTTCCTGTACTACAACCCAGCTGTTGCCGAAAGGCCAGAAGTTGAGTCAAAATCATGTAACACTGGAGAAGCGCTGTGAGAGCGCCTACTGATAAACTCAAATTGGTCTTGAAGCCAGGATTTCCTTTTGAAGATCACCAAAATGTGGTCATTTCATGTCCCTTGACATTTCTAACAGCTCCCGTAATTTTCTTCAATATCTTTTTATAACTTTTTAAGTAATGTTCTAAGAAACAATCACACAAACATGTTGTCAAACACACAAACCAACAAACAGGTCATGGCAAACCTTTTGTCATTGGTGCCTTTTAATACTTTTGACAATTCCTGTAAATTTTATGAAGATCCGTTCACAACTTTTTGGGCCATGTTGCTGACAAACACAAGAATAAACATAGAGACAAACGGACTGATAGATCATCTAAAAAATTGTGCCATTTGCTCTTCGTAACATTCTCAACAATTCATGCAAATTTCATGAAAATCCGATCAACATTTTGAGCTATCTTGATGACAGACTAAGAGACAGACAATCTTCAACAAAATATAATCTCCTTAGCGGAGGTAATATATGCTGGCGATGTTGTCCAATTGTCTGCATCATTAATTTTCACCATGAGACCACGGCACAAATGTTTTCCCCAAAATGCAACGATGGAAAGTTGTGAGGAGAAGTTATATACACAAAGTCAAAATTTTGTTCAGAGAGATCATCATTGTACACGAATTACATACTTTCTCTGCGAATTACGCACGCGTCTGCAGTTGGCTATTGGTCTTATCCCACATGAATACCGCTGTTTGTTTTACGAAGCATTCAACAACGAGGAATATTAGTTGCATTCTTCTTCTCCTTTGATATAATCATCTGAAGAAGTGCGAGCTGCGACTATGACCGATCCAGTTCCATTGGCAGCTGTTACGTGCCCAACTCGATCGTCAGGTTAGTTTGCATTTTACTCTACGATCTATGCTGGCCTGGCATTCCTTGCCGGTATTTGTATTCGGCCGTATAAATCTGAAATCGTTGAAGCCAGCCTTGATTTTTTGTGGTTTCAAACGTTGCGGGCATTTAGGAATTGCCTAACGCTTCGTTTAAGCTTTGCCCGAGCGCGTAGCTTTAATACTAAAAATAGAAACAAAAGACAACAACATAAACAACTTGCCGTTTCAACGGACATACGCCGATCAGTTAATGGATTTCATCAGCGATTCAAGGCAGTTCTTTAACTTCGCCTCAAGTATCAAGAGCACCACAAGAAAGATTCAACTAACACCGTCTCAGTCTAATTTAGACCCTCAGCCACTGAAGCCAGCCAGATGAAAAAGAAAAAAGATCAGGCCCTGGAAAGAAGGACGTCACCCGAAGAAGACAACCAAAGCTTCTCAAACTCTGCAAATGAAAGTCGTTCCTCTGCACAAAAATCGTCGAGGAAAATTTCAGCAAGACTCAATCAGTTTGGTAGGATATGGGGCAATATATTTAAGCCCAATTCTTACTTAATCACTTCTTCGAGCAGGACACTCCCTGGGATATTGATTTCACATTGACGTATTTTTCCTGCCTGGACTTGCGCATCGACAGCCGCAAGAAGCATGGCGGACATTCGATGCTGTGTGCAGCGCTCAAAGTTAGCAGCGAGGAGACTGGAGCAGCGACGAGTAATCGATCGAATCTTCGGCTCGAGTGCAGAGGAGAATGTTTCTTTAGGAGTCTAAAATACGGAGGCTTTTGAACAAGTCTTTGCTTTAATGACGGTTTAGCTAAAATTATCCGCTGAATTTACTCAACCATTGTTTGTGCTGATTTCGCGGTTGGGTATCACACTGAAATATTTCGGCGTTTGAGTTTGACCGCCAGAGTAGTTTTCATGGCTGTAATAATGAAATCTTTTTATAAATGCCCGTAGATTTTGAGACACATGTTTCTAATCACAAAGGTGCATAGTATTTCTAAGAGTCGTATCGTATTGTACTTGGTTTTCATACGTACAACAAAGCCTAAATTTACCGTGTTTAAAGTAGTGAGTGGTGTTTAAGTATGGAATATATCAATATAAAAAATTGAGGTTATTACTATACTTCTCAAACTTCGTGGAACGAAGTATCTCATTACAATGAGCATGGCGTAGTTATTTGAACACTAGTAAAATGCAGAAAGTGAAAGCATTTAAGTACAAAAAACAATTCAGCTTCGCCAAAGTAAAAAAATGTAAACGGCAACCGATAGGCCTGACATGAGAATTGTAACACCCCAATTTTTCGCTTATGTCTTCATAGAGACTGGCTGTTGAATAATAGCAATGGCGTGAAATAGTGAAGATAAAAGAGAACTTTGTTATAATGTCACAATAGTTAAAGCCTACACTCTCCATTTCCCTTCTTAAGTAAATTCTCTAAGAATGCCATTTCTACATAAAGCTAATGTTTAATTTGACTTTTTGGATTTAATTGCAAAAGTCTCAATCAACATCAAAGAAACCCCACACAATTGTTTACGCTTTTAGCTACGAACAAACGACGACCGCATAACGACGACGCTGTCAAAGAGAATGGCGGGGAAGATGACACTTAATTTTTACGTTTCCAATAGAAATAATTCAGATTTTATGTCTGGATTTTTTGGACGATTTTCGGGCGATTTAGCGGACACTGACCTGCAGCAGAGGACTGTAGGGAGGGAACGCCGACTGCGGCGGGGATGCTCTTAACGTGAGAGCAGACCGGGAGGGACAGGGCGTGGAGGTTAGGAATCTATGAGGTGGTGGAGTCGACAATGCGGGGAGAGTGTGGGAACACTTTCTCCTGATATTGTTGCTCAGAATACATAGTTCATTGGTTCAGGGATTATAAAATACAAAAATGACTAATTTTTTCTAAACACTCTCGAAATCTGGATGTTTCTTCGTCGGGGTTTTAAGCACAATAACAATGCTTCAAGTAAAAAATAACGGTAGGTACATGTCAAAAAGGTAATTACTTGTTTTGCCGTCATTTTTCATAAGCCTTTTCTATCAATTATAAGGACTATTTTTTACTGAATAGGAGCTTAGGTCATGGCTGAAGTATTGCTGCCTGCTGACAGTGGAAGGTCCTGTAGATGGCTGTAAAATTTCTAAAAGAGAAATTTCCAAAAGGGATGCAAGAAACAAGAAATTTCTGTCGAAGAGCCTCGCCCAACTCGGGCCAGCAATATGAAAACGACACTCTCCCTAGCAGATTTTTTGGGGGGGCCACAAATTCCGTTTAGGGCTACGGTCCACACTTTCAAGGATACGCACTTTGGCTTTGGCACTAAAACTAAGAAGTCGTAAAAAACAAAATAGAAATCAAACCAAATCTTATGAACTTCAACACGCAAAGGGAGAAGAAGCGTTACTAAGACTCATAACTATAAAAAATGGCAAGACCATACAATCCTATCAGAGAAAAAGTTTAAAAATAATGAGAAAAACCAATTATTTACTCAGTTTTTCTGAACAGAGAGACTACCAATACATACTGTACATATGTCAATACAGCTGCATGTACATATATATAATGTTTCGCCGATACTGTGTTATAGCTTTGATACTTGAGGCAAGTGTCTGTATAATATTCCTGCATAAAATACCTCTCATCGCATGGAGAACGCTCTATGTTTTGGACCTCAGATGTATTCAAGGATGACACTTCCTCTCGCAGCACCCAAAAACTAATCCATCGTGCCAAATGCACTACACAGATCTAGTTCTTATTTTTATTTTTTGTGTTGTGTAAACTAAAAAGTTGCAGTCAAAGTTACTTTGGTTCTGTTAAACTGCAGGTAAAGTTGTCAACCAAAGTTTGTTTTCCTACAGGAACAATAACAGTTCAACTCGTCAAGAAATGAACACTCGCCGATACTGGTTAAATGCAGCATTATGTTATCCCCTATGGAAAAACATATTTCTTTCAGTTGAAAGCTTGTGTGTTTACCGTACTTTAACGGTACTTACCGGAATAATCCTGTAACGTCGACGTCAAAGAAGAGAGGCCCAAACTAACACCAACACACTGGGGTAAAGAAGAGAGTAGCGAGTTAAAATTTCCCGAAACAATCATGTAAGAATATTACCCTTCAATGCATGAAGCACCAACACGGGAAGATCCCAACAATGTTACCCACGAGCAGGAGTAAAATTAACCAGTTGTGGTCCCAAAATGAGCACAAATTAAGGAAGAAATGTCACTATTAACGTCATAATTAAACATCAATGGTAACAGCAGTAATAATAACACTACTTTATATTTGTACAAAAAAAAATCCAGTAATAATTCTAACACTGTAAACACCAACTTAGACTGTAGGATTTATTAATGTGAAAAACATTGTTGGAAGCTTCGTTGGTGAAGTACGCTTGTCCATAGAGTTAACAATTGAGTTGGTATTCTAAATGATAGACATGAATGTGTATTATGGAACCTGATGCCGCTGCAACCGCCGTGAACTGAAACAAATTAATGAATAAAGCACGGAATATCTTCAAGAATGAAAAATCTTCCAGACAGCCAGTACAATAATTCTACTTCTTTACATGACTTGTCAACTAAACATAATTAGATAGCTTGGAGCAATAATTAATTTTACTCTCACGAATCATACTTATTTCTATATTTATATATGTCAAATGCCACTGCTTCAAGTCTGGCCAGTTTATGCCGTAAAATATTTTGTTCAGTGCTTAAATGCAGAGCAAAGCCTCAAGCAACCATACCCAAAATATCAGAGGTTTTTGTTTAACCAATTCTAGCAAGCGCATAATTTCCTCAGTATTTGAATGCAAACTCTTGCTGCCGATGCACGTGCCCAAAATGCCACCACTTCAAGCGTAACTGACTCCAGCGAGCAAAAAATATTTTGTTGGCACATTAAATACAAACTGAAGCCTGAAGCAGGCGTACCCAAAATGCCACAGCTCCAAGTCTGGCCGACTTTAGTAAGCGAATATTTCGCTTGGGTCTGCTGGCCGGCGGCCAAGACTTGAGTGCATGACTGAAGCCCATCTCGGTGAGCTCGCCAGTTCGTTCGCTCGTCCGTTCATTGCGTCAAAACAAATATTTTCTTGACCCTTTTTCACATCACTTCCCTGTTTTGGGAGCAGTGACCTCTTTTTCTGAAACTGACATGAAATTTACACACAGAAAAAAAAGAAGAAATCTTATCGGGGATGGATAATACCACTGAGAAAAATATATAAAATAAAATAAGAACTGTTTGAATTTTCTTTGTTCATCGTGTGATTCCCTGTTTTTGGAGGGGCTAGTAAAGTATTTTCTGAATGGTGAAAAGTTCAGATCGGAGTTCGATCTGCATTGTGCAGTAACTTAACTGCACCAATTTTTGCACACTTCATTTTCAGTTTTTGCTTTACGTATGTGCTTCGAAGGCAGCAACTGTTGCAGGATATGCAGTAACGGCTGGTGGATGTTCTGCATAACTCCATGCCACGATATTAGTAGGTATTTCATGAACTAATAACTATAGAGGAAGGCTCTAGACATTACTATCCGGTAGTAATATCAGAAACCATCCTCCCTGTCATGAAAGAACTACGAATGTTCTGATATGGAACTGTACAACACCCCTACTTCATTCACCATACTTCAAGAGATAAAAAAAATGGTGAACATTATGTACAGTGGCGCCAGAAACAAACTCCGCACTAGCAATATTTTCATAAGATTCTAAATTACTCTGTGTAGATAGCATAACAAACTATACAGCAATCGATTTATCAGCATTTCCTCTTTCAAGCACTGTATTGCTTTATGTAATTTTGAAGTGTTTTCGTTACTAAAATATGATCTAATCAAAAGAGGTGTAAAAAAACTCCACTTCATGGAAAAATCTTAGTTTAATGAGTTTTTAATCCCTATGTGCCAACAATGAAGTGTTGTCAAGTAGCATAGCGCTTGTGACGGCACGCAGTCTCTTTGGCATTTCGTCGATCAGTACCCTACAGAATTTCTGTAGAAGGGCATACCACTTTTCTCTATTTTTGTCCACAATGCCTCAAAATTAAAAATATTTTCGTCGTGTAACTCGTCCTAGATACAATGTTGTATATTCTTCATTGGATTCTAGTGGCTGAGCAAGCAAATTTAAACTTGCGTGATGATTCTGGAAGAATCTCTTGCAGAGACCGCTATGTATATGATGTGCGCGTTTGGTGGATTTGCGCGATCGATCGATCGTGCTGCGCGTTTGGTGGATGTTGTAGGTATTAGGCCGTAATTTCGGGTAAGTTGGACTATATTCGGGTTTAATGTCGGGTAGATTAGGGGAGGCAAGGACTGGCTTTTTTGTTTTCCATTTTAAAATTTGAACGATCCACCAAACGCGCAGCGCGATCGATCGATCGCGCAAATCCACCAAACGCGCACAACATATACAGTATACTGAAGAATTGCCCTGCATTATTATGGAATTCATTGGCACATTATCATGATACTGTAGGTATTTGGGAAACAAAATGTTCAGCCAACATGTCCACGTAATTATGCGAATTAAATCGACTGTTTAAACAAATCAGTGGCACTGGATCATGAGCTCTGATGTTTCACATAACATGACAGACCCTCCTGCACCTGTAACGTTGAAACAGTACACTTTGGATGAAATTCTTAAACTTGATAAACTAACATTTTTCCACAATTTGGAGTATCTCTTTACCCTCTATTTTGATTACACCATATTTTTAATAACGAAAACACTTGAAACGTTTATTCAAAGTTTCATGAAGCGATATGGTGGTTGAACGTTGAAATACTGAAAAAATCTGCCTATCATCGCTGCCTCGCCCAATGAACTAACACACGCCTCAAGATTCACATACATTTTGACGAACTCCAAACAACACTTACGATTCTTCTTCGATATCATCGGAGCGTACCTTGCGATACAGCCTCTCAACCCTAATGCTTTCAACCAGTTCTTGACTGTAGAAGCAGAACACTTTCCCACAAGGTCACAACGTTTTTAGATCACGGACACAAAAATTTCAAGTCTGCTTCTAAATACTTCGGATTTCCAAGACGGGACTATTTCAAATAGTGCGAGTTTTCTTATGTTTTTGCACAGCCAATCAAACAGTTTTCGCTTAACATTTCAGTCTTCTGCCTATTTCTTGGCTGGATAATCCAGTATCATGGAATCGTATAAGCTTTTGATGAGGTATTTGAAATAATAATATCTTAATTTTATCAAGGGTATGGTTAAATACAGTGGAACAACTGTTAGTATTACTAAAGGTGCCTTTTTATATGAAATGCAAAAAAAAATTTACTGCGTTTTTTCAATGTTTAATTTTAAATCGTAGAGAGTGTTGCTCCCTTGTACATTTCAGTTGAGCCACGATTTGAAAGAAATATATATTCAAGGATCATCAAAATTTGTAAATTAGAGACAAAAATTAGAGTTAGCACGACGATGAATCTATTTTTTATTGTGAATTATAGTCAATAACCTAAAAAATTTATCGTAACATAGAATCTTATAAAAATATTACTGATACAGATTTTATTTTCTGGCATTTCAAGATCAAGTAACTTATTTTTTGATTCCCGATTTGACATTTCGTTCCTCTTTCTTTTTTGAAACTGTAACAAGTTATGAAATAGAAAAACCTCATGAAGCAGGAATGAAACATGAATAAAACAAAGTAATAGATTTTCTTTATTTTCAATTTACAATTCCAGGGCTTAGCGAATGCCCCATTTCTAAAAATAACAATTTAAAGCGCCATCTATTGGATGGCGAAATTAATTCCAACAAACTTGTCTTGTCCGGGACTGCAGAACTGCAGGCAGGAGCTCTGGCTTCGTCTAGTTGCATCGTGTTTCAGGCGTGAACCCTTAACTGACTGTCCTCAGGACTTCCAAAAACTTAGCCTTGCTACTTAAAATAGGGTTCCCAGCCTGCAACACACTTCAAAGTCCTAAAAATCAGCGTTCCTATCTGAAGTTCCGTACAAGTCTAGCCTATTAAGCTCCAATTTGAAGAGCCCGTCGATATCGTCTACACAGAGGCAGTTCGAGTGCGCGACTGATCAAAACAGCAAATTTTCTGTTTCTCTTTTTTGCTGTAATTCTTACCTCATTAACACGCTATACTAACCGCCATGCCAAGAATATGGAAAAGCACTGCTATGACACCGCGCTCCATATATGGTGCACATCACGGTAAACGTGTTAAAGACTAACTTCCCATTATGGGAGCGCCATTTTCTGTTCGAATCAAGATAATGATAAGCCAATTTAATAAATTTTTATTTCCAAAGTAAATGTTCTACCATAGATTCCGTTTAACCATATCGCTACCGACGGATTTGGTTACTGTATTTAACCAAAGCTTGTCATAAAAAAACGAAGCTAACAACTTTAGGGCAGCTTGTGCTGAAACGTTGGCTAATTTACCTGAAATGTCTCTTAATACGAAATAGTTCATCACATTTGATGAATTCCTCCATTTAAAATGTTTTACTACTTGATTATAAGCAAATTAATGATAATGACTTGGTTTGTATAAACGGAATGTTGAACACAATAAACGAAGCTATTTTATTCAAAATTCATTCCCGTAAGTAGCATTAGTCGCATTATGCGGCTGGTTGTTTAAACTGGTAGTTGTATTGTGCGGAACCGGATGCATTTTGTTTGTTTATTTGTTTGTTTTTATGAAATATGTGACAGGAGGAATAAATGCAACTGCTGTGATGCTATCGACATTTGGTGGCGCTGCAGGCATATGAAGATACCAACTATTATAATACTGAATTATTTTGTTGGTTTAGTGATGACGCTAAATAAGTTTATCTATCTGTACCAGGCTGATCTTCCTCGTTAAAGGTTTGATTAATGAGACTATTCTAGGACATATAACGCTGGTAGCAAAATAACCCAGCCTGGTATGAAGAGGATGAACGCGATGTTCTTCTTGTTAATAAGAACAAATATTTCATAAATTGGGAATCTGGGAGCAATGCATCAACAAATCTATGTATGTATATATACAACCTCAAACTCTTCGCTTTCTCTCTTTACATCAATTTTCTGTTCACTGTGCAGTGATAACTTTTCAGAGTTCAATAGCAAAAGAAAATTTCACGATCTGAAAACGAGTACAATACCGAATACAAACTTCGGACTTTTCGCTTCTATTTCTACATAATTTTTCTGTCTTTCGCGCAGCGGCGCTTTACAAAAAGTCACATCAACTGAGAAAATTCTAGATTTAGAGAGCAAGGACATGAATAGACCAAAGGTACTTACAAACGCCGTTCTGTTCAGGAAAGGGTTTCTCAATCGGGTGTGCTAAAAAGTTAAACAGATCCTTACGAAATTCTCAGGAATTATTGGGGTTGTCATTAGGCGCAAATGACAAAAATTTTGTGCTGAACAGTTTAGCCGTTTGCTTATGGGGAATTATATTTATCAAAATTTTCATCAGTAACATAAGTCAAAGAGGAGTGAACGGATCTTCTTAGAATTGTTAAAAATGTTAAAAAACAAATGGCCAGAATTTGGTGATATTTTGCTTGTCCGTTTGTGTGTTTGACTAATGTTTGTCAAAATGTTCATTAGGACATAACTCAAAAAGTTACGGACGGATCTTCAAGATCATTGCATAAGCTGTTATCACTGTCAAAAGGCACAAATGATCAAATTATGGCGGTCAAAAAAAGTTAATCCTAGTTTCAGAACCCATTTGAATTTTCCGTTAACATTGCCTTGATTGGTAGAAGTATGTGTGTGCTATCACAGCGTTCTGTGTGGTTATTATTAACTCCGGCAATGAGGTTATGTTTTTGTCTAGCTTGTCTTTCTGTCAGTCTATTTGTCAGCCACGAAGATAATTCAAAAAGTTATGGAGGGATATTTACAAAATTTACAGAGATTGTTAAGTATGTTATGAGTAACAGATGATAAACTTTTAGTGAAGATCCATTCAACTGTTTGCTTCTTTGTTTGCCTCTTTTTTCTTCGAAGCATAACTGAAAAAGTTTTAGACGGATCTATATTAAATTTTCAGGAATCATTAGGGTTGTTACTGGGGGCCAAATGACAAAATTTTTGTGTTGATCTGTTTATCCGCTTGCTGGTTTGTCTTTGTTTGTCAAAATTCTTGTCAGTTATGTAACTCAAAAAGTTATGAACGAATCTTCATGAAATTTATAGAAATTCTTTGAAATGTTAAAAAACACAAATGAACAAAATTTGGTGATGACCGGTGGGACCGTTTGTGAGTTTGACTAATGTCTGTCAGAACAATACTCAAAAAATTATAGGCGGGTATTCAAGAGAATTACAGAAGCTGTTATTACTGTCAAGTGGTGCAGATTGATTAAATTCTTAAGATGATTAAGAGGAAATCCTAGTTTCAGGACCAACTTGAATTTTTCGTTAACATTGCATTCCTGGCGGAAGTATGAGGTCTCAGATTGCTCTTGTTTATTAGATAAATAAATAAATAGGTACTATGAGAGAGCATATCCCCGCCAAAAAAGGCATTGTCAAGAAAAAATTTAAATTTCTCCTGAAAATAGTTATCATCACCAAAATTTGTACACGTGTATCTCTTGATATTAATAGCAGATGCTGTAATTTTCTTGAAGATCCGTCCGTAACTTTTTGAGTTATTTTTTTGACAAACACTAAGACAAATATCACTCAAACACATGAACATTGTCAACCGATTATCATCATAGCTTGGTCATTTGTGTTTTTTAACATTTTTAAAATTCCTGCAAATTTCGTGATGATCCGTTCATAATTTTTTCATATATGTTGCTGATAAACATAAAGTCAACCATATAGACAAACAAATATGCTCACAGATCATCCCAATAATTTTCCCATTTACTCCTCGTATCATTCTTGACAATTAGGGCAAATTTCATGAATATCCGTTCATAACATTTACCACGAAAAAGAGACAGACTAACAAATAAACAATTGAATGGATCTTCACCAAAAGTTAGTCATTTGTTACTCGCAACCAACCCTGTAAACTTTGTAAAGATAGGTCTATAACTTTTTTGAGTTATCTTGATGACAGACAAACAGCAGACAGGCAAACAAACAAACTATGAAAAAAACATAGCTTCCTTGGTGCAGGTAAATACTGTTGAAGAGGATGCTGTTAGAGTTTAATGAGACGGGAGCAATACACTGCTCTGCTCTTCACAATTGGAAGCTGGTAACGGTTAAGCTTGCTTGCTTCAACCGTCTATGTCTTTCTGAAGTCCAAAAGACTCGCTTGTGTTCAACATTGAATTCTTTGTGTATCCCAGCCAACGTACACTGTTGCAAGCAAAGAGGACGGAGGAACGCGTATCACTAACTGCCTCAGCCAAATATCACAGAGCTTATCGTATCTGCGGCTTTACCCTCGTATCCCATTGGCGTCTCTCATATCGTTTTTATCGATTTATTTTCCCAGCGCAAGAAGCCGAAGTGTACTCTCTTTATCGTATCAATTTCCCTTTTCTTGACATCGCCCTTCAACCCCTCGTCTCCCGAAATCGTCTCCCCCTTCTCTCAACCCACACACACGAAGTTTCCCCTCATTGGGCGAAGTTGAACGGCACGCAATCTTTCTATCTCGCCAATTTGGTGGAGTTGCCGAGAGAGTGACGGCAGCGTCGGAGGCCTTTGTTGCCGTTCTTGCTGCAACTGCTGCTGCTCAAGAAGTGCGACTGCTACACTAAGATTGTCGGAGATATTCGCGTCGTTCCGACCCTGCGGCTGCTGCTGCTCAGAGCGCTCGAAGGCCAGAGATGCCATGACATTTTCAGGAACCTGTGGCTGCTCGACAAGTCCAAATACTGCACTCGGATGACCAGTGATTCTCGATTTGGATGAATGGTGCAGCTCTTAATTATGATGCTCGAGGGCCGGACTAAGATTGTCAGAGATGCCATGACATTTTCAGGGACTTGTGGCTGCTCGAGAAGTCCAAATACGACACTCAGATGGCCAGTGATTCATGCTTTAAATAAATGCTGTAGCTCTTAATTAGGATGCTAGAGGGCCGAACTAAGGTTGCCCATGACATTTTCGGGGACCTTCTACTGGTCATAAAGTTCAAATATGCTCTCAAGTTAGCAGTGGCGCTTGCTTAAACCAAATACTACGGTTGTTCGAGATGCTTGTAGGTCATAGAGGCCAAAAGTACATACTCGCAGACTACAAAAGGTACTGGTATCTCTCCTATCAATGGCTGGCCAATAAGTTCAACTTCAGTTACCAGAAAATGGCAAAAATACTTTTTAAAAATTTAATAATGCTGCCTTGGTTACTTGAGCATTGAGCAGGCAGTTATTTTCGTCTGAGACGCAATGCTCAACGAAAAAGTCCATCAGTGTCCGATGCAAGCCTCTTTGTACAGGCCCCTACAGCAAGCGATGGGGTTCACATATGGAGCGGTTACAGCATGGACATCGAAGGTGTAAAGAATTCGGAAATGTTAAGCAGAAACTGTACCCATTTTGGGTTTCTGCACATCATCCAACTGAATAAAGTATATGTGGCTAACACTAACCAGCAGATTTCAACCTTATGATAGCGACTGCAAAATGTACCGATATTATCTCGGCATCCACCGATAGGTGCAGACGAGTGACCAAATCCCCCATATCAAATGTGTGTGCGAGTGGAGCAAGCACAATTTCAAACTGATCTGCTCCTGTTGATTTTTTAGCGATGGTGGAACTGCGCGAATGCAAGAAAACGCTAAGGAACCTTAAATTTTCTCTCGATGCTGGTGATTTACCATGTACTTCACACTACGATTTCATTAAAACTTTGAATTAGGGAAGCATAAATTCTAGGCGGTACGTTCACTGTAGCTATAAGCCTATACGACAAAATTAGATATGTATTTACTATAGATGTCTCAGTATGATTATGTCATAGTATTGTAACCGCAATGCCGTACGACCTACTTAGCTCGGTACTATTATAAATGCAGCCCGTTGATGTGGCTGTGATTATCGTCCCACTCTAAACTTTAGCTACATGGAGTTGCTGAGGTGGTTAGCCTGCCAATTAATCTATGTAAATATAGCAAAGACTTTAACAGTATTTAAAGCGATATAATTAGAAACAGCGTAGAGTTTTCTTTGGTTATGGAAGCTTATTAAGTAGCAGTTAGTTCTCACTGAATTTACATAAATATTTATCCACGACAAAGGAATATCAACATTAAACGGATATCCTAACGGCGGGTGCCCACGACCTGATGTCAGCAGATTTGCGCACACATGCCCTCGGGGGTATTTTCTGACCAGCCCATTCTCTGTCAAAACTTACGGTAACTGAGCATTTCCTTATCCAGAGGCTGTTCCGAGTGCATTTTTTCGCAGGGGATGTGGCAGCTGGCCACCGTTCAAGCAGGTTAGCTTTTTAGGTTATGTAGGTTCACAATACTTCCCCTTCTGTTCCTCGAGGTTGGCCGCCGAATGATGGTAAGCGACTCATCCCATTAAAGGTAAAAGGTAAAGTCAACTTAGACCACACCCTCACCTGGGAAACCCACATGCACTGGTTTGTGCTGTGGGTATAGGCCCACTGGCCCCAAATGAGTAAGTGTAGTCGCAGTCGCCCTCGGGTCACCAAGAACTATGGCGCCAATTTGACAAAAGGAACAAATGACCCGAGACCCCCCACCCCCCTCATCTCTGAGGAAAGCAGTTCCACCACGGTGCCGTGCATGCACACACAACTGCTGAGTCAGCGCACCAAGATCTGCAAAGAGCTCGTGCCAGGCCGGGTATCGAACCGGCGAGCGATACAAGGTGTTAGAGCTGAGAACGGAAGCATACTGCTACCGTGGCGGCATGTTACGGGGGGGCTGCTCGTGTGTGAGTGGTTGAGGGGGGAGGGGGGGGGGGGGGGCTGGGAACGAAAGGGAGGACTCTTCGCACTAGTGTTTCCTTTCTTCTGTCTTCTTCACTTTTTGATTTTCGTCTCTTGAAGATTGTTCACGCCTGATCGTTCCGCCAGTAGTAGTGCACTGAGCCAACTGAGACTTTTCTACTGGAATGCTGAGATAAAATATTCCTACAGATGAGAAGGGATATACGGTATACGATACTTTACTACTAAGCTTTCCTCTTCAACCGCTACGTTGCGTCTAGAGTAATAAACACTGAATCTAATAATAACTTGTAAACTTACGCACTTAAGCAACATTTCGAAGACTGAAGGCTGCGTTGCTGATTGAGACTGACCGGTCAGCTGTGTAGAAGGTGGTGAAATAAACACCAGTTGTGCCAATTCCGCGGCTGAATAATCTCTTGTAGTCGCAACAGCCTATTATTGTTGAAAAATTTCATCAGAGACTTCTACTATATATATATAGATACAATCGAATCTGTTTTGCCTCACTGTTGAAGCTGTAACCATGCATGGCAACAATGGTCTGTTCAACGGAGCTCACCGGTATTTGGCCATCAGACCATTCATTTTCTCGTGCAAACAGTGCACCAGAATTTTGCTCGGGATAATTCACTTGTTTTTACCTGCCGTCTCAGCTTTTAATTACCGTGTGAACCGGCCTTAACAAATGCTATGATAACAAACAGTACGTCAAATAATGTTGTAGGTACGTGTATTTATTAGGCTTTATAGTTTCAACCATGTCGTCGCGCAATCATGTACAGTTTTAACAACAAATGAAATGGTCAGATGAATAAGTAGCTAAACAATACAATCAATCAAACAATGAAGGGCCTTTCGGATCAATTTTTCCTGAAGTGTGTAGGGGCTTGTGACTTACGGCTGGACTATAGTGAGCTTTCTCTACAGTGCATGCAGCCGCGGATAGAAAATCCAACCGATGCCTTTACTAAAATTTAATGTACGTCTATCAACTTTTTTTAAACTCACTTTCATTCACGTTGCATGTGAATATCTTGAAGCTCAACAGCTACGACAACCTCTTATTCATATTCAAAGAGAAAACAAAATTATTTCAGTGTCACGTACACAGATGCCACACTACACAAGCGTAAGCTCAACTTAATGAGCGTGGGAGTCGCTTGCGCGTCGCTCAAGTTGCTCTCGAGTACTTTCCAGCGCTCTCTTGGCTGCTGACTTTGACTGTGGTATCTGAACGACATACGAGTTGAACTTCCGTCCATAAGTTGAGTGTGCGATTGTATAGTATGGCTTTGGTAACTGTGAGATTGTTCGGAACTCAGTGGGTACTGTTATAGGTCCTGCAGAAGGTAGTCCACCTGAGAGTAAATGTTGGGTCACCTTGGAAGAGATTAGGCTACTGAAGACTAGATTAGGCTATGTTAGGATACTGGCGCACATACGAAGGTCGTTCTAAAAGTAGTGCCTCCTATTTTTTACTGAAAAAGTTGAAGAGCTACGAAAACGGAAGTGGCACCATTAAAACGAGCGACCGTTTGTGCTCTAGAATTTATTTTTCTATGTAGTAAGCACCATTCTCACTGCACTTTTGTCAGCGATGTACGAAAGCCTTGATGCTTTGGTGGTAGAAGTCTTTGTCTGCCGAGGCGGTCCATTTCTTCACTGCTGCGATTACAGCGTTGTTGTCGGGAAGACGCTGCTCACTTATGCGTCCTTCAAAAGTTCGAAAAAGAAGAAGTCTGACGGTGCCAGGTCAGAACTTCTGTATATGGTGGGTGACACAACACCATCCAGCCGAACTCTGTCACGCATTACGTGGTCTTCATACTTGTATTTGGCCAGGCGTTGCCGTGTTGCAAACGGAATCGTTTCAACTTCTCTGGCCTTAGGGCATTCGTGGAAAACATGTAGCACACTATTCACTGTATCCTATAGGGATGACAACATCGTTTCCAGTGCGCTGACACCCACATCTACACGCCTTCCATATACCATTATCCGACATTTGGTACAGATGAGTTGATAGAGACGCACTTTGTTTTCCAGGATGGTGGCGCCGGTACACAAGCGTCAGGAGCGCACTTTGTCGCTCACAACTCTGTTGCCACTCTGAAATCGATGAACCCATTTCCTAATTGTGTAACATTAACTGCATCGGCTTCGTAAATATTGACCAGACGCAGGTGGAGGTTCATTAATTCATTTTTTCTGCATGGAGGTGTTCGTGAATGCATCTCTACTCCTGACGCTCGTCCATAACAGAGATTACTTTTTCAGAGTGCATCTGCACAACAGAAATGAAACTTATAGGTCACGAACGAGTGCGTGCATAAGTTCAGTCACCATGATAAAGCAATTTGTACTCATCTCGGATCCCTTCGGGCGGAGACCATCGCATTATACCTACATCTTAGGTAATTCATATAATACGGAAACGGTTTCATATTTATGAACAGTCACGTTTCAATACAGAACAGAGAAGGTAAATAAAACTGACAAACAAACGATGCTGAAGTGAATTCTTTAGCACCAGTGCGGGATTGGGTCCTTCTTTCCTCTGTCAAGGAGACACATTTTCGTCGAGTTTGTGTGTTTGTCTGTCTTTATCTTTGTCTGTCACTAAGCTAACTCGAAAAGTTCTAAGCGGATCTTTACGAAATTTACAGGGATTTTTAGGTATTTTAGGAGGAACAAATGATTACCTTTTTATGAAGATCCGTTCATCTATTTGTTTTTCTCTTTGTCAGTATATTTTGTAAAAGTCATAACTCAAAAAATTATGGACGGATTTGTTTGAAATTTGGATGAGTTGTTAAATATATTACTAGAAGTAAATGACCAAATTTTTGGGACAATCTGTCAGTGCGTTGGTTTGCTTGATTTTATACTTGTTAGCAAAATAACTCAAAAAGTTAGGACGGATCTTTATGAAATTTACTGAAATTGACGGTAATGTTGGAAGACATAAATGAAGACATTTTGGTGATGATCGGTGGGTCTGTTTGTGTATTTGACGAATGTTAGTTAGCAGCATAACTCAAAAAATTATGAACGGATCTTTAAGAAAATAACAGAAGTTATTATTACCGTTAAAGGCACAATGATTAGATTTTGGTGTTGATACAAAGGAAACTATTGTTTCAGAACTAATTTAAATTTTTCATTATCGTTGCCTTGCTTGACGGAGGTATACGCTCACAGAGTCCTCCAGTTTTGATGTTAGGATCAAAAGTCAGAAATGGATAAAGTATGATGGGGAAAGTACGCAGTGATATCCCGAATACCAATACATAAGTATATCACTAATTTGTATATAATTATGTCAAATGATTACATAAATGGTGACATTACAGATGTAGCTAAAGGTGTCGCAGAAAACCACAACCGGCAGTGAAAGAAGCCCTCACGTGGCAGCAGTCTGGCCGACACTGGGCCAAAATTCCCTGTGATGCAAGATTGATTGACTCAGTTTCGAACATTGGGGGCACACCGTACTGTCGCCTAGATATCCTCGCGCAAGCTGCAATTCCGCAGCGACGGATGAAAACAGCGTAACGATATCGATCGCACTGAGGTCGCTCGGTTCAATCACGAACATTCAGTGACCAAAAGCCGCCAACTACTACCTTTATATAATCCAATGCAGCTGCAACAGCCTGTTCTAACAAATACGATCGAAACGAGTTACCAATTTTGGAGGTAGGAGGATAAAATATTTTTCATTCTTGAGCTGTTTAGCCTTGAAGCTGGTTTTCGGTAAATACAATTCAACTCTCAAGCAAATTTATCCTTGTTTAGTATTAGTATTTGCACATAACCTAACAAGCAAGTAGATATGTCATGATATATACAAATTATCTATGTGCCTATGATTAAAAAAATTAAGCCATGTTTCCTTTGAAAATGTTTCTTATTCACGGCCTCTTGAGCATGAATTTAAGAAATTTTATCTGACTATAAAAATATATATGTGCATGTCTATCTGTGTGTAAATAAAGAACGACGTTCAGACCCACAACTATATCCTCGTGCCTTTACTTTTCTTCCCTGTCTTATATTCGTTACTGACTCATCTCGAGTTCTACTCGCATTGTTTTCTATCCGATTTGCACCCGCCAGTTTTGTCTTTCTAAGCAAAAAAAAAAAAAAAAACTCAAGTCCGCGAACCCTTGCAGACCTTCCGTGCGGCAGCCCCAACCCCACTCTCTCTCTCTCTCTCTTTCCCTCTCTCTCTCTCTCTTTCTCTTTATACGGGAATTTTTCCCAGCCTTTAGATTCCCTCGGCGGTGCAACAAAAGACGCTGGAATAAACAAAAAGTCATCGGCAAGGGGAGACCAGAGCGTGCGACATGGGCAGCAGTGGTGATGTCGGTGGTCACGGCAGCTGCGGCAGGGAAACATTGGACAGTGACGATGTCGGTGGTCGCGGCAGCTGCGGCAGGGAAACATTGGACAGTGATGTCGGTGGTCACGGCAGCTACGACAGGGAAACATTGGACAGTGATGTCGGTGGTCGCGGCAGCTGCGGCAGGGAAACATTGGACAGTGATGTCGGTGGTCACGGCAGCTGCGGCAGGGAAACATTGGACAGTGACGATGTCGGTGGTCACGGCAGCTGCGGCAGGGAAACATTGGACAGTGATGTCGGTGGTCACGGCAGCTACGACAGGGAAACATTGGACAGTGATGATGTCGGTGGTCCCTGCAGCTGTGGCAGGGAAAC
>LQNS02278094.1:11114000-11131755 GCA_001587735.2 Parhyale hawaiensis | reverse complement strand
GACAGTGATGTCGGTGGTCCCTGCAGCTGTGGCAGGGAAACATTGGACAGTGATGTCGGTGGTCCCGGCAGCTGCGGCAGGGAAACATTGGACAGTGACGTCGGTGGTCACGGCAGCTGTGGCAGGGAAACATTGGACAGTGATGTCGGTGGTCGCGGCAGCTGCGGCAGGGAAACATTGGACAGTGACGATGTCGGTGGTCGCGGTAGCTGCGGCAGGGAAACATTGGACAGTGACGATGTCAGTGGTCGCGGCAGCTGCGGCAGGGAAACATTGGACAGTGACGTCGGTGGTCACGGCAGCTGTGGCAGGGAAACATTGGACAGTGACGTCGGTGGTCACGGCAGCTGTGGCAGGGAAACATTGGACAGTGACGATGTCGGTGGTCGCGGCAGCTGCGGCAGGAAAACATTGGACAGTGACGATGTCGGTGGTCGCGGTAGCTGCGGCAGGGAAACATTGGACAGTGACGATGTCAGTGGTCGCGGCAGCTGCGGCAGGGAAACATTGGACAGTGACGATGTCAGTGGTCGCGGCAGCTGCGGCAGGGAAACATTGGACAGTGACGATGTCGGTGGTCGCGGCAGCTGCGGCAGGAAAACATTGGACAGTGACGATGTCGGTGGTCGCGGCAGCTGCGGCAGGGAAACATTGGACAGTGACGATGTCGGTGGTCGCGGCAGCTGCAGCAGGGAAACATTGGACAGTGACGATGTCGGTGGTCGCGGCAGCTGCAGCAGGGAAACATTGGACAGTGACGATGTCGGTGGTCGCGGCAGCTGCGGCAGGGAAACATTGGACAGTGACGATGTCGGTGGTCGCGGCAGGGAAACTTTGGACAGTTACGATGTCGGTGGTCCCGGCAGCTGCGACATAATATAAATAAATAATGTTCTTGCTCGAAGATGTGCTGTAGTGGTGAAGACCGTTAGATCGCAGTAAGTTCAACTAAATCTATTTTTAAATGATGAAGTGTGCTGGGAAAATCAAAAAATCATTGATTCCGAATAAAGTGCGTACACTCATTCAATACGTGCGCTAAGATAAAGTGCAATAAATTGACGAACTGTACTGAAGGAACGAGCAAAAATAACTCGTAAAAAGCAACCAGTACAAAATACTATAGGAAGCTGCGCAAAATATCAAAGGCTCCAGTCCCCCTGTTGTCGAAATCAAATCTATATTTCTTATTCCAGAGTTCTGGAAGGTTTTTACGGAGCTTTTTGCTCGGGAGCTCCGCTTACTTTTTTGAACGCGGGAGACCGTTCATTTTGCGTCGCCGGCAGTTTCCTGCGTGGGTCGTGTTCGTTGGAGGCTTACGGGCAGAACTGGAATTATTTTTGTACTTTAAAATGATTAAAACAGCACTATTAGGATGCTAATATTGAGGCAGCGATGACGATTGAGACAAATGAATGACTCCCTAAATATTGAATTTCGCTATCTTAGTGATAATCTTAAAGTGTATACTTATTGGATTTCATATCTGATAGTATATTGAAATAACAGATAAAAAGTTATTGCTTGTTATACCTGCATAGAATTCGTAATTGCCAATTTTCTTGTGGCTAGGTGGACATACCATTGCTGAAGATTATACTGAGCTTTGCTGCTATGGTTATTCTTAATATATATATGCTGCCAATTGTAATATCTTCTGGCATTGAGAGTATTTAATTTCTAGTCTAGATATATTCTACTTGAGATCGTCACTGTATTTTGTTGTGAGTGTTAACTTCAGTGCAGAGTAATATGTACAGGCTACAGTCCTGGATGGTGAAGAATGTCGTAAAGATCTTCTTGTTTATTTACATCTTATTACACAAGACTTCTAAGAAATGTCCCAAGAGCAAGTAGCAGGCATGCTACTTGATAGACACAGACAACAAGGTACAAGGTCTGCATCTGAGTAAATGCTACACGCAGAATGCTGTAGACTGAATGCTGAGTACTGTATTGCTAAGTACCAAATGCTGAATTACTTGAAACACATAGCTACATCTTAAATACCCGTCCGGTCAATTAACCGGAAGACCAATTAAGTCTGCCGGTAGATTATCTGTATGTTTATGAGACTAACAAATATCTCTTAAACTCAAGTTACGGATGTTGAAAGACAGCTTTTGCTGATATAGGTGCCGGCCATAAGGTAATTGAGAATTATGCATATCACTCACATTTATCTACGCTGGAAAGCAAACAAATTTAGCATGGGATGATTTCCGACCTTTTTGCCTTCCTTATCTGCGCCTGACCTCCAGACGGTCGATGGTCGCATCCGCCAGCATGAACTTGAATGAGACAAAGAATGCGTCTACACATATGAATGTTAAAGCTAACACATAGGCTAAGACTGTTGTATGTACAAAACACATATATAAGTTATTTATTTCTAAATGTTTCTGAGCGTAACAGACATGTCAAATTACTCTAAGTTTCTCTGTTGAGAGGCTATGCAATGCACACCGAGTTTGACAGGAAGTATGAAATGAGCGGTGACGGCCAGTCGCTACTAAAGCTTAAGGGGACTGCAGCTGAAATATTATCTTTTATTTACTGTCCGATTTGTCTGAAACTTTGGGATTGTATGAAAAAAACATGACGTGATTTTAAGACTATTTTGTTCCCATTTTTTATACTTTGGAAGTTGCATAAAAGTTTTGAGTTTTTTGGAAGGGAAAATTTGTACTTTCAATTTTTTCTAAAATTATCGTTAGACTTTTTTTTGGTTCTAAACATTGCTAATGCAAGTAGATGAAACTAACGCATGAAATCGTCTTTATTTTCTTCTAGTTTTGAAAATATGAACAGATTTTAATGTTTCTCTCTTTTCTGCGATATTAAAAAAAAGAGGTAGAAAAATTTTGAGAACAAATGTTGAAATTCTGCATACTTTACGAGTCAGGTGATAGATTCCCCCTAATTCTGACACTTGAATGGCGAAAATTGGCTAAAATACTTCAGAAGATATAGGGATTTGACATGTATGCAGGTAGCGAAAATAGAAATATGAGAAAAAACAGCGGAAAATGATGTTCCGGTTTTCTTTCAATAACTCGTTTTCTATACGGAATATGGGAAATATACTGGATCCTAAACCTCATTTAATTTCAATTTTACATATAAGTACCAAGTTTCATTTAAATCAGCCCATTGCAAAACTTTTTTCGTCTTTTCAAAAATTTTCTTAGTAAATAGGATTCCCACCAGAGGCTTCAAAATTTTTTCATTTTTGTACCGATTTGAATGGAACTTGGTACAGATAAGTAAAATAAAAAGATAATGTGGGTTAGACTTATGTACTTTTTCCAATTTTCCGCATAGAACACGGTTTTCTCGTTTTCTTTGAATAACTCGTTTTCTATGGGGAATATCGGAAAAAGTACATAAGTCTAACCCACATATTTTATCGATTTTACACATATTAGCACTAATTTTTATTCAAATATGACAAAAATAAACAATTTAAAAAATTATTTTTGACGGGAAATAAAGAATAAATGAGAATGTTTATATCTCTTCCAAAGAGGTTGAAATTTGGTACAGATAGCTATGTGAAATTGAAAGAGATTGTGGATTAGACTCACGTACTTTTTCCCATTTTCCTAATAGAAAACGAATTATTTAAAGAAAACGGTAAAAACCGTTTTCTGATTTTATATATCTCTAGCAAGTTTCACGAAGATCAGCTCAATAATAAAACATTTTTAAAGTTAAAAAAATAACTTTTGAAATAAGGCCCACCCCCCGCCCCCGGTTCTACCAACATAAGACTGCACAGGCTACCTAAAACTTTACCTGCGTGTTTATCTGATGTATAGCTATTGTGTAGTGAAAAAAATAAATAAATATCGAGAATTTCAACATTTTCAGCTGCACGGTCTCCTTGAGTTCTGTCCCATACCAATATATAGTACATGTAAATCTCGACTTTTACGAGAGATGCGGACCGAATAAAATCGTAATATATTCTCGAGATACGTTTGTTAAAGTCGATATTAGATCGCAATGGTTTAGAAAGGAAATTGTGTTTCAATTTGAAAGCATGGACTATTTTATGCTAGCCGGAAGATTTTTCTCGTTATTCTACAACAGTGCAAAAGAAATACATATAAATACATACTAGGTTTTCATAAAATAAAAAAAAAACTTGATGTTCAAAAATAAATTTCTTCATCGCAAACGTTTAGAATACCGGGCGGAAGGACAAATAGTTTTATGCGAGAATAGTGAGCACATTTCCTAAAGTTTGAGATAAGTCTACGAAATTATGTTCGTAAAAGTGGAGAACCGTAAAAGTCGAGACACACAAATGTCGAGAGTTACATGTGTTTGGAATTCCGCCCTGAACTGTGGCATGGTTGCTGCCATTACAGTATCACAATGCTACTAACCACACTTTACTTTGCTAACGACGAGCACGGACGTGTTGCAAGCTCCACTATGGGGTTAAGCCCTCTTTACTCGATGCAACTTTATCGTCAACACGTGCAAGGGGCTTTTCCCTGCTTCATGGAATTTTACTTCTAACTTTAATATTGCGACGTTTGTTTTTTTATATTTTACTTTCACTCTGCGTATTCGTTTGTAAAATTCGACCTACATTTTTGTTTCAAGTATTTATGAGTTTTGAGTATTCTTGAATTGCACATTTTCGTAGCTTGGAATCCAGAGCCAAGCAAGTATAGGAGATCAATCAATGAGATAAGTTTTTGTCCAAAGAAGAAGGAGGCACGAGGGAAAGAGCGTGTGAGCAACAAAAATATTGTGCAACTGCAGCATTTCACAGAGTGGGAAAAACTCCCTACAGTGTGGGGAAATTTTTGTCTTGAGAAGGAGGCGTGGTCATACATAGACTAAGAAACACTAGAACGTCTCCGCGTGGCTTAAAACCATCACCCGCAGTGGGGGCGAAATCCAAACCGTAATTTTTTATGGTCAGCTTGCTCTACAGTTATGGCATTTTCACACCTTAGTCAAACCACCTGACTCTGAAAAAGATTGATGATGGCTCAACGCCTCTGCCTCTTTTTGGGCGGAGTTACAGATTCAACGCCGTCATTTTTGATGATCAGGTAACTCAGGATTCTTGCCATTTGGCACATCTCAGTTAACCCACCTTACTGCATAAAAAAATTATTATTATGACTCAATTCCTTCTGCCTCTTTTTAGGAGGACAGACAATAAAATCCATCGCCGTAATTTTTGATAATCAGCTAATTCTAGTTTTTTGGCATTGTTCACATCTAGATCAACCTAACTGACTCCCTAGAAAAAGTTATGAACATTGCTCAACTCCTCCCTCTTTTTGGATGGACAGACGAATATACAGTATACAAATATACAGTGGGGGGAATAAATATTCGTACACCTTGAAATTGTTTATTTTAAAAATCTAGCGAACCAAAAATAAATATATTGACACAGTATTTGTATTTTTGCGTAAACAACACACACGCCACAACAAAACAAGTAAATTTCTCTATAATAGAAATTATATAACGATTTACATATTTTGGGTAGAGAAAAGTGTTCGTACGACACACACAAAAAAAAATTAAAACGTTCAATATTTTGTGGCGTAGCCTTTGTTAAGTGCAATGGCAATTAATCTCTTTCTATAGTTTTTTTTTCTTACCAAGCCATGACAGGTTTCCTGAGAGATTTTAGCCCATTTTTCCTTACAGGCTTCTTTGAGTTCCAGAATGGACTTCGGCCTGCTCGCATTAATTTCCAATTTTAGAAATCGCCACAAATTTCCTATCGGATTCAAATTCGGAGACTGGCTTGGCTATTCTAGTTGTTGTGCATGATAATCGGTGAATCATTCCTTCGTAGTTTTCGCCGTATGCTTTGGGTTGTTGTACAGCTGAAAAGCTGAAATTCTTGCGGTAGGCCGAGCTTTTGAACCGAAGCATGCAAATGTTCCCTCAAAATGTTCTGATACATCTGAGCGTTCATTCTCCCTTCTATGATATGAATGTTACCTGTTCCACGTGATGAAAAGTATCCCCAAATCATAACGTTACCACCACCAAATTTCACAGTGGGAATGGTGTTTTATGGTCCAAATAGCTCTATTTTAGTCTCATCCGATCACAACATCTTTTCCCAGAACGACTCAGGCTTGTGCTTGTGCTCACGGACAAATTTCAGACGAACTTCCCTATTTCGTTTCGACAGTACGGGAGTTTTGCGAGGAATTCGAGAACGTAAGCGGTTTTGGTGTAGCTCGTGGCTTATTGTACCAAGGCTAACACTTGTCCCTTCTGCGAGCACGTCCTCCTGGAACTCTTTGCGAGTAGTCATGGGATTTTCGGACACTTTCCTGTCAATTTTTCTTGAAGCTCAAGGGGAAATCTTCCCCGACCTGCCAGATCTAAGTTGGTTTTCGACGGTTTCCGAACTTTTAAACCTTTTCATTAATGACCTGATGGTGTTAAACGCTATTTTGAGTGTCTGTGATAATTGCCTATAGCTTTTCCCCCGGATTTCCATTCTTTAATTTTCAACTCTTCTACAGAATTCGTAAGCTCCTTGCTTTTTGCCAAGGTTACAACAACCTTCGTCGACGAAGTCGCACGAAATCATGACCCCAAAGCTGTTCATGGATTATAGTAGACTTTTAACGTAAAATCTAGAAGGTTCTGGAAAATCTTCGAACAGTCAAATTCACTTTAGAATGAAAAAATCGTTTTGTACAAATACATTTTTCAACCCCAGATATGTAAAATATTATATAATTCATCATAATTTATGGTTTTGTTGACATATTTCAATCGATAACACTTAAATACTAATTCTATATCAATATATTTAGTTTTGATTCCCTAGATTTTTTAAATAAACAATTTCATGGTGGACGAATAGTTAATTCCCCCTACTCTACATATTTATATCTTCACCGAAATATCACCGCTCATCGTTTCGCTCACAAGTAATAATAAGTTGCCCCTCGTAAGTACTTTACTGTGCAAAGCCCGTGTCACTGCGGCTCAAAATTCGTTACGATCGGTCACAGCACTCATGCAAAGTAACTTCCATTATTTCATTTCGGGTCAGGGTAAAAATTCTCCAAGTCAGCGTAGCTCAAACAGGGCTGTGATCGCACCACTCCTGGCGAACCACTACAGTGAGAGCAATGGTTTCGTGGTTGTCGATCTTTAGGCTGCGGTGGCCCTTAATTTGATTGAAACGCACTTCAATATGCAGTTAGGCAGGGGCATCATATACGGTAACAACTAAACGTAGTTACTGTATAGCTACCATGGGTTGGGGCTCATAACTAGGGAGTATGAACCAGGGCTGCAGAATCAGATGCATAAAATCAACTTCAACGCTTGGGTCTAGCCAGATTCAGATTCCTTGCACCCCAAAAAACGCTTGACTCCAGATTCAGATTCGTTGCACCCCAAAAATATCCGATTCGGAAGTTTTCCTTTTGACAAAATAGGCCAATCTGCGATGACTTCGACTCGTAGAATGAGCGGGTTTGCGTCTCCTTGACCCAAAAATTCTACCTCCGACTCTGCTCAAGGCCCTTTGGAATACTTGTAGGAAGTCCCCGAAGCCCGCGCGTCCATCCCACGGAATCCTAAAATTAGTTTCATTACATTCATTACTTTAAATAAACGAATAAATCTGCACTGATGAACAGTGGTCTTGGGTAGATCTTAGTGACGAATCAAACTTAAACGTCATCGGATCTGACGGGAAATCACATGTAAGGCGCAAAGCAGGACAAAGACTATCAGTGCAGTGTGTCAAGAAAACAGTGAAATTTGATACAGGAAGTGTGATGCTTAGGGGAGTGTTTTCTGCTGATGGGCCTCGACCACTAATTCGCTAACATAGCAAAGTCAATGCAGAAGTTTATTAACAGTTGTTACAGGAGCATTTGCTCCCATACCTACACGCCACAAGTTTGCACCCCCCCCCCACTTCCGTGCAAGTAATGCTCCCTGCCGCACCGCTAGGAAGGTTAAAACTTTCTTTGGAGACCAAAAACCTCTGAGTTATGGACTGTCCACTCCAGAGCCCAGATTTGAAGTATTATTATTATAATCAGAAGCTTAAAACTCAGTTGCGACAACAAAGGCGACATCACAGAGAAAGAAAGAAGAGACATATAACATGACGATAGACACGTGGAACCCATCATGCACAAGGATCAACGGCATGGGAAGAGCGAGTCGGGAAAGAAGAACAGTTGGAAGATAGATGAGGTAACCTACACGGTCCCCCTGGGACCGCTGCTCCCCATAACATAGGATAGGCGAACACAAACTAACCTAACCCTATGGCCCATCCTATGCCCAGATTTGAATCCAATTGAGAACGTTATTATTCTGGAAGATAATTGGGGACAGAGCTCACAGTAGGAACCTCCAAAATACAGAACTGCGAAGGGTACTTCAGGAGGAGCGGGGGGCGTTAACTTACTCTTTTTAGCATAATTTATTAGATCTTGTACTCAAAGGAGCGCAGCAATTATAGATAGGCTTGTTCACTAAATGTACAGTAGGTATGTTCTTTTTTGTTTTCTTCGGACTGTTTGGACATTTCTGAGGTGTTCAACTTTTGCACCGGGGTAAAATTCCCTTATTTGCTGCTTTTATGTTGAATTGTTCTTCAGTGAGTGAGTGAAATCCTCTCAAATTTTGAATTAAAAATGCTGAATAATTGAACGAGTTATGTTGTATTGCACAGATGTGTGCGTGTTCTACTTTTTTCATATTAAACGATTTCCTTGAACTTTATCACTGTTCCTTAACTTTTGCACGCCATTGTATACTAGCTGAAATTTGAGAATGTATTCTCTTATGATGCTTGTTCTTTCTTTTTTGTACAACCGTGACTTGTTTACTTAAACGGGCGTCTATTTTTGTTTCAAGTCCGTGTTGAAGGGTATGTCCTCTGCAAGGCGAAGAAGCACACCAACTATATCAATCGATATATATTATTCTACTCAACATACCGTTCTACAAATCATTACGGAATGCAAACAATAAAAACACACACACACGTGGGACATCAACATAAGAGGCATCAGAACAACTGTAAGGGCTGTAGCGAGACTGACACCCAAACACATGACCACGACTTGCGCTAATTATAGGCGTGTTCGATTGGGACGACTAAGTCGATCTTAGCCATATCCACTTGACTTCATAGGAAATGCCGACAGGAACTTTAGCTTCGTCACTCTAAATCGTGTTACAAGTTATAAAAGCCGCTCAATTAATTTGAGAAGGCTGAAATTCCCATTTTACAGAGCAAGACTAAGTTCATGGAAGTCTCACAGGGAACTGATAAAGTCAACCCCTGAAACAAGAAACAACAAGTCGAAGCCAGGGCACCTATCAGAAGATTCGGACAAGTCGAGCCTTAAAGGCTTAACTGCACTGCCCGATCGAACGCGCCCTTTATATGCTCTAAAGAGTGTCCCAGAATTCGTTTGCATAAAATTTAACCTATGGTTTCTTACAATGAAGTTAAGCATACTGTATTTCCTTCCATAGAGGCACGCCCGAAAGTGTTTAGTTTAAAAGTTACGACGAGGTAAAAGTTAAGAAGTGCGATTTGCAACACTGGCGGACTACATAGACGACAATGGATCAACTACCGAATAGAGAGTTCACAGATGTGCACATTATTTACGATTTGGTGAACAGTAATTTTAGGAGAGCAGCCAGAATGTATAAAAAAATATCCACCACGGTCTCCAGACATGGCGCCTCTTGATTTCTACCTTTGGGTGGGGACACCTAGAGAGTTTAGTCTACGAAACACCAGTTCTGCACGAAGAAGAATTTATCGGTAGGTAGCATTATTGAAGGCTGTGCGAGATCTGGTATTTTCGTACAGCTTCATCAATCACTCCGCCTGCACCTCCACGCATGCATCATATGCGTCATTCTGAACATTTACTGTAACCATGTAACCTAATTTAATTCCTGTATTAATGAAAGTAAACATAGTCTGAAGTCAATTATCATTAATTGGCTAGTGGAGTAAATCACGCTCGTCAAATTTCGACTTGTCGTAACTTCTAAACGAAAACTTTCGGCATGCCTCTGTAGAGTGACATCTGCAATGTTATTGCAAGGCACCGTAGTTTAAAATTTGCTCAAAGAATTCAGGGACACCCTATATAAATCTTTCATTACGCATTATTAATATCATTATCTCAAGTTCCCAGTTTATGCCTCCTTGGGCATGCTGCGCCGCAATCCAAAGAGAGGAAGCAAATATTTTGTCATGAATAAAATAAATGAAAACATGGGAACAGAATATGAGGAATGCACTAAAAAACATCGAGGAGCTACGAAGAATTAAAAACGCACTATTGGATAGAGCTACAAATATAATTTCTATGACATCATAGAAATTTCTTTTCGTGTTAAGGCAGGACTAATTATATCAGTTCAACTAATCAGTAAAAGAGAAATAGGACATGGAGTGCAGCAAGGGAAACGAGGAACCCTATGGAATATATCAAGCAAGATGAGGAATTTTTAGATGAACTTGGCATAGAGAACATAGCAGCGAAAAAGATATACTAGTCACAGTACATATGAAAAACGATAGAAGTATTACCGTCGCTAACGCAGGGTTTACTGCACAATGAACAACTAAATATTGCTCGGCTGATACGAGGGGATTAGCCCAAAAAAATACAACACTTTTTTTAGTAAAGACTGAGCGTGGAAACAAATGGTTACGAAAATTAATAAACAGGTTTGTGCAGTTGGTAACACTTGGGGTCCAAGTAGTTGGAAACGAGCAAAGCTCAGGAGTTGGATGGAGTTACACTCTATCCATCCACCTCTGTAGCCCCGTTAAAAGAAGAAATACTTGTATGACAGGTAGAAGGATAACGAGAGCATATAGGGAACCCGGAGAAAAAGATGTCCATTAGACAAAAGGTTTAGGGATGAACTACTCGTGAGGCGCCAATCTGCTCGACGACAGGTGGGGCATATCATATCCTGTGGCTTGTTGATGCAGCGAGAGAAGCTACAGGTGTGGACTGAAACAATTTCATCCATTCATGTATGGAGCTACCAGGGACCTGTGAAGCGCCTGGCTGCTGGTGGACGTCAATGGTTTCGTACGTGCGCGGTATCTACACCTCTGGAGGAAATACATTACCATACGGACTAGTTTCGGTTTCCACTAACATCACAACTGATGCTTCAAAGAAAAAAAAAAAGAAAAGGCATAGAGTTTTGTCGACGGAAATGTGGAACCCACGCACAAAGGGGGCTTCCTACAGAGGACCAACACATACGAGAACAGCATGAAGTCTGGAAAGAAGACGCAGAACACGACAAAGTATTATAAGTAGTAAGTATGAAGAAAAGAATAGAAAGGAATGAAGCGGTTAGGAGTGACTGGATGGTAAGACTAACAGTACATAATAAAATACCAAATAAATACTATAACACGTAGTACTAGTACCTAACTGGGTAGTAGAAGGATTGCTAGCACAGCAAAAGGTACTTAGCCGCAACGCGCCGAATACCTACTTAGTGATTTTTATCTCGGCTTTTCTGCCGGAAGATCTCGTGTTTCATGCGATCTCAGATGAGTTCTTTGGTCTCAAGTGGCCACCGCGCTACTACTGGCAGAGACGGGAAGTGTCGAGGACCTACGTAACTCGACAAACTAACCTCGTCAGTAGGAACAGCGGCCAGCTGTAACATCTGCTGTGAATTGGACATTCGGGATAGCACTTGACTGATAAAGGCCATATAAATTCTGACGGGGAAAGAACACGCCTGAATATACTTCTGAGGGTCTATTATTATTATTATTATTATATTGTGGGTGGGCCCGCCAGAATATACCTCTGAGGGTCTATAAATAATTATAGTGGGTTGGGTTACTAGCGCCGCAGGCATCACGCCCGCCTCGCGCCGAAAACTATAAATAATAAAAGGTTATATTGGCATGAGGCTGTCAAGAAGAGGAAGACCAGATCCCACCGGGATGGGAAGGAACGCCAACTTGAAAAAGTTCACAACGAGGATTTCCGGGTCTTTTTTTTTTTTTGTCAAGCGCATTGATTCGCAGTGAGATAGTCACTGGTGCGAATAATATCGGCAATTGAGTGCTAATGACAGAAAAGTCTCTTATGGAGTCGGAGGACGTCAAGGTACATGTCTGCACCTGCTAATCTCAGGAGACGGGCCTCATACTTTTCCGATTGAACAATCGTCCTTGTTGGCAACCACCGGAGTAACTGAATGAGATCCATCAGTACGAGTTCCAGCAGCAGAACTATTTGAAGGGATGGAACACTATTCCTTACATACAAGCCAGGATACAGCATGGGTCTCTATAGAAAACATTCTTGCTAGGTTCTTGTAGACGAGAAAAATGGCTAAAATCCGTAAAACAATACAAGGTCCAGGGAAATGGCATTTCACACATTAAATGCAGATATTTGTGGAATGTGTTATACCAAGTTATACCTACATACACCAAGAATTTGTATAGAAAACAACATTCAGGTGAGGAAACAAATAACCTATTGCTAAATTATTATATTCTTAGTTCAATAATCCTTATCTGCAACGCACGCTGCGATCCAAAGTGCGGTACAGAGAAACATGTAGCTACGTCGAGAAAAACTTGGAACCCGGGCACGACGGTGTTCCCATACAGGACCATAGTATGAGTATGAAAACGGAAGTAAGCGAAGTGGGCACAAAGAAAGAGGTCGTGGCGGTTTAGGTAAGGCTGAGGTAGCGCATGGGTCCCTTGTTGGAGATGCTCTCCATACCTACCATACGACGGTCCAACTAACTACCCTAATCCTATGGGTATACCTATCCCACGCTCCCTGATGGGACAACTTTTTACTTCCTTAAATAAAGATGGTAGAGCATAGTGTCCCTTGGATCACGTTCAAACACCTACGAAGTAGCTAACTAAGTAAAGGAGTGCACCTAAGCGCCACATCTCTGCCAAAGTGGGATCACCTTTGTTAACAGAAGCGCAAGCAAACAAAAGTAAATCGAACAAATCCGAAAAATATTTACAGAAGTGGCGAAAATCTCAGCTCCTTCGCGCGAACTTCCCAGGTTCACAAGAGCAGCCCTGGGGTAGCCAGCAGAAGCGGGTTTCCTTTCAACTAAACTGATCAAAGAGAAACGAACGTGTTCCCACGTGACCAAAACAAAGCCACACGTGTTGCCAGTAACAGTGTTCCGGCAGGTTCTCCACCGAGACACGGCCGACTCCTATCAATAGCTGCTGAATTACTCAAGGATTCGTTTTGGTCACGTGAGAGGACACTTGCTTCATCCCTATCAACTTAAACTCCAACCATCTAGTGCTGGCCGGAACCCTGCCCCCAACAGCTCAAGGGTCGCCAGAGGCAGGCCTGGACCCGTCAGAGTCGCGTTCACATAAAGCAGTCAACCGTCTGAATCGCTAGGCAGTCTCAGCTGCCTCTAGCACACGGCAGAAGCATGGAAGCTATCCCTCATCCTTGAACAATAGTGCAAGGAGAATTCACAGGACGCTAAATATGGTGTCTTTAGAACTTGAGCAGGTGGTCCAGGGCTACACGCCCTATTCGACATGTTGGCCTCCATATACAGCACGGAGGGTACACGGCATGATAGCAATACTATTACCTTCTCTTGGAATGGCGGTCAGTGTGATAACTACCAATACAGTAAGACTCCAATCGCTCACGTCAACCACGGTCTCTGCAAATCTCACTAATCCACTATCTATGCAAGCTCATGACGTGCTCATCAGCCTTGTCGACAACTCACGCGCACTACATCATTCCTACTTATTTACTGCCATAATAGTAGAAGTACAAAATTTTACTAGCGCATCAGGGGCACAATGTCTATATCGCACCGAACTATTCCTGTGGTTTAACACAGACTCGTGCGCCACTAGGACGCGAAGTATGTCTCGTTTCAAATTATAAAAGATTTTTGTCTCCGCTATTTTGCGGTAGGTCTCACAGTGGTCCAACCCCCGGGCACGTCTGAACGCTTACGCTTAGCTACGTCGCACAGGGGAAGGAAACGAAAAACAAGAAGGTAGAAGTCTAGTGGGAATAGGTGGGCCACCTCGATCAGCGACCCACCTCCCGAGACGGAAGGGGAAATATTGAGAGCCTACCTAATTCTACAAAACTAACATCCTCGTCATCAGGTACCGTCATAGATGGTCCCGATCCGACTTCACCAATAATAAATACGACGGAGCAAATGACATTCATACATAGGACTGAGGACTTTTTAAAATTGTGAAGAAGAGATCTCTTCGACTTCAAAACGCTAAATCAACTTTCGAATGATGAAATGCACTTGGTAGTAGTGACAAGGCAACTAATGCCTACTGCACGACAGCATACAAAATACGATTCTCTCCCAAGAACACGACACTAAATCAGTTTCCCTTCTAAAACTTGACAGTAAATCCGGAAATGTTGGATATCTAATGACAAATAGCAAAACCAATTCAAAGCTAAGGTCAAGAAACATAGTGAAAGCGGAAGGCTAGTTCAGCCGTCGTTAGTACTCAAGAGTGTGTTATTTGCAATTCATCAGTCTGTAATTCAACCAAACGGCAATTGTCAGAAGTGAGATGTTTCACACTGATCCAAAAACATCCATCATCTGGAAGATCTCCCTACCTAAGTCCCCATCCACAACCATACCAACTCATTTCAAACCGAAGTAAACCGCAACAAAATCTGCAAACTGCACATCGTAGCTAAGTCATAAGTACTTTACTCCTAGATTAAATATTAGAAACATAGCTCAAAGCAAGAGCAAATGTACGTCCAAGAATAGAAAATTTATTTACAAGCTGGAATCACAGAGCGAGCCCACAGCTGCGACTAGTACAACACTAATTTCCTAATACGTGCATAGAAAATATAAAGTTAGCTGCAATAAGCAAACGCTCGGATGATGTCACTTAAACCTCTGCGTACTAGGCTAGACTACTTTGCAATGCAAAGTACCTATTCTTTATCCTATAAGAATAGAACAGGACTAAGAACCTTTTAGCAAAATAATACAGCCTGGTACGAAAAGGGTCAAGGCATTCTACAACTCCTCAGTTGAAAATAATGTAAATACTTACAAGCATTCTAGAAATAAAGCACTAAAAAAACGTTGTGAACACAGTGAATTAATTTACAACGCTACAGTGTGATGTGAGAGAACTGAATTTGAGTGAGAAGATGGCACAGTAGAGGGTGAGGGCCAGCTCACAGGGCGGGAAGACGTTGCACTTGACCTGGATAGTGACACAGGATCCCTAGTAAATGAAGCTTGTGATGAGGAAAATAACGACGTAGATCGAGAAATTGATACAGAAGACTGAGAAGATATCGGCACTGGACGTTGTGAAACAGAAACTGTCGCTGGTGAATATGGCGAAGCAGTGCGAGAAATCGACACAGCAGACGGTGTTGGTGGTATGGCAAAAGGTGAATGTGGCACAGAAGACCTCGACGGAGGAGCCCCATACTGGAGCGGTGACACAGTAGAGAGCACAGGCGGCACGATAGACGAAGGCGTGATGGTAGACAATGTCGGCTCTAAAGAAACATGGCTGGTGGATGGTTTACTCGAGGTCACGGTGTCAGCAGAACTGGAGAACGAGCCTCGTATAAGAAAGGGAGCGTCACTTTGAGAAGACAGCGTCGGTGGCAGGGTAGTTTGTTCAGAATTTCTCACCTTCACCGAGTGCTTTTCAGTGCTTGAATAAACTGCGGCACCGGACACAACGCGAGAAACCGTTGCCACCTGCAGCGACTGCGTTGAGTAGGTTGGGATAGAAGGCGTATCCACAGGAGCAGTTTTACGGTGCACAAACGTATTGGCAGAGGAAGAATGTAATACTGAAGACGGCGAAAAAGTTACCGAAGCAACATGTGGTCCTAGAGTGGACACCGATGACGTGGTCATGGGCGTGCGCTCAAAACTTGGACTCACCACAAAGCTTTTCACAGAATTCGAGGCAGAAGATTGGGAAGTTTGTAGTAGGGCTGGGGATGGCGACGTAAGAACAGGGCTCAGAGGAACAGATCTGGGAGTATTCAGTGTTATGACTGATGTACTCGAGTATATTACAGAATCGGACTCGTGAGTTTTAGAGGCAGCGAGTGAGTCAAGCTCCGTGGCTGTCCGCAACGACAGGCTCGACGACTGAAGTGGTACAGGTACGGTAGGGCGAGACGGGTTAGTTGTTTTGACGGTCATGGAAGAAGCCCAAGATACAGCCGTGGGATGAAGCAACGTGTCTTCAGTTTTGGTAAAAGCTAAAGAAGAGACAGAGAGCGAAAGTGGCTTCTGAGCTGTTGTTCGGAAGGACACAAGAGGAGTTTCCTCAGGAATGGCAGCAGTCTCCGGTAACTCCTCAGCATAGTCAGGGAAGACGTACCCAGACATGCGTCATTGCAACAAGCCTCGATACTTGTAGGCCAGCATCACAGCTACAATACTTGTGAAGCTCAGCAGGAACACACGCCAAGGGAACTGCACAGTAATACAAGACAATTATTACATGAGACTGTAAGGGGACACCAGCCCACACTCCTTTACAACAGTTAATAAGTGATTGTTCAAAATTAAGCCCGTTCAAACACAGCACTACATTGCAGGTGTTTTAGATCTATGGAGTTGTCCGATATCTGCCATTGCCTACCTTGAGGTAGCGGGTCTCCTTGGGCAAACAGGCTATGGTAATCCAAAAAACATATAGCTGCTCAATACACAGTAAATAGTACAACTTTTTAACAACACAATGCTGTAAAATATCCGAGTTCTGGTAGACATCCACAGCCCGTTGTATTGCAAAAACAAGGGCGACAAGTGTATAAGAGGCAGTGAGCCTCCTCAGACATTGCCCACAGAGCAAGATCCTCTAGTCTTGTGTGGACACAAAGATAGAAAGCGACGCTGTCGCTTCGTTACCTCTGGCACCCTGTAAATAATCCATGGACTGACGCAGCGAAACTTACGCAAGCAGGAAGTGGTGTGAGTAGCGCTCGCTAGATCCCTGAGGGGGCCATTGAGACACAGCGCAAGGTCTGTTCCGTGCTTACGAAACTGCAGTGATGTCAAAGCATTTAATGCTTGCCATCACCTCCATGACTGGCATTAACGCTTTATGTGAGCAGCAGCAATATTTGATTCAAGACTATAAACATTTATTTTTAAATGAGCTACGGTAGTTGTATTCAAAGTTCACGCTTCTCTATCCATGACAACGGTGGTTTAAAGACAAAAAAGGCAAGGGACAAGTAATGTGTGTGACACGAGGATTTCAAACGCGAAGGAGCCCCGGACAGTAAATCGAAAAGAAGAAACAGATATAAGAAAAAAAAGATTATTCATGGAATTAAGCAACAGGAACGAAGCAATATGGATGTGAAAAGGAAAGTGTCAAGGAGGCCGAGGTAGCCAATCTGTGGGGTCCCCATGGTGTATTTGCACTTTTGTGAGGTAGCTAGTTGGCACTTTTGTAGACCTGACATAGCTAAGTGATTGACACGATCAACAAAACTTACTCGGCTTCAACTACAAAGCTGACAGGGCAACTATCCACGAATAATCATCTTATTAAAAAAACTAGAAGATCTTTGTCGATAACGCACAATTGATTAAAAATATTGAAATCCATGATACAACATTATCTGATCATAGGCTTGTTGAAATAACGACTCAGCTTGGCGAACGCGATTCCCACAGACTGCAGAAAAAC
>LQNS02278094.1:11100805-11111897 GCA_001587735.2 Parhyale hawaiensis | reverse complement strand
ATAACTCGTTGTTAGCCACCCCGCTGGTCACGGACTGCAGCATCACCTCTGCACAAGATGGGCGGCGTGCGTAACGTCGCCTGGACCTCGTCCGAAGTATCATCAAAGGTATCAAAGGTAAGGTACGGTATGCGGACACGATTGTCTACTGGACAATATTTTCTTACTAATACAGGTATTCCCCGCTACAAGCGGTACCTACCTGTACTTGGTTCATGCAGTTTAATAGTTAGGTTCAAAATAAATACTTCCAGGTACTCGAGATACGACACTCTTGAATGGTAAGTATACATATCGAGTAGCTACATGCCAGTATACATTTTTAACATAAATATTAAAACCGCATAAAATGAGAGGGCTACTTACATATATAAAGAGCTAGATAGGTACTTGCATTACAGTCCTGTTTAATATTCTCAGCTATGGCCACACGAGAGCAGGTAGTAATCGCTCGGGATAAGTCGCTTACCATTATCTGTGGCCATCCTCACCGAGCAGAGAGGGCCCAGGGGCAACAAAGAAGACCTGCCTGACATTACCAAATAACCTAAAGAGCAGAAACTGCGGTCAGATGCAACGATCCCCCCGGGTACAACATAAGGATTTCCCTTTACGAGCATGAATCCCAAAGATATTCTAAAAGGGACAATTGCCGTCAGAACACCTAACCTGGGAGATCGAGCAACGCTAATTCGCACTTTTCACTGAGCAACAGCCTCTCTTATTCTTTGGCAGACTACAGTGATTGGCCAGAACCAGCCCCCACACCTCAGTAAGGTTACACAGCCTCAATTATTGATACACAACTAGCCTCCAGCACTGTGGACTGTGCGGCTGAACATCACTTATGGACAAATTAGTATAATGAGTAATTTAAGGCGATTAAATTCTCGACAAAAAAGTAGAGCTATGCAATAACATAAAGGGCTACCCAGTACGTTTGGACTGTAGATACAGCTACATTAAACACTTTTCTCAAAGCAGGATCATGGTCCGCTTGTCTAGCTTGACTAGAGATGTGCAACATTAAAGGGTGCTAGTAAGTTTTGACGACAAAGCTACATAGGACATACAACACTTACCATTCTTACAGTAGGATGACGGTCGGGTTCTCTATCTTGACTAGACTGCTTGAGGCCAAGCATGCGACGGTATAAACTCTTCTCGCTCTCTGCCTGCTGACGGGCAGCGTCTGACATCTTGCTGAGTTCTGCGTGTATGGTGCGGTTCTCTGGCTCCAGCTGTAGCGCCTGCTTCAGGGACTTCACGGCATCAGCGCTGCGCCCCTTCATGTGCAGCGCCTGCAATTATTGTGAGCATTGCTTAATGAAGAACACAATGCCATTCTTGTTAAGCTTGCTTGTGGGGTGTGCGAGCGGGCGCTGTAGAGGGGCGAGCTGTGGCTACACATACGTAGTAGAGCCGCCGTGTCGCGACAGTACTGTAAAATTTTGTCACAGGTACGAGGCTCTAAAAGCGAAGAGCGCAGGCACGTATCCACTTCCGTGACAACCTACACCTAACTAGCCCTATCTCTCATAGTGTTGCTTCTGTACAACCTTTCAAGTATATAGTGCTTCTCTTAGAAGAAAGACAGATTATTCCATGAAAGAAAGGGTTAATAACTATCTTAGCTATAAGAAAAACCATTTTACTTGAAAAAAAAAAATAATAATAATAATAATTCCATTCAGTTTTCTGTTTTCTGGAGTTGTAATTAAACAGAGCCTGGTGAAGTAGGTAATTTCTCTTGAACCTCTATATATACAAGAAATGATTTATTTTACAACAAAATCCAGTGTTTAGTTGCCCATTACGGCAATATTATAAGCACAGTCCTAGACACAATTGCAATAGTAAACAAAGGCCCAGCTCATAGTGATCCGATACACTACCTTGCCCTGTCTGAAGAGCGCCTTAACATTGTCAGGCTGACAGCGCAACACCACGTCCACGCTGGCGATGGCGGCGTCGTAGGCCCCAAGCTTGATCTGAGCAGCAGCCATGTTGTTCAGCGCCTTCAGCCGTTCACCGAGAATTGCCTTAACCTAATCAACACAAGGGTACGGTGATGAAACTGAAGATATTAACCTGTGATGGAACACATACGAGTAGCTAGCGTATTAGTGCAACACTTGCTAGATACTACGACGAATTCCAAGTGCGGAATATAAGAGATCTTCGTGCAAAATATGGAATACCTTCACCTCTTTGAACCCTGATCTAATGGGTGTCGCCCATTCCACTATAATGTAGAGAGGGATCTCGAGTTGATAGGGTTAAACAAAGGATACAAAGAGAATACAGCATATCTTAATAGGAAGAAGTAAGACAGCTCTACATCAACAAATGAGTAACAAATTATTGTGGGATGAAGACCGAAAGCACCCGTTCATTGCCGTTAGCGCTTGCTTCGAGCAAAATGCGATACAAAAGAAATACCCTAGGGCAGAGAACCAAAATACACTTACTTCAGGTTTTGTGCTTTCGTCAAAATCGACTTCCTCGGTGTCATCTAAAAAGTCAACCGCCGCCTTATAGCACTGCACGGCTTCACTGTAGTCCCCTCGGTTGAACCACCAGTTTCCGCGCATTCGCTTCCGGTTTCTGGGAATACATCACACAACATTAACAAAGAACAGTTAGCTATAGAGCACAGGCACGTGGATAGAATAGAAAGAAATGGTATAACAAGTTTAATTCAAGCAATGTAAGTACAAATAAAATGGTTTAAAGTCGGGGTTAGGATGAGTCAGCCATTCTTCAGAATAGGAGTCAGAGTCATACACTCGTTTGTGTGGAGTCGGATGCTTTTGGGGTTCAAAGCGTTGGAGATGGACACTAGTTGAATCAACGAATAGCAGTTGGACATGGTTCATCTTACTCAGCAACTCTGGAGTTCTACGAAACATTTGAGCGAAAATGAAGTTTCAATCTTGATGTAAAGGAAGGTAGGACAAAGAATTTTAGATGTATCTATGATTATTTATCCTCATGCGTTTTTGGCCTCTGATCATGAAAAGGATATAGTTCCACTCGTTTTCCCGGACGTCTCTTTTTCATTCAATCTTGACTTTTCTGGACTGTTAAGCAAATTTCAAAGTTTTCCCGGAAATACCAAAGTTTTCTGGTATTCTGGCTAGGTTTCAATTTGCTCAACAGTCCAGAAAAGTCAAGATTCAGGGAAAAAGAGACTATTGTTATTACATAGTACATAGCGATTCAGGGAAAAAGAGACTACATATTGTTATTACATAGTACATAGCTACTTGAAAATATATTTGTAAATGCAATAGCAGTAGTTATAGCTGTCACTTGGCTGACCTATCACTGCGACAGAAAGTGTACGCATGCACAACAGATTTAAAAAGTTCCAAGAAACTTTTACAAAAAGTGTTATCACTACACCAACAATGTTGAACGACCCGTACAATAAACTGGCGTGTAAAAGTCCCAACCAGGAGTGGTCGCACCTCATGCGGGTGCGAGACGACTTCTTCGGTTTGCAAAATCTTTTATTTCTACGCCATTCAAAAATTACTGGTAACACAAATTCATTGCACAAAGTTACGAGGAGTATGAATTTCATTGTCCATCAAAACATACGGGTTAATAATTTGTAGGAGCTGCGATTTCCTATTAAAAGTTCTCCAGGGATGTCAGACATAGAAAAGGTTGTGAACACCGAAACACTGACCTCAGCCACAATTCAAGTCAGAACATATTAGGGAAACAATGAGATATAGTATACTAAATCCATTTTTTTATAATATAAACTTGAATAAATAAATATTTAGTAATTGTTTCTGCTTCAATCGAATATGATATTAGCACTCACTAATCTAATAGCAAACTGAGCGATATATCGAATCTAACTAGCTTAATAGAAATTTGATACCCAACAGCATGCAAGAAGCAAAAATGAGTAGTTAAGGAACTTATTGTTTCTAACCAAAAGATGCAAAATTATGCTAAAGTTGGCACAATCAAGATGTGGAGAAAATTTGGCAGAACAAAACACTTCCAAGAGAGTACGGCAATCCATTTGCAGGGTCTCAAGAAAAGACGAGTTATAGCTACATGGAAATTTTCTTCACCATCGACCAACATTTCCAAATCTCCCCTTACCCAATTCACAGCGATTTTGCATTCGTTAGCGAGTATAGTCGACTGATTTAGCTATCCTGTGTATTTGACCTCTGAAGCCACAGTGAATCTCTGAGTGAGATCGATTATGAAAGGACGGGCTGAATTATTATCCATGTCATCAAATAATTGAAGCCTCCATTCGTTTCCACTACAAACGCGATCTCACAGAGCAAACAATAAGGGACATAGCAAGTGTCGATAGAAAGGTGGAACCCATACACGAGAGCGTTTCCATACAAGATCAACGCGAATCGGGAAAGCAGAGCTATAGTAAAACAGTACGTGTATGAAAATGGAAAGAAAGCAAGTGGGCATGAAGGAAAGACGTTCCAACGGCCTAGCTATGGCGAATGTAACCTACAAGGTTCGCCTGGCCCTGAGGGCGCTGCTCTACATAGCATAACATGGGCGAACCTAACCCTATGGGCTATAGCCAAGGACTACTCTAAAGTCTAAATAGGACGTGCACCGCTAGATTCATGACAACGCTAGCGGAGGCCAGTTTATTGTGTCACGAGCAGTGGAGGTGAAAGTAGTCTAGGTGTCTGTCGCTTAGTTTGAATGGGACATTGATACTTGTTTCAAGGCACATGGCTGCATTTCGAAGTACATAGTGTTTGTTTACAAAGTTCATTGCTAATTCTGCGCATTCAAAATGCCGAACCAGTGTGGTATTGTGAAATGCAATGAATGATAATTACAATAAGGAGAACAGGTGCCGAGTGTTTCGACTGCCAAAAGATCAGTCTGAGAGACAGAAGTTGCTTGATGAGCTTTCACCTCGTGAAAACACTGTTGTTGATACAGACACGTTTCCATTTGTGAGAAACACTGGGGTGCTGACTCTCCTTCGATAAAATGGCCTGGTGGTTCTACGGGACTTGCGATCCCTCTCAGCGTCTTCAATGTGCCTGCTTCGTGCCTGCCAGATCCAAAACCTGCACCTCGCTCGGCAAAAATTAAAGACCAACAACTTAGGTAGCTAAATTTTTCAGAGGGATAAGATTACTTCATTTGATACTTTCAAACCTGAGCGTGACCTACATAATCAGTACAAGAGCTTGATTATTTCAAGATCAGCAGAAAGGTTTGTGGGGTCTGTTCATGACGGAAAACTTCAGTGAATGCAGCCGGTCTGTGATTGTTGAAAACAAGCCCACTTTTTGTTTCCCACTGACCTTCAGGGCGTTCAGCAACGACACTAGTGTACCATTTGGTAGGTAATACACTTCATCCCAACAATGGTTTGAGATCGGATACACAGTTCGACGAAGCTGTGCGCTTAGCAATGATCTATGACATCCCTTTTGACGAAAAATATCCAAAACACTATCATTCTCATTCCAGCACACACGTCAGCCAGTCTGGACAAGGAGAAGGAGAAGAGGTCTGCATTTTTGTAACCTCAGTTGGAACGTTTAGCACAGAAGCAGTTTTCCATTAATAATTATTATTTTGCTCTTCAATTATATACCAAGTGTAGTTATGAACAGCACAGAGACATTTTGGTGTTGCCACGCAAACGCAAGTTGCAGTACACCACTTCATCTAGTCTCAAGTATCAGATGCTGTGGGAAACATTTGACGAAGTTCAGTCACTGCAGTAGAATAACGTGTTTCTTTTGGTAGCTGAAGTACAGAATCGGCCATCTGTTGTATTTTCTGGTGGGGTGATGACTTGCACGGCCGAGAACAACCCAGAATGCAAGGCCATTTCTATGCTGTGTGTCATGATGAAGTCGCAGCACAAAAGAAATTGGATGATTTCTGCGACACCCGTCCACAAGCTGACAGCAGCATATCAGAATACACATGTATGCACTTTTATCAGATGTGGACTGTGTTTCATAAAGGAAGCCCACAAGACAATTGAAGATCTTTTCGAAACTAGCTAACTTAGTGGAATTGATACTGACTGTCCCAAGACGATCCGTTATCTGTTTAATGCTCTTTTAAATGGACACCACAACCTAAGGAAAGGCCAGCAGAATGCAGTCCTTCCCCAGACCTCTATAGGGAAGGTACGGTTGGCTGACTAATTGCTGCAGTTTACTAAGTTTTTGCTTGGACCCAGTCGAGCATTTATAGGCATTTATCCGATGTTATCCGACACCGCTCGTTGTTTACTCGTAGACAGCCGATAAATGCCTATAAATTTCGGACTGGGTATAAGCCAGTTTGTGTGAAAGTTTGTTTTTTGGCAATGACAAAGTTTAACTATAATTCCTGTAGTCCAGTCCGGCTGCACTTTAAGACATAATAATGCTTCAAAATAATTTCTAATACCAATATAAAAGCCTATAGCGAATCACTTCTATTGTCTTGAAGAAGTATAATATTGATAAATTTGTCCAATAAATGTTAGGTTACCATAAATGCTATGCCCTCCACTAGCTAAGTTAGGAATCTTGCTGTGCACGTCCTGCAGGAGAGTAGTCTTTGTCTATGACCCAACCTATGCCCCCTTAGGGGCTGGCCTGAGTAGCTCATTGTTATCTTAACTATTGGTTGTCTTATCAAGCAAGATGAAGTTTCAAGCCAGCTGAACTCGAGCTAGCCACATTGATGTAAGAAGTGTGCAAAATGTATAATCTATGTAAACTCAAATGCTCACATTCCATTCACACATCTTGATCAGCCGGTGCACAAAAACTTACCGAACACTGATAACTTGATCAACCTGATCAGCCGGTGCACAAAAACTTACCGAACACTGATAATGATACATTACCTACCAAGGATGGCAATCGAAATGGTTAGCATCACCAATTAACAATAATTACAACCTGCTGTAGCTACCGGATGTGAAGTACAGAAATTTTTTTTTTACATCACAACAGCACTAAGTTACAAGCAACATACAATAAACAATCATGCCATGCAGCAAGCGATGAGATAGCTACCTCATAAGAACTACTGTATAGTTACCGAGATAAGAAAGAGAACCAAAACCACACTGAAACCAGATCCAGTTACTCACCCAACCTGCTGTCTGTCGGCCACAGACAGCGACTCGGGAGTGTCTTCAGGTTTAAAATCAAGCAGCTTGACTGTGCAGAGTAGAGCCATGTCACAGGGGACGCGCCCTTCGTCACCCTTGCTGCCGTAAGCAAACCTGGGCAAAGGGAAAATCATAAACTAGCGGCGTGCAGGCGGCAGCTGTTGCAAGGGCTAATGCGCCGGCCATCTCAATGGAAGGGGGCATTATTATTATTATAAATTTTGTTTAACCTCCATAGCCGCAACTCAGGCGTTCCAACAGAGATGAGTGTGAAGTATTCAAATACCACAAAATTCGTCACGTGGCCTGCGTGCGCTGCTACGGGCAGGAAACAAGGCGCAAAGCATAGTAGGAGAACCTACCTAACTTTACAAACCTAACCTCGTCAGCAGGAACTGCGGCCAGATGCAACATCTCCTGCGGAAAAGGTACTCGGATTTGCCCCTGGGGTCGTAAGGCCCATATACTGTATATTATGACAGGGATAGGGCCCGTCATAATATACCCGTGAGGGCATGGAAGGGGGCATAATTTGGGGACATGAACAAATATGTATACAGTAGTTCGTTTATAACATTTACATTACATTTGCCTAAACAAAATATAGGTACATCTTTCGCACAATATCTCCGAGGGCTATTAACTAGTCTTTGAGGCACATACAAAAAACGAGGTTCTCGGCATCACGCAATGTTTTCACACCACAGCAGTGAACAGAAATAGGTATTGACGAAAAAAGATGTTTGAGATGCACACAAATGAGCACCACAAAAGCTGCAAAACAACCTTTGCTCACATTGGTTACCGTTAACTAACAGAACGTCACTTAGACCCCAACCAATGACTCTCGCATTGAGTTAGAACTTTGAACACATCACCCTAGTGACCCTACCTAAATTTCTGCGAAGTATATCAAGCAAACATGAATTGAGCCATTCAAGTAGAGTTGCTAAGTTTGGATTGTCTACGCGTCTTACTGAAAATTTCTGTGGCACAAAAGCATAGCTATCTTCAACAAAATTGGTACATAAAAGATTTCGAAATAGCTCATGAACAAACCTGGAGTGCATATAAATTTCAGATTCTTCTCCCTTATCCATAAGAGGAACAACCAAGTCCAGTCCTGTGATGACCTGCACAAGGATTTAGAGATTCCTTAGGTCAGCTGAAAAAAAAAACTGATGCAGCAACTAGCCAACTACACAAAAACTCTGTTTCTAAGATGAAAGGACAAGACAGTACGATAACAATAACACTGAATTAAGAACAATGCCAATTTAAAGGTAACTGCATCAGGTTAAAGACAAGAGTTAAACAGAAACCTAAGCAGTAAGGTTACAGCTACAAAGTGTAGATAACATTGTCTTTTTGATAAAATAAGTTACTAAATAGATAATAATACCCTTTGTGGCAGCTACTTTGGTATTTCTTCCATAGATGTGTAAACAGCTTCATTGAAAATCTAGTGAGCGCAGCCGAGACACATAGACTGCCTAACCCAAAATCAGGGTTGTGGAGCCTGAGTAAACACTGGCAAGACCAAGGAGTCAAGAGTTGGGCTTTTCCATCCAACTGCGCAACCCTGCCCAGTGTTGTAACTTGTAAAGACTACAAATGCGGTCCTTCTGTTTCACGCAGGAATAGCAATAAGTGAAATGTCCTAAGAAGGACGTGGAGCGTTATGGTGGTAACCTAGCCTTTGAACGCTGGCCTTGTGGCAAATTCGGCAGGAATAAAATAATATGTTTACCCATCGTCAGAGATTTAGGGTTAACACCAAGGTTGAAGTGTCAGAGTCGCAGTCAATGGGAATTTGATATTTTGGGAAATAGGAGCTGCAGTTAGATAATAGCTTGTCCCAGGAATTGAAGAGTTAGATCAAAGGGGGCCGAGTTTGCTAAGAAGTTACAGTTGTTAGGAGTTGGAGTCTGACACAAGCCGGACAAGAAGTCAGAGTCGGGCTTGGTCCATTCAACTCTGCATGCTAATTAATACTGCTACAGAATACATTAACGAATCCAACATTGGGCAACAATATAGGCCTATGGTGATGCATTCAGTGACTGGGTGAGTGAATACGTTATTTAAGCCTCCCTACACGTGACCAAAGTGTCAAGAGAGGGAAAGGCAGTGACATGTAGAATGCCAATAGAACCAAAAACTCATGCAGGAAGATTTTTTCACACCACACAGGACAAATGTGCACGGAAATAGCAAGTTAGGAAAGAAATGGAGAACAGAACACAAAGTGAAAAGTAGGAGCATGTAAACAGAAGGAAGCTAAGTGGAGTCGAAGGGACAGACGTCCTGAAAGTCAAGCTGGGCTAAAGTACATAGCTAGCTATTGGGTCCACCTGGAGTCAGCGTTCCCATAACAGGATGGGCGAACCTTACTCTATTGGTAAATTATTCTAGCTAAAAATCTATTTCGCTGTTGTATCGTGCTCCTTTCAGCAACGGCGGGAAAACCCTCAATATAGTAGTAACAATAATGGTGATCGTGCAGGAGACTGTAGCTACTTGAAATTTAAGAGTAAAAAAGTACTGCGCATATTTAGATAGAATGAGGTATTTTAAGAGGTTTTTCAGGAATAACGTTTTCTGTGTAAAGCTTAGTTTTCGAGATATTTGACTTTATAGGAGAAAATTCCCGGCGTTATTATAGGCTTGCTAGCGACCCCATAGGAACCTAACCTCTGACCATAAGCACAAAATTCGTCACATTGCATACCTAGCGTCTTATATATTCCCGAATCATAATAAATTACTGTACGCATATGAACAAAAATAAACGGGATACATTCGATAATATTTATATAAGCTTCGCTAAAGTAAAACCAACAAACAGAAAGAACTCATTAATGACAGTGAAAATACTGTAGTTAATAATGAATTCGGGATTCTTTCTTCGAATGAGTCTGTTAAGACGCTGTTGCACAGAACTGGTCGATTTCTGTATTCGTTTGATGTACTTCTACGTGATACTTCAACTGCTGACTTCCTGCCCCAAGGTTTACTGTTACCTTGACGGCTATCTTTTGCTTCAGTAAGCACGGTACCAGGTGCTCTTTCAGGAAGGCTATGTGAGCATTTAGTCACTTTCACACCATCAGGATCTCTCTACGGGCCACCATGAACAGTCAAAACCATAATGCTTCCTCCTTTCCCTCGTTGGTATCTCAAACGTTAATGACGGCCATGCCCATTCATAACCCAGCCTTTGCCACAGAAGTAGTCTATGAAGATTGGCTACAGTGAACACAACCGTTGACGAGTCTACCTTTATGTTATCTTCAGCACAGACTTACGAATTTTCCTACCATCTTTAAGACATGGCACTAAATTGTTCAGGGCACATTTAGCAGTGCACTGCGCCTGAAACGTTCTCTGCTGGTTACACCTACAATTTTCATAACCTCAGCATTACCTTGGACAAGGAGATTAGCTATGCTTTTGTCGGTCACCCAGATAATTCACTAAGTTATTGACAGATCTTCATTAAATATACAGGAATTGTTAGGAGGAACAGAGGATAAAAAATTGGCAAAGATTCGTTCATCCGCTTGTTCGCCCACCTGTTTTTTTCTCGGGAACATAACTCAGAATGGATTGAGTCTTGCAACAAATTTTTCTCAGTGGTGAGCGAAGACATAACACCTCTGTCGGTAGCACCAGACCCGCGTCAGTGCCCAACTCTGGGGCATCTAAATGGTAGTTTACACAGTTTTGAGGTGTAACCCTCATATTGGAGAAATTTTGGTGTTATATTTTTTTTAGGCCCCGCCCCCCTGGTAGCTCAGGGTCCCAGCAGCAGCACTCCTTACTTTGAAGCGGGAGGCATATGCCCGTTGGCGTACTAGCCGGTCTGCTGTTGACTTTCAGCTTTTCAGGGAACAGCGGCGTCGGGCTGGTGCTACTTATGAGGAAGCTGAGAGGGAGCAC
>LQNS02278094.1:11079409-11097913 GCA_001587735.2 Parhyale hawaiensis | reverse complement strand
GTCTGGGTGCGACAGCAGAAACCTAAGCACGTACGTAAAACTAAAACTAGAAAGAACTTATAGACTCTACCCCCCACCGGAGCTTGTTCAAAGGCAACAAAAAGTATGTATTTCATCAAACTTTAAAAATAAAAAAAAATATTTCTAATGCAGAACGGTTCAAATTGATTGCATATTTGGAATCCTCATTAAAAACCGAGTCTAATAAACACACAAAAAAAATTAAATATACACTGTTTTTGCGATAATATTACCACCTTCAGAAACCAGGTAAGAATATACAAAAGTGTAGTATTCGGTGGTGACGGTATACGGAGATCGTACAACTTGGTTCTTGCTACACTAGTATACTATACGCAAATTTCGTATAGTGTCTTCTTATGTGAACAGGTGCATAGCTATTGCGTTGGCAGATTCCCGCTATACGCGTACCCTCCAAAAACGTATACCGAATACCGTATAGTATAGCTCTATGTGAACGCAGCCTTAAGGCAACAATATATTTTGTGGAATTCATAGGGCACAAGCGCCTACTACCTAAATATAACGCTGTGCTAGTTGGAATTGTTAGGGCCACGAGGGCCGACCTTCCAGTCTTTGATGTTACGTAACAGGTGGCACAGAAAGGCCATAAGAGCCACCACCAAAAAATAGCAAAATCATCAGACAATATATATCCTCGCGAAATTGTTAGGGCCACTAGGGCCGACTATCAAATATTTATTTCTCTATTTCAAGGAAAAACGAATTACTGAAACTTCAATTCACAAAAGGACAAAACACCATCAGTGGTCACTGGTCTCCAAGAAATACTGCTGCTCCAGCTATGTGAACACAAGGAGGCATGGGTTAAGGATCCAAGGTGGCGGCGCCTAGGCCGACCACACACCAAACATAGTCTCCAAAAACTTATCACTAAAAACGGTAAAACACATTTCCAAGCAGGAAAAACAGTAATAGAGCACTAATAAACTGTAAGGAAGGTATTTCCCAAGCTGTAAGATCGACAGGTGAACACAGAGCAGCAGCTTGGACCAGAGCACTGATGGAGATGTTGACAGTAGCGCGAGTCGTAACGAAGTGAAGAGTGCTTGTGCAGGGACCCTGAGCTACCAGGGGGACGGGGCCTTGAAAAAAGATAAGAACACCAAAATCTGTCTAAAATGAGTGTTAGGTACTACGCCTCGAAACTGTTTAAACTACCATTTAGACGCCCCAGAGTTAGGCGCTGACGTGGGTCTGGGTTACCGACAAAGGTGTTCTGTCGGAGCGAGCCACTGAGAAAGTTACTTGTATAATGGATTTTTCATTAAATTTGCAGGAAATGTTAGGAATATTACAAAGAACAAATGGCCATATATTTGTGATATGGCCATTTGTCCGTGTTGACTGTACATGGGATTTATTGTTTGTCAGCAACATAACCGAAGAAGCCATGAACGAATCTTTACAAGGTTTGCAGGAAATGTTACGATGGTAAAGAAGCACTAATTACCAAATATATAGTGGCGAAGTTTAATTCATCCATGTATGGTGTGGTCTACGATTCATCCATTTGTGTCTGTCATTTTATTTGTCAGAATATAACTCAAAATCAAAGACGAATCTTCAAGAAAGTTACATGACTGTTAGAATAGAAAAATCATAAAGAACAAATGACCCAATTTTGGTGATGATGCAAAAATCTTGAATTCAGGACCAATTTGATTTTTTCATTGGATACAACATTGCTTGGCGGGGGTAGTTATACGCTCTCCAGAGTGCTTCTCTAGTTTATTATTACATTTAACAGCCTCACATTGGACTCTTCACATAATATGCTGGGGAAACAACTCTCAAATTACCATTAGGCTACCAGCCCATGCAAGAACTTTTATAGGGGCTTCAACTTAATTCTTTACAGTTTAGCAATATCGTCAAATCAACTGGATATTTTCAGCACAGATTTCCCTCTAGCCAGCTCGGATGAAATAAATGACTTTTCAAAATAGTAATACCATGACCTACGATTGCTTGTAAATTAAGTCAATCATAATTCAAGTGGAACACTGAAATATGTGCTGCAGTTCTCAAACAAATGGCTGCCATTTGTTTACGTTTCAGGAGAACCTAACGACTTTCCTTTCAAGAGCTAACGATTTTCACACAGAACGGGGATGCAAGTGCTAACATTACTGTATTAAATTATTAAAGGTATATTTAGATAAATTATAAAACAGTTTTGCCACTGGGCCATTAGTAATTGGATATGTAGTGTACAGTATATAGTTTGTAACCTATGCAAAGTTAATTATCAGTTCATTTCAGAAGCAATTTTTCCGGTGCCCAGAACTTAACATACAGTAATACATTACTAACCTCATGCACCATGAGTGGTACATTGCTAGCTCTCTTACAGCCAGGCGTGAAGCTGGGAGAGGCATACAAAATACCGTATATATACTGTAGCTACCTCTATACCGGTGCTTTTTATTTATTTGAAAATCAGGAGCACCAAATTGGTCTTAAAGTATCAGCTACATTTATAATATCATGTTTGTAATATTTTATGCTAAATTTGGCGTCCAGAATGTTGCAGATGGAAATCCTGCCCATTCATAACCCTTCTCTGTATCCATGCATGTGCAAGCTACAACGATATGGTAGTGACGCAATAAATTCACGTATATCAAACAATGCAGCAAGAATCAGGGATGTAAAGCTGGAGTTGGACGTTTCAGATGGAGTCACGCACCTGCTAGTACTGGAGTCAAAGTAAGATTATTATTTACCTCTACAGACACGCTATTAACTTCAAAGTACAGCTAGTAAGCAGTCGGAATTTCTGCGTCACAACACTGGAACCAGATTAAGTAGCTATAACAGACAGAAATAAGAAATATTTCATATGATTACAACTAACCTCAGAGTCACCCAGTGTAAAGTAGAGAGTATGGGCATCTTCAACGAGAGTACCATCGGAGAGACGGACTGTGAGCTGAATACAAACGGTATCTCCCCGGACAGGCCGGGACTCAACGATACCAGGCATCAAAATCTGTTGACACAAGGGAATGCCTCCTGTTGAGATGATATACGGTAGCTAGCTAGATGATCTAATGTTAAACTTTCACAATCACTGTTATGTGCAAAATAAACGTTATATCAGTAGCTAATAAATAGAGGTAGCAATAGGGGCTAATGGAGAGTCATTTTAAGCTACATTGCACCAATGCCCAATGGTCAAATATTTTATTTCTGCAGGGTGTTATAATTTGTTCAGAGCAGGAAATGAGAAGCAAAGCATCCTAATCAGACAAAAGAGGAAATAAAAAAAAATGAAAACAGAGACACCCAAAAGGCCTCTTCCACGGTCCCTCACAAGGGAATCAGGAGTCCTACAGGATAGTTCACCAGCACATGCAGCAAAAGGAAAAACAAAGACGACCCACCAAACCCTACAAACTAACCTCACAGCAGGAATTGTGGCCATACACAATAATCCTCCCTGCAGCAAGGTACTAGGGTTACTACGAGATTGTAGTGGCAAAAGATATTCTGACAGGGATATGACTAGGCCATCAATAATTTCCCACTGAGGGTTAAGGACTGCTAATGTAGTACCTGAAGAGCTATACATAGTTAATCTGGTGCCCCATGCTAACTGAAGCGCAAGAGGAAAATAAGACCCCACACCTTTTCAAGGTGAACCGTGAGACAGCCTCTAGCTATAGGGTAACATGTCTAGTGCCCGTACACCATGCTAGTAGCCATCCACTTGGCTTTAAAAACTTTCTGTGTGAAAACTAGCAGTACTAGAGAGCCGTACATAGGCTTAAACTGTAGGGTACTACTTAGCCTACAGTTTAAGCCTATGTACGGTTTTCTAGCACTGCTAGTTTTCACACAGAAAGTTTTTAAAGCCAAGTGGACGGCTACTAGCATGGTGGACGGGTACTAGACATGTTACCCTATAAATCTAATAAGGTACAATCTCCAGGACCGTGGGGGGAGGGTGTAAATGCTGAAAAAACTGACATCACAAATACCTACTTAGCTATGCACTTACTCAGCTAAGCAACAATTGTGAATCAATTTTGTTCTTAATTATAGTTAACACATTAGGTAACATAAAAATAAACATTACAGTCATGAAAAATCACCACTGCAAACAAGAAAAATTGAACAAAGCAACATACTTGATGCTCTTACAATGGACTGGTGTGTGATGTATTAAGCATATAATTATAGGTGTTAATGAATGAGATCAGTCCTACACAGTGAAAGGGTTGATAACTCCAGCAAGCTACAAAGTTTTCAAAAGTCTTAAAAGTAAATATCGTAAGTACATGTAACTAAGTCACTAGTCCATACAAATTCAGCAACTTATTTCATCTGGTTAGCACTAGCCTATGGTAGTGGAATACATATATATATTCAGACCAAAGCACACCGTGATCAGGCAGTAGGTAGCTACACTGCATGATGAAGAAAAAGTAATAGTTTTGCTGCTCATGCAGCAACCTGAAAAGCAAGTTAAGAAGTGTAAGAAGCTACTACACCTACTTTCTTTTTTAAATCTCCCGAGCCAATAATATCCATCCATTCATCAGAGGTCTCTTCCAGCTCTCCCTGGACCTCAACTTCTTCCACACCAGTGGGCAGGTCCAGGTCCCCTCCACAGCTCTCAGCATCTGTAATGTTGAATTGTAATCAAGCCATATCATGTAAGCAGCTGGTACCTACTTCTTAAACGAAGTTTCTTAAAGAACTTTGTTGAACTGTAACTGTGCTACCAGTCTAAAATATGAAAATCTTACCAGCAATCCACTTTAGGGTGCCTAAGTTTATCTAGATTTGTAAAACATATCTGAGAGCTACAGAATATGAGATTCAGCCAAGCATCAAATCTACAGATCATGGGTACATTCATCACTTTGAGGAGAGGAGCTGCTGACCCAATCAAGAGTCATCAAGGAATGAAACTTCTTGGCAAGGACACCTCTATGCTTCCACCTCCACGGTCTGGTCTGGTGCAGCTGCAGATGCCCTAAAAACAGGCTTGCTCTCGTCTCTATACCTACAGACAAGAACAGAACTTTTGTGTCGTATCTTAACTACGGTATCTTTGTATTAAGAAAAAGTGTGGAGTACGGAAGGTAGGTAGGTACATACTTTACCAGCCATATGAGTGTGACGACTCTGAACTGGAGAAGTCCCTAGCTGCACAGGTCCGAGTACGACAAGAAAAGGTACTCACTCAGCTGGCACGATGCCACTGCAAAAACTAATTATTTTGGTAACACACATAGGCTAGCACTCTATGCATTCTAGAACAGTGAAGCATGTCAGATGCACTAACTGAAAGTACCTAGAGCTTTACTTCTATAGAGTCTATAAACAATGCTTTACTTGTACGTATACAGTCTATAAACTCACCAGGAGATGAAGCAGCAGTATCTTCATTTTTATCTAGTGCAGAATCCTCCAAACTGACTACACTGTCTTCACTTGCATCTTTAGCTATTCCTTTATCTTTAGTCATTTTGTAGAAGAATAGAAAGTGCTGAAAATACAAGAAATCAGGTCTAGAACTAGGTACATGAATTTGAGGTCAACGTGTACCAATACCAAATTGCGCATTACCACTACCAAAAGGGATCATCGACTGGGGCAAATCGTGCACTTTTTTTTTCAATTGGTTGTCACATTCTTACTATCAATCTTTGAGAAATGGCTATTTTACTGTAAGGGCAGTGTTACATGTAGTTACGATGCATATTAAGTTCAAAGCAATAGCTAACTGTCGTAGAAAAATTTGAAAAAATAAAAACCGACATTCTTCTGCACCCCCTCAAATGGGGCAAATCGTGCGCGGTCCCGGGGCAAATCGTGCGCATGGTCGTAACTTGCAAAATAATCATCGTAGATAAAAATTGATGTCACCATCGTAGAGCGCATCATTTTTTACCCTAAAAACGATAATAAACATTAGGCTATGCATAAAACTTATTACGATTGCATCGCGCACGATGTGCATCACCCGTAATTTTGTGGTTAAATGGGGAAAATCGAGCGTTTCTTGTGCTTCAATTCGTTGTCACACTGTTATTATCGATCTTTGGGAAACGGCTATTTCACTGTAAGGGCAGTGTTACATGTAGTTGCGATACATATAACAGCCAACGCAATATGTGACGGTAAATAGCTACCTACTGGGAAAAATGAAAACTTGCGTTTTGCTGCCAATGGCGAAAACCGTGCGTTTTACTCCAGTTCACTGTCGCTCAGTTGCTCTCGATCTTTGGGAAACGGCTATTTAATTGAAAGAGCAGTGTTACATGTAGTTACGGTACACATATAACGGCCAAAGACGTATGTGGCAGTAAAAACGGTAGGAAAACAGCATTTTGTGCCAGTCTGCCAGTGGGCAAATCGTATGAATTTTTATTGCAATTTTTGTCACTGTCACTACCGATCTTTGGGAAACGGCTATTTCATTATAAAAGCAGTGTTACTGTACGTGTAGCTAATAGCCAAACCAATAAGTAGAAGTAAAAACTGGAAAAAAATAAAAACCAGCATTTTGCTGCCGGTCTGCCAATGGGAAAATGTACCTATGCATTTTTATTTCAATTCGTTGTCACACTGTTTCTATCGATCTTTGGTGAGCAGGTATTTTACTGAAAGAGCAGCGTTTCATGCAGTTACAGTACACATACGTAACGGCCAAAGCAATTGGTAGCAATGTGGCAGTAATGGATAGAGTGTTGCAACGAATTTTTCTCAATGGCTCGCGAAGACAGAACACCTTCTGTCGATAGCACCAGACCCGCGTCAGCGCCCAACTCTGCGGGCGTCCAAATGGTAGTTTAGACTGTTTCGAGGTGCAACCCTCATTATAGACAGCTTTTGGTGTTCTATTTTTTTTTTTTTTTTTGCTTCGCCCACCTGGTACCTCACGGTCCCAGCAGCAGCACACCTCATTCTGGCACGACAAGCGCACCAACACATCAACTTCACCCTTAGGCCAAGAAACTGAAGAGGCTTTGGGTTATATTGATCCTCCAGCGGTGTTCTGTCTTCGCGAGCCACTGAGAAAAATTCGTTGCAACACTATCCATTCTCAGTGGCTCGCTCCGACAGAACACCTGTCGGTAGCACCGACATACCCAAGGCGAAGCAGGGAGGGGTTTCATGGCCTCCCCCGAGTTGCTGGTGCAAAGGATCCTGATCTGAACTGAATTATTTCCTGGTACTTCGTGATCCTTTCTTCAGACAATCCAGGTGTTTCAACATTGGCCTGGTAGTGACTGTAAATCGCGTCTTGGCCCTGAGGGTACCTGGTAATCATCTTTAGTGAGTTGCCGTACCCCTGACCTTTAGCTAAAATATAAACTTATAACAGGAAACAGGCCTTCCTGGATTGCCTTGGAACAGATCTATGTAAAAATCCTGTTGGAATATTACTGTTCTAACCAGGCTTCCTGCTGCTCCAACCTTACGTGCAGGTTGAAGGTTAGCCAGCGCACGAGGTCGCTTGTAGTTCACATACTTCTGTGCCCCTTGGGCTACTGGTATTGCCTTGTCTGGCTCTTTCAAGAACCGGACGGCTTTCAAGTCTTTTCCGGAACCCATTTCGGATTATTCTAGAAACTGCCCCTCTGTAGCATAGGTCAGTTTCCGAGAAGGTTGGTTTTTCAGTTCCAGCTGAAAAACCCCGATCCACCTTCCTTACCTTGTTAACTGGTCTCTTGCCGGGATGATTTCCGGTATCTGTAGTAACCCAGAATTATTGTGGTTGTTTTCTCTGGCTTTTCTCTGTCGTTAGGCTGAGATATCTTACTAAGGGTCTTGGATTCTAGGTTCCTAGAGGGGGAATCCTCAGAGGCTCCAGGCCACAATCCAGACTAACTCGCCTATTGAACTGTCTGTTCGGTTGAGTAGATACAGAGGTGAAATTAGTTAGAATGTTCCGATGAATACTTTTGCAGTGGTGAGCGGAAGGCATAGTACCTCTGTCGTTAGCCCGCAACTCGCACCGCCAATCGGCGACTCCGGTTCAGGAGGACAGGTCAGAGTCGTTACACTCATATTATAGACGGATTAGGTACTATACCTACCGCTCTAATTACTTTCCTATCCTAGTTTATCTTCCTTGAGTCAAAATCAGTAAAAAAATTAGAATTTCCCACTCTCCTGAGTCAGGGAGAGGTCAGGAAAACCTTCATTGATTTTTTCCTTTTTTTGCCATTTTTTTTCCTTTTTTTATTTTTTCCCATTTTTTCCTGCAGCTGCACCAGCAGACCCCAGGCAGTATATAGGTAGCATCCCCACCCTCCAGCCTCACTTTAATCGACGAGCAATTATTTTCTTTGGGTCAGTAAAACAAAGGGTTTTGGGTCTGGAGTAAAACTCCAGAGGTACTATGCCTACCGCTCACCACTGCAAAAGTATTCATTGGAACATTCTAACTATTTGCAGTGGCTCGCTAACGGCATAGTACCTCTGTCGTTAGCCCGAAATACCCACAGCTTGCAGGGAGGGGTTTATGGCTCCTGAATTGGAGGGTGCTCAGGATGCTTATACCAATATAAGGACTCTGGTTCTTCTTTCTCAAGAGCTGTAAAAGTCAATAACTGTTTTATGTTTACTTGGTCGAATTTCCTGTTTGCCTTTTATCAGCTCCCATTCCGGTCTTGTAGGATCTGGCATGAACCTGCCTCGACTCTGCTCTCTGTTAACTCCAGAGTCGTATAAGCGATATCTGTGGCGCTAGGTTTGCGAACGACCCGATCAAGGTTAGTTCTTTCCCCTCTTGTGTACTTCTACTATGTGCGAAGCCTCCTAAGGCATATCGTTAACTTCGCTGCTGCCCATAAGAGCCCTCATTATGGCCGAGGATAATGTCACTTAGTGAAATTCGACCGTGGCTTCTCTTAAATATCCTTAAAGATTGAGAGTTCGATTTTTAAGGGGCAAAGAACGGCTTCTTCTATCGAGATAGCGACCTTGTCGTGCCTGATGAGCGTCTGCTTTCACAACCTGTTTCAGATCTACTCTGCTTCCCACTCTACTACGTTTTCTCTGTGGCCCAACCTCCCTAGTGGGGGGTCTCTAGTTTGCCCTTTTGACTGCTCAGAGCTCTACTGTAGCTCTCTCCTTGGTTCATCGAACAAGTCCGGACGGAAACGTCGCGTTCCGCCCTCTATCTGGTCGTGACCCTTCAATCTTCGTATAGCTCTGGATCTGGAAATATCAAGACCTGAGCCCTTAAAGGCTTTGCCAATCCGACCCAATCTTTGGTAGGCTAGCAAAAAGAAGTTTTCTGGCTTCGATTCCGGGCAGCACCATATGCCCGAGGCCAGAGCGTGGAAAGTCAAGGCAAACGGTAAACCAAGTTACAAAGGCACTGTGGCTAGAGAAAAAGTGTATTCCCTCTTGGTTCTTTATCGAGATGTAAGCAGGAGTATCTCTCTTGCCAAGTACAGATCTGGATCTTGCCTGTCTGCTCGAAAATTTTTCTCCCTAATGGACCTCTCTAGCATTGTTCTGAGGGCGAGAAGGGTTAGTCTGGCTAACCCTCCATGAGTCTCTTTGTTTTGTCCTTGCGCTTGACTTAGAAAACTTTATGGACTCGGCTTCCTCCCACTGAAAGGCGCAGTCGACATCTGGATTTCCTTAGTTCTATAGGAATGCAAAACTATCTGTCGAATCCCTTAAGCCCTGCTTTTTCTGGGCCTGGAGTAACTGTAAAGGGAAGGAAAAACTAAGACCACCTTCTCCATTGGGGAGAAAACCCCTGCACTAAAATGTGCTTCAATTATAGTCCTTGGGTCTCAGACGCTTAGGTGTCATTGAAGCTGACTTCAGTTATCAGGCACTATGGAGGCAACCTGACGGAAAATCCCTAGACTAGAGAATTCTCTACCCTCTCGTCTCTGAGGTAGGGAGATCTACCTCAGAGCCGTATCTGAGTACACGAACGTCAGCTTAGTAACCACCGATCTGCAATTAGTTGAGAGTCTGGTTGGGCCCGAAACCCTGAGTGCTACAGGGTGTTGGAGTTGAAAAGGAAGCATGCAGCTACCTTGGTGGCAGTGCATGCAGCTACCTTGGTGGTTGAGGGACAGGATTCCTTCCTTATATCCCATCTGCTCTAAGTCTCTGTAGATACTTGTTTTCTACCCGTATCTTTCAGAAGATTAAATTCGTGATGTCGACCCTTACCTTAAACGGATAAACAGGACTCTGTGAGGCCTTCTTTCAACTTTTCGCTAGTAAAACCTACCTGTCCCCTGATACCTTAGCAAGATGTGAACCGAGTATAACTAGCTTAGAACTCGATCTGTGCCTCCGTTGTTCGATCACGGCTATTGTCCAAGGCGAAACAGGGGTCAGATACGTTTGTGCTACTGGCACCAAAGTCAATCTCCTTACGTATTCCGAGGTTGTCCTAGCGTCTGTTAGCTCCTGATATACCAGCTCAGACTTAGATATGGCTCTCTGTATGGGAGGTTTACCGTCATAACCTGAAGTTATAGGTTACTCCTGCCCTTTAGGCTTTGTCCTTCTGTAATTCAGTCTGGATCCGAAGGGGCATTCATTGCTCCTAGATAGGTTACGTAGTCTTATTCCGGACATTGTCCAGTCGCCCCCCCCCCCTTTTTTTTCAAACCCTCCTAAGAGAGTTTTCTTTTCAACATGAATAGGCTCTTGAGAGTTATTTGGGGAATTTTAGTAATTTAAGAGGGGCTACCATCAGCCGCACCTCTACTTAAAGGAGTTTAGCTACTCAGTGCACTGTCTCTGTCCTTCTAGGACCGCCCCCTTCGTCTAGTAAGCCCCCGTTGTCAGAAGTTCCTTCTCTGGTGGGAGGAAACTTTAACTTCCTGCTAAATGAAGACCGAATAGACCTTTCGGGGATCCGACCTCTAGTAGGGGGGGACTCCTTAAGTACCTATCCAGTTTCTAGTCCCCTTTATACTGAAGTTTAGAATTGATTAATTTTAAGGAAATCTGCTCCTGTGGGAGTGTACTTTCCTTAGTAGTAGCTTATAGTACTGAGTGCTTAGCTCTGATAATTAAGATTCCATACTTGTATAGGCCTATGTTTCAGACCTGAGGTCTGTTAACTTTCTATAAATGACTGGCCTTAATAATAAATTCCAACTCCAAGTGAACATGAGGATAAGGTCAGGACCTCAGCAATCAAAGTCTGTAAGGCTTGGTTTCTTATGTCTTACTTATCCTGAAAGTATACTAATAATTATTGGTAACTCTATAGGTACTCCCACCAAAGTAGAAGATAGGAGCAGGGTCCTATTCTAGCAGGTATGCAGATTTCCTTGAATGGCTCTCCTTATATGTATTATATCCTAATACAGTATTAAGGGATGGTAGACTTTTGATTATACTTGGCCAAGCTTGTGCCTTCCTCAGGACAAAGGCTTAGAAGTGTTGTGGAGCTATTACTGCGTAAGAAGATGCATCTATATGAAAGTATATATATGTATATGTATCAATCCTATATATATATATATATATAATGTGATATATATGTTATCACATATATAATATACTATCTATACATAGGCCTACATATTATAAAACATAATCTACCAAACATTCCCTTTATAGCCAGAGATCAACCAGTAGAGGAGCCCTTTGTGCTAAGTAGAAGTGGGACTAAGTCTGAAAGTCCGACGCCCAAGCTCTCAAGTTTCGATGGTCCTGAAGTTCTTCATGGATCTGAGATAGGTACCGCCCAAGTCTATATCAGACTTCAGGCTACTAGTGTATATTATCATCCAATCCTGACTGTATTCCTTTCTGAGGTCAAGATCAAAAGTTGGTTCCGTAAACCCTTCTAAATCTATAGGGTTGGGCAAGGCCAATTTCAACATTCTACCTGTACTAGTTGACCATAATTAGCCTCTCCGAAGAGCCCTAATCCAGTATTAGGCACTGATGACAGTCAACCAGGGAATGTATGCCTCCCCTGTGGGGAATGCATATATTTATATGTCTATTATATCTAACTCCTCGTATATACATATATATGTATATATATCTATCATATCTATAATATAATTATCTAGATAATTGTCTAAATAGTTAGATATGCATCTTTGCAGAGAATGCATCTATGTATGTATGTCTATTTTATAGTTATATCTCCTTGTATATATCTATATATATGTATGTACATATAACTATCATATCTATAATACATATAATTATATAATTGTATACAGTATATACATGGATACCTATGCATCTCTTGCGAAGAATGCATCTATATATGTTTTATTATATATATCTAATTGTATATATATATATATGTACATATATCTATCATATCTATAATATAATTATGTAGATAATTGTATATATACATAGATATGCATCTCTTGCGGAGAATGCATCCATATATGTTTTATTATATATATCTCCTTGTATATATATAAGATAGAGATATATGTACATATCTATAACATAATTATATAAATAATTGTATATGTACATAGATATGCATCTCTTGTGGAGAATGCATCTATATATGTTTTATTATATATATCTCCTTGTATATATATATATATGTAGATATATTTATCATATCTTATAATATATTTATATATAATTGTATCTATATATACATAGATATGCATCTCTGCAGAGAATTCATCTATATATGTTTATTATATAGATAGTGCTATAAACATATATATATTTTTTATTTATTTTTTTTATTTTTTTTTTTTTTTAGTCTGTCTACTCAAGCTGTATTTACCTGGACAAGGTCTATAGCTGCATAGCTGCAGTCTAGCAACATCTAGATTACAGATGGCTAAGCCCAGAATGTTGGCAAGAAAAATTCTTTCAAGTCCAGAGATCTGGACAAGAAATTCTCTCTATGTACCATTAGTAGGTACTAGCTTTTCATTAAATACTAATCAAGTATTCAAGCTACTTAATTCCTGTCGAGTTCGTCTCTCAGATCTACATTAACAAAGTATAGTCTAACAGCTGTCTATGTTTTGACGTAGTCAAAATTTGTAAGGTATTGCTCTTGAATAGGTATGAGAGCTCTCCTGTAAGTAGTTCTTGAGTAGGTACTTTGTCTTAGTAGACTGTTGCACAGTAGAAGGTTGAACTAAGACTTACTAGTGCATGTTATTATAAGAACTCACAACTCTGTTCACTCTGAACTTTAGGCTCAGATTTTTTTTTTATATTCCATAGCTTTGCAGGCAGTTTCAATATATAAATCACAACTGAAGAGAACTTCCGACCGAGGGTGCATGTTTAATACAGAGACAGAGTGCCTCAAATTTGGGATCTTTCTCAATTTGGAAGGTGTAGACTTCCTTCAGCTCCTCTCGAAACCGATCTGTATAAGTGCCCTCAGTGCCTGGTAGTGCTGGGATTTAAACCCAATTGAAGGACCAATTATAATATATTCAAAGATCAAGGGTGTCGTCAGGTATTAAATGGAAGTCAGAAAACCTAAGTCCAAGCCCGGGTCTTAGGTTAAGAGTAGACCAGATCATTCAATCTGAGGTTAAGATTCAACAAGTTCTTCCATTCTGAGGTTAAGAGTCAACAAGTTGGTTTAGGAAAGTTTTCGAAGTCCATACAGATGGATGGAAAAACTTTTTCTAAGTCTCAAAGGTACTACTTGGTTTTGAGTTAAGAGTCCCCAAGTTGGGACCCAGGAGCCGATCTGGGCACTGTGTGGGCCTTACTGTATTGCATGGTATTTGATTTTATCTGTTTATTTATTTATTTTTGTTTTTTTTTTACTTAGCGAAAAGGGTAAGGTATGCCCTTGTGCAAGTCTAAGAACTATCTTGTTAGTAGTTGTTTTGTACTTAGTCTAGTAAGGTAGTCTAGACTTGTACTATGTCGTATCCTTTTTATATTTAGACATTGAGCAAGGTGTGCTCTTGTATAAGTATAAGAGCTATCCTGTTGGTGGCTGTTCTGTACTTAGTCTAGCATTGTAGTCTAGACTTGTAGTACAAGTCATATTGGCTCTACCAACACTTCATTTGAGGTGTTAGTATTAAGAGTTCTTGAAGTCTGTGAACTCTGAAACTGCTCCGTTTGTATCTGATAGTTACTTTGTGCCGGATTTTTTTTGACTTAGTCAAAAATTCAAAAGACCAGAGGATAGTAGCTGCTGTTAGAGTTTTATCTATTTATTCGACGTAATTCGGAGAGTAAAGTCTACTTCACCAGTGTTGGCACTACCTGTTAAAAGGGTTAGAGTCCCAAAGTTGAGATCCAAGAGGAGAGCTAGGTATTCGGCACTGTATTGTATTCTATTTGGTCCTGTCTGATTTTGTCTGATTTTCTCCATTTTTTTTTTACTTAGTCAAAAAGAAAAATAAAAAAACCAGAGGCTAGTAGCTGCTGTTAGAGTACCGTAGTACTCTTCAGACGTAATTCGGGTGAATTAAGCCTGAAGCAGCAGTCTTTACATAATAGCTTTTAAGCTTCAGAGGTCAACCCAATTGTGTTAATAAGGAAGTTATGACTCTCTATATGCACTTGCTGTCAGGACCCGCGGCTGCATATAGATCTGTAATTTTACCATTTGGGTTACCCTGTTATTTCAATTGTTATGGGAATTGCAGTTTGGCCGCATTAATTAAATCTCGGACAAAGTCCGAGCTATAATTTCTGTAACTGCAATCCCCAAATATAACGGCTTGCCACTGTATGACTACTCTATGGAGTATTAGCCGTATAGTTTGTAAATTTCTATGGATATACGCAGCTCGCTGGACATCAATATGAGCCCCAAAAAATTAATTAACCGGTGAAAAATGTTGTATAAATGCAAATGGAATAGTGTCAGAGCCTGGAGAGTGAGAGGAAGAAGATTGTACTGCATGTGTGAGTTCAGCTTGTGAGAAGGGTTTATTGTACCAGCAGTTCGCGTAGTGAAAAATTGGTGGAGTACTATCAATTTGACTGCGTAGTGCTTGAAACCTCTGATCAGGATTTGTTGCCACACTCTGCCGGGAAAAATACAGTGCCAAATTATTTGAAACAGCTCTAGGATTAGTGATGATTTGATTGGGTTCACGAAGAACAATGGTAGAGAGAGATGGCCGGGAATTTAATGAACATACTTTATTCCATAGTTGGGTTGAGGATGTACGGGAATTGAATGAGGAAAGAAAATTAGCCCATGCCAATTTTTTGGCCTCCAGCACCGTCCTCCGGAACATTGCACGAGCACGCTTGTATGCTATCCATAGTGTCATGTCTCCTAAATGGTTTTTATACCTTGAGAGAGCTCGGTTTTTTAAACGTCGTGCAACGGAACAATCACGATTCCACCAGGGTACCGGATGTTTACCTGTAGTATTTGTCTGTGGAATGGCTACTTGGGTTGCTTCTTGTATTGCACTAGTTATGGCTCCACACGCTTGTGTAGGAGAAAGAAATGTATTTGGGAGTTTTAACTGAGATACAAAAGACGACCAATTTGCAGAGCGTAAACACCATTTAGGGGTTCTTTGAGTGCACACTGCAGTAGATGTTGACATGATTATTAGATAATGGTCACTGTCCATGAAGTCTATGTGTGGAGTCCAAGAGAAGAGTGGCGCAAGGTTAGGTGAGGCTACCGTCAAGTCTATATGGCTAAATCTACCGCTTGAAGATAAGAAAGTGGGTTCAGACGAATTTAGCTAAACAAGAGAAGATTCTGTGATTAGATGATGTAGGAAATTACCTCTAGCATCAGCAGAAGGAGATCCCCACGATGAATGATGGGCATTAGAATCCATTGTTAATATAAAGGGTTTAGGTAGTTCCAATAATAATGGTTGAAGTTCTGCAATGAGAGTTAAATTTGGTAAATTAGGTGGAAGGTACAATGAACAGATGGTGAAAGTAAGTTGCGGAAGGAATATCTGGCAAGCACATGCCTCCAGTGATGTATTTAACTGTACAATGATTTGTGGTATGGATATGTTCACCAGGATAGCCACTCCTCCTCGGCGTCCACAGATACACCCGCAAGAAGCAGCAGGCCGATGGAAACCTGGATAGTTAATTTGGCCTTCATGTGAGATATGAGTTTCCTGAAGGCATAGAATTTGAGGAGATACATCTTCCACTAGTTTTTTTAATAAAAGGTGCCCTAGCGTGATAAGAGCGTACATTTCATTGTACTATTTTGAATGAGTTCATTGTGAGGAAACAGGATGCCCAAGTTTGATGAGCATATCGGATACTAAGGAGTCTGCATTTAATATGTGCCCAAGTTCGACAAAACATTCTATTTCATCAGCTGTCTGAGTAGAAAGAATCATTTTGATGATCACTGGTAGTAGTTTTAGAAGGAAGTTGATCAGAGTTGAAGGTATGGGTGATGTATCTATTTGGCTTGGAGTTTGTGAAGCAATGGGATGGAATGAATGTTGCAATGAGTTTGAGTCTGGATGAGATGGTACAGGNAGGTTAGGACCCTCCAGGACTGGTTCACCTAATATCCTATGATATATACCGGTCTAAACACTTTAGAACACTACGCGAACCAGTCCTGGAGGGACCTAACCTCTGTTCTCGGAGGTAAAAGCTCATTGGGGAGGGGGCTCGTACTAGGGTGGTTGGTCGGGGTGGATTGTGGCAGCGCAAAAACGTTTTACAATCGAGAAGACGGCGGAAGAGGACCAAAGAGTTATTTTTGACTGGATTTAAGTCTACGGAAGAGGATTTCAGTCCCGTTTTACATAAGGGATACATGAACGTGTCGCCTTTAAAGTTTGATGTACCCGTAAAATTAAAGGAATTTCCTAAGGTGTCGTCGTACTGACACTACTATCACAATATATATATAGATATATATATAGCTAGATTAGGGTTTATCTGAAGGCATGTATGACTAACGTCTACTTTAGCTGTCGTCTGTTGCGGTTAGGTGTAGTTTGACTATTACACCAAACGACCAGTAGTCTACGGGATTTTCATCGTACGTTTCTCCACAGATAAACTCTCAAAACGGGCCGTTTTTGGCTTGATCCGGCCCTATCCCCGACCGACCACCCCTACTAGAGAACGCCTTCCAATGAGCTGGCCTGTGTAAGGTTTGGTTCCAGGCAAGGTTTGGTTCAGCTCGGTTTCTAAGTGTTTTTAGTACTATTATGTGGGTTTTTAGGGTTTTTAAGGTGTTTTAGAGTTTATTAGCTGAACCAGTCCTTGCCTTGAACCTAACCTTATGAGAAAAAGCTTATTAGGACGTTAGCAGAACCAGTCCTTGCCCATTACCTAACCCTACACGTAAGGATTCATTGGACGTTAGATTGCAGTTAATGTAAGAAAATTACATTTAACGACCTAATTTTCGTACAAACCCTTAATTAGATATATATATATATTTTTAGTCTGTCTGCTCAAGTTGTAATTACCTGGACAAGGTCTATAGCTGCAGTCTAGCAACATCTGGATTACAGCTCGGCACAGAATGTTGCCGAGAAAAATTCTTTCAAGTTGAGAGGTCTCGACAAGAAATTCCCTCTATGCACCATTAGTACTAGCTTTTTATTAAATACTAATCAAGCATTCAAGCAACTTAATTCCTGTCGAGTTCGCCTCTCAGATCTACACTAACAAAGTATAGTCTGTAACAGCTGTCTATGTTTTGACGTAGTCAAAATTTGTAAGGTATTGCTCTTGAATAGGTATGAGACCTCTTCTGTAAGTAGTTCTTGAGTACTTTGCCTTAGTAGACTGTTGCACAGTAGAAGGTTGAATCAAGACTTACTAGTGCATGTGGGTATAAGAACTCACAACTCTGTTTACTCTGAACTTTAGGCTCAGATTTTTTTTATTCCATTGCTTTGCAGGCAGTTTCAATATATAAACCACAACTGAAGAAAACTTCCGACCGAGGGTGGATGTTTAATACAGAGACAGAGTGCCTGAAATTTAGGATCTTTCTCAATTTGGAAGGTGTAGACTTCCTCCAGCTCCTCTCGAAACCGATCTGTATAAGTGCCCTCAGTGCCTGGTAGTCCTGGGATTAAACCCAATTGAAGGACTAATTATAATATCTTCAAGATCAAGGGTGTCGTCAGGTATTAAATGGAAGTCAGAAAACCTTAGTCCAAGCCCGGATCTTAGGTTAAGAGTAGACCAGATCACTCAATCTGAGATTAAGATTCAACAAGTTCTTCCATTCTGAGGTTAAGAGTCAACAAGTTGGTTTAGGAAAATTTTTTTGGATTCCATACAGATGGATGGTAAAGCTTTTTCTAAGTGTCAAAGGTACTACTTGGTTTTGCGTTAATAGTCCCCAAGTTGGGACCCAGGAGCTGATTTGGGCACTGTGTACTGTATGTTTTTTTTTTTTTACTTATCCAAAAGGGTAAGGTATGCCCTTGTGGAAGTCTAAGAACTATCTTGTTAGTAGTTGTTTTGTACTTAGTCTAGTAAGGTAGTCTAGACTTGTACTATGTCGTATCCTTTTTATATTTAGACATTGAGCAAGGTGTGCTCTTGTAT
>LQNS02278094.1:11052468-11073006 GCA_001587735.2 Parhyale hawaiensis | reverse complement strand
CTTTTAAGAAAACTATATAGAAATATTCCGGTAGTTAATGTAACCTCGTTGAGAATATTCGAATATATGAATCAAAAATTTAACGCCAATGACACCTCACGACCGTCTTCTCCGAAGCTCCGGCAGCGCCCGTGTGATAGAGTTCTGCAGCTGGACAAGGTATTGAACAGATTCAAATGTGTACCACACGAAGCCATGGCGTGGCATGAAATAGAATTATTGTTGATATGGATGCCTCCTTGGTCTGGCTGTCCTGCACTGGGAGTGTCTGGGCCTGGGGAGGTGCAGAGGTGAGTCTGCAGTGTCCTGTATAGTTGAATGACCCGAGCAGCTTTAGCTACCGCGTGTTTGCTGTGACCGGCCACCATGCGGTGGCCAAACATGTATTATTTAGAACTGACCAGCCATCTATAATGGCAAAATATGTATTATGTAGAGCTATGCAGCCTGCAGGTATATCGATCCATAGATGTGATATCGTGGGTATGCCCATGCCCTGTTGCGCATCATCCTGCTAATGGAATTGGCGAAATATCTTAACTGCGAACATCATTTGCTACACGGCCGCTGATACCCTTACTTCTATTATATTTACGAAGTTGAACATGTGAGGTACTATTCGTAAACACAACTTTGCGATAAAAACACGCTCCCAACTTCAGAGGCTTGTTTCCGTGAACAACTAAAGCAATGTATAGACGAACGAAGTTGTGCTTATGCTTACAACAACAGTGAGTTGCCATCCCATAACACAACGCTTAGTTGTTCCCTGAAATAGGCCTCTATAGGCTGAAGCACGTTTTTATGCAAAGTTCAGGTTACGAATGGTATTGCACATGCTCAACTTCGTTCGTAAATACATTACTCAAGTTGTTCACGAAAACAAGCCTCTATAATCTGAAGCCCGTTTTCAGTGCAAAGTTGTGGTTACGAATGGCATTGCGCAGGCTCAACTTCGTCCGTGTATACATTGATTTAGTTATTCATGGAAACAAGACTCAAAAGTCTGAAGCGTGTTTTTAATGCAAAGATGTGTTTACGAATAGTACTGCACGTGCTCAACTACAGGCGTCTTTGGGCAACGCCCGTAATCAAAATCATCGTGATTCACTGAAAAGGACAAGAACGGTCAACGATTTTCTAAACAAACCAGCGACGCCAAGTTAATTTTCGAAAAATATACTTTTGTCGTATTTTTACGGAAAATGGTAGGGAATGGATTTCTAATGAGCCTTTATTTATTTTGAAGCCAATGCATTACTGAACTAGCCGTATTTAAAGTATTTTGAAAATACGCAGGCATAAAACTGAGGAAATTACAATTATGGAAGTCGATATTACCTTCCTGAATATTACAAACAATCATCATAACCTTTTTCAATTGATCCCTAAATATAAGAAAACATTACGACCTTCCATTTCAAATTATGAATTTTCATTCGTCCAACGGCTGGAATCACTCTTTGATCACGCCTGGAGAGGAAATCACGCTGCGATTAATTCTCACCACTGATCACGGTTGATTGCTATCAGAATCACGTAAAAATGCTGCTACAACCACGAGCGAATCATGTGCAATCAGCAGGAATCATCCGCGCGGTTGTCACAAAAAGACGCCTTACGTTCGTAAACACTGGCGGATCTAGCCCCATCTCGCGGGGGGAGCATTCGCCTCGGTGCCAGGCACCGTCCCCAATTCGAGCCCCCCCCCAGCCCACATTGAGCCAAGCTACCCCCTTCCTCCTCCATTGAGCCAAGCTCGCGACATTTGGCCCTTCAGTATTGTTACCATTTAGCCATCATACATATTTGTATATTTTGTAAAGTCCCTCCATATTTCATGTATTACAGCGGTCTTCCAGCCCTTCCCTAACGAAAAGTACCTGGTGCCGACACTGACTGTTAAGGGAGAAGTCTCTTTAAAAAGTACCTATCTACAGCACGTTACCTTTGATTATGCAAATACAATTTTTTTACTTCTTTTTTAAGATAAGCGTCAACATTTAAAATGTTAATGGTAAGTTAGTGCACATGTATGTTGTAATTTTCACTGTTCCCTTCACCACGTTTTACTGATGGTTTCAGGTACCTCGTCAGCTATTGAGTGGGTCCCGTAGCAGTGCTGAGACCTTAAACTGCACTTTGCTTTGTTCCACGTGTAAAGTAAAGCTAAAAATTAAATTCATTCTTCCGCAATTTGCTGTACGAACGGAAGAACCCAAAGACTCCTGAGAGCCTTCTCGAGGGCTGTCCTAAGCGCCTTTTTCGCAGGGGATGTTGCAGGTGGCTGCAATTCCGGCTGAAAAGGCTAGTTTTAAAAGGTTACGTAGGTTCTCTACCTCTTCTCCCCCTTCTGTTCCCTGAGGTGGACTGTTGATCGAGATAGCTGATCTCGTACGCGAGGCACCTCTAGTCTCTTTCGTGTGGTAGGGATGAAAGGGGCCGTCCATTCGAGTGCCTTTCTCTATTCTTTGGCGCCTTTTTCCTACCAGTAGTAGTGCACTGTGTCAACTTATACTATATTGCAGAGGAGAGCCGATGTGGAGAGAGGATATTCCTAATTGTGCCTCCTAGCCGACTAGCATCACTGTGCGGATAGGCCTTTGGCGGAAATAATAATGCACTTGATTAAAGCCGTCATATTATGAGACATAAATACATAAATTCAAATTTACATGTCTGTACTATAGTTTGTACTATAGGCCATGCTGTATAGTACCGCCATACCTATTGGATGATATTGTATGTAATAGTATTACGGCAATCAGGTGAAATAATGTTAAGCCATGTAGATCTTTCCTCAGGAAACAATAACTGCATTTTCCTTTTACCTTGCTTAAATTGAACAAGCTGTAATATTAGCAGAAAAATAATTATATATTATTTTGCTTCTTGTGCGAGGTTGATCGCTAGGTAGCACTATTGCATATCCAGTTCAGTTAACTCGTTTGGTATGTGAAGGCACTGAGCCATGTAGATTAGGTTGTGATTTAATAGCTGTAATATTGCTAAAAAATGTATGTACACGAAATTTTTAATGTAAGCTGTAATATAAAAATACAAGAACACCTCCCGCCTGTGGAGAAATAAATGTTTAATAAATAAAGACATAAACATATAAATAATTGTATTGCCTTTATAGTTGATGGATCTGTTTGAGAAAAATTGTGATTGACTCGAGTGGCAGTGAGGAATATGGCGGCTGCATCATCTAGCGCTCTTCTTGGGTAGTTTTCTCTCCATAGAAGATGAAAAGCATCATCAAGCTCTAGTTTCTTTCCTAAAGCATTGCGCACCATTTCGTAGAGGAACGGGAAGGCAGGCAAAGAAAAATAATATTCGCAGGCCTCTCCTACTAAGGCTGTTGCTGTGGATGGTTCACCCAGTTTTTCCTCTAAGGTGATTGAATTTTTGGAGAAGATGAATGAGTCCAATAAACGTCTTGTAACACCTATTGAACAGCTTAAGGAAGAAAATGCTTCGTTGCGAGAAAAAGTTATTGAATTGATGTTGAGACCCAAAACTTCCGCTGATGCTGCGAGGGCAGACCCCAGTGATCCGGTAATGGCGTCAGAAACCATACCGATGAGCCTACCGTTGAAGATGTAGCGGCGAGGATGGACCAGCTGGAACAGGATACGCTGGGCTCTGTGTTGAAACTCCAAGGTGAAACGACCAAGGGAATTATTGCTAAGTGCAAAGAGAGGGAGAGTCGAGGGTCGACCAGTCCCAAAACACTCCTGGTAACTGAAATTAACACGATTGAACCTTGGCTTGTTAATCAAGAGGAGCTGGCTGACGTGAATGCCGTGGGAAAGAACAATTGTCATCTCAAAGTGATGTTTTCGTCCCGTGAAACGACAATAAACGCGTTTTTTACTGACCACCGCGCGGATGATTCCCCCTGATCGCGCATGATTCGCGCGTTTTTGTGACCGCATTTTGACGTGATTCTGATAGCAATCAATCGTGATCAGTGGTGAGAATTGATTGCAGCGTGATTTCCTCAGCAGGCTAATCATGCGTGATCAAAGAGCGATTCCAGCCGTTGGACAAGCAACAATTCAAAATATGAAATGGGAAGTCGTGATGTTTTCTTATATTTATGGATAAATTGAATGATGTTATGATGATTGTTTGTAATATTGACTTCCAGAATTGTAGTTTCCTTACTTTTATGCCTGTGTATGTTCAAAATGCTTAAGATACTGCTAGTTCAGTTATGCATTGGCTTCAAAATAAATAAAAGCTCATAAGAAATCCATTCCCAACCCTCTTCAACAAAAATACGATATGAATATATCTTTCAAAAATTGACATGGCGGCTCTGGTTTGTTTACAAAGTCGTTGCCGTTCTTGTGCTTATCAATGATCACGATGATCATGAACTCGGTGATTCTGATTACGAGCGTGGCCACAAAAAGACGCCTTAAGAGTGTTGCGGGCAATCAAGCGCTCTCAGCCGGCAGGTATGCTTGTATCTGAATACCTAACTAAAAGCAGATCGAAACTTTTGTATGACTTGCTTCAAATGAAACGCGTAATAACCAATTGAAATCTGTTTACTCGTACTATGGTGTCGTGTATCCTAAACTTTTAAATGAAAATAGCGAGCGCCCAATTGCTTATGAAGTTACGTGAGCGGCTCGATCGTCGTTGAGCAGTATGGGAACCCTGTGTTCCGATTTAATGATGAAGGTGTCCATGATTTCCCTGGCTATCCATGTCAAGCGTTTTCTAATTATGAATTATCTTTTCTTCAAATTCCTAGTCATTCATTGTCAATAGTTGTATAAATATCAGGAGTATTCGTAGGAATTTCGCGCAATTTGAGGCCTTTATCTCCAACAATAATTGTAAATTTGATATTGCTGTAGTAACTGAAATTTGGTTAGATAATTTTATTGATCACTGTTTTGAACTTACACATTATGAGAAACATTGTTCCTAACGTAATCAGCACGGAGGAGGTATAGCAGTATACATATTGAACAAATGGCAAGCAATCAGGCAGAAGAATTTGTGCAGTGTAAGTGATACTGTTGAATTATTGACGCTGCTGCTGAGGGGTAGCAGCGTTCAATTCTTGTTATCGTGTGTATATCGACCTCCTATGTCATCAATTCGAAGTATTAACACGTTCTTAGAAACTGATTTTTTCCTTTTTATAACAAATGCCCTGCCTACTGTTGTCTGCGGTGATTTAAATGTTAATCTGTTTAATCCTCTTAACTTGCAGCCAATCAGAGATTTCATTAATGGACTTGGGGGTCATGGATTTTTTACCCTAATTAATATGCCAACTAGATATGCACCTGACAACCCAATAACAAAATACTCACTAATAGACCATGTGTGGGTCAACGGTCAGTTTCAGGGGGTACACAAGTGTGGGGTTGTTAACAATGTTGTATCAGGTCATCTCCCATGCTTTGTAATTTTTAGAACAACCGAGCTGCAGCAAAATAGATCCTTTAGCTACCGAAATTTTAAATGTCGACGGAGACTTGATGTTTTTGAAATAGCGTACAGGCACTAAATCTACCAAATTCCTGCAATGAAGACCGTTCTGAGGCCCTGGGTGCGTTTTTAAATAGGCCTTACAACTTGTATCATAGTGCTTTTCCACTGAAGTTCTGTAAGGAACCCAGAAATCACAGGGCAAAATGGTTAACCGTGGAATTAAAGCACCTACTTGCAAAAAAGAACACCGATTGTACGGGCTATTTAGGCGAGGCATTATTTTGAAGGCGGCTTACTCTGCATATAGAAATGTACTGAATTCTATATTACGCCGGCAGAAACAAATTTAAAATCGGCAACAGATATCTTCCTCCTCCGGTTATTCCAGGAAAACCTGCGGAATAATCAATGAGTTGTTGAATAAAGGGTCCCGTGCAACCATTGGTGCGTTGTCAATTGATGGAGAGACTGTTGCTAATGTGCAGCTAGCAAGTCGTTTCAATGGCCACTTCTCGACAGTTGCTTCTCGTCTCGTAGCTAATCTGAGAGACCAGAGAGCCCCTATCGATATTTGTAGACCTCTTGTGGCTGAACATATATTTGTAGACCTCTTGTGGCTGAACAACTTGTGTTCAATGACATTACTTGTGACGAGGTTTCTATCATAGTTAAGTCCATGAAAAGCAAACGAAATCATAAAAATGAAATCCAGCCACGACATATTTTAAAGATATTACCGTTTATTAGCTCTTATTTTTGTGCCATTCTAAATAAGGCATTGAAGAAGGTATTTACCCTAAATATATTAAAAAAGCTCGTGTAATACCTATTATTAAATCCGGAAACCCTAAACAGATTACTAACTATAGACCAATCTCGACGCTATCCGTATTTAACAAAAAATTTGAAACCGCTATTCATTTTAGACTTATGATGTTTCTTGAATCGCAAGGTATCTTAGCTTCCACCCAATACGGATTAAGAAAACATAGAAACACCACTCAGGCCATCGTTAATCCTGTCAGTAACATTCTACCTGCACTGGACAGAAAGTCTTACACGATTCGTTTGTTTCCAGACCTCCAAAAAGCCTTTGATACTGTAGATCCGGTAATTTTACTGAATAAACTGCAGCACTACGGGATCAGAGGCAGTGTACATAACCTACTTAGAAGTTACCAGCATAACAGTAAGCAATTTGTTGCAATAAATAATTGTGTGTCATTTACTGTCCCAATAAATATTGGGGTACCACAGGGCTCGGTACTAGGTCCTTTACTGTTTAATCTATACATCAATGACATTGACCGATTTCCTAATGCACCTGTAATTTTAGTTGCTGATGCTGTGTTTTATCTAGATGATATTAGACTTACAGATGTTGTTGTTAAGTTAGAAGATTTTATACAGTCTCTTACGCAATGGTTAAAATCAAATCGTCTGACACCTAATGCTCAAAAAACTAAGCTAATGCTTTTTACTTCTCTTCCTATGACAGCTCTACCGGACATTCGTTTTTATAATACAACGTTGGAATGGTTGACTTCCTTTAGGTACTTAGGCGTATTTATCGACAATAATCTAAGCTACTCGCTTCATATTCAGTACTTATGCCTACAAATCGCAAAGGCTAGAGGAGCGATATATGCAGCTAGTAGGTATTTATGCAGAAGATCGTTGGTGTTGTTGCATTATGCTCTAGTGTACTGGCATCTCATTCAAAACATTGTCTTGTGGGGCGGTGCGTCAGAAAACCAATTGCGACCGTTGAAATTAGTAATTAACAATGTTCTCCGAGTAATTCTTAATGTAAGGCGTGATGCAAATAACATTCCCTTAATGTCTGTTAATTCCATGTATGAGAGACTGTGCTTAATGAAATTTGAAGACGTGTATGATTATTTTCTGTTGAAGTTTATACGCAATGCGTTGCACAGTAACACAAAAATTTTTGATCAATACTATAGCAGTTTATTACCAAATCATGGCTATGATACCCGTGAACAGTGACTGAATCTGCCTTGCGCAAGGCTAGAGGTCCAATACCGAATTGTTATATTTCAAAGCATCCGTTGCTATAACTTGATGCCGGAGAGATTAACCCTACCAATGAATGACCAAGACTTCATACTCAAGTTCAAAGATTTTATTTTAATGCAATACTAGCTTAATTCTTTCTGTGGTATTTTAAACAATTCGTGCAATAATTATGCCACTATACAAAAATCAAAAGATCCATAGAATTTATTATTTTAGATTGTGTTTTCAACGTATTATCTACTAGAAACAATGGTGGGTGTATTGAATTTGAGATTGATGCAGCCCGTGAATGACAGAGGAGACAAGCTATACCAAGATTACATCTTACGACAATAATAGCTATATTCGTTTGATGGTAACATTTTGAGTGATTAGTGCAACAATTATACCTCAGTACAGAATTTGAATGACCCATGGAATTTATTATTTTAGAGCTTGCTAACAAAACTGTATGCCAATCGGTGGAAAATAACGCTTGTATTGAATAGTATATTCGAGTAATGACAGTATATTTGGTCGAGTGTGAGATAAGAAATGAACAGTACCATGTAATTGTTGTCTTTGCTTTGTACTAGGGTGCATATGATTATTGTAGTTACTTATTTAAGCTGCCTAATATTCGCATGTGGCATGAAGACATTACTGACATATGAAGCCATGTGTTCCACAACTGAGCAAATCACTTTAAAAGATCACGTTCTCTATGGTAAGGCTATATTCTACTTTGCAGTTTGGTATTTTTGATATGTGCGTAATAATTCTACTGTGTTTTTTACGTAGCATGACTGTATGAGAACAAATAAAGGTGTAAAGGTGTAAAAGGTGTAACTATAAAAACAACTATAGAAAAATCAAACGGAACCATTTCCCTCGTTTTGGCAACATTTGCTTATCGCACGGGGTTCTGCTGTTACGCCAGATTATGCAACATCAGTCTCTAGTCAATATGGGAAAGAAAAGCTGTCTAACCAGTGAAAAAGAGATCAAAGTGACCTCGTTACTGGCTTCTGGTAATACAACACTCGAAGTTTCCAAGGAATTACAGCGTGATCACCGAACAAATAAGGCTTATGCAATTGAAGGCAAGGCCAACCGGAAAACTCCAGATAGAGCCTCTACGAGGAAATTGACTGCTCGGGATATGCGGTATTTGAAGGTTTTGATTGCTAGAAAACAACTTTCTACAAGTAAGGCAATATTTGAAGACGCTGGAGCCCCAATACTAAGCAGAATGACAAAATGTGAGGTTCTGCAGAAGCTAGAAGTGAAAAAGGCAATTAAACAACCACTTCTCACAAAAAACTCATAAAGAAAATAGGGACAAATGGGCTGAAGAGAACATCAAAACTGATTTCTCCAATGCCATATATACTGACGAATGCAGAGCCACTCTTGATGGTCCAGATGGATGAGCGTCTGGATGGGTCCTCCATGACCGACCTCAACAGACACGGCTTAAGCGTCAAGAAGGTGGTGGAGGTATAATGTTTTGGGCCGGGATAGTGGGTGACACCGTTATTGGTCCACATGAAGTGGCAGAAGGAGTTAAACTGAATGCAGAAAGGTACTGCCAGTTTCTTGAAGCCAACTTCATTCCATGGCTTGATGAGCAGACTAGCGCACGCTGATCCAGATTGGTATTTTCAGCACGATAACGCTCCCTCACACCGAGCACGGTACACTGCTAACTGGCTTGTGGATGGAGGATTTAAGTCAAAAAGGATTATGACCTGGCAGCGAATAGCCCCGATTTAAATTCCATTGAGAAACTCTGGGTAATGATCAAAAGGAAGGTCTATGAAGGTGGTAGGCCATGACTTTTTGAGTTATGTAATGTAAAGGAGAGAATGTTACCTACAACGGAATGGAACCGAATATTACATGTACTTGTAAGCGTCTTCCACTTCATCTTGAGTTAGATCACCCACGACCAAAAAATCACATGTACCCAATGACTCCTCTCTTTAGGCCTACTGTCACAAAGCCCGAACTAATATCGGATAAGTTGGAAGAGATTCTATCATAACTTTGGGTAGGTTAGGTGAGGGTAGGTCTATAACTGAAAAAATGACTGCATGAAAGATGAAATTAAGCCTTGCCAGGGTGGTAAGTAACTTACTTCTGCTCATAATCGTTTTTCTCACCTGATGTTGAGGCTTTTTATTTGTTGAAAGACGAAGTGGCATGAAAACGGATTGTTGCTTTTTATTTGAGGTACTATATGTTTTCCCTATACGTCTGCTTTACGACGAAGGTACGACGCTGGCTGCGATCGTGGAATGACCATCAGTTGACTTCTCTCACTTTCTTAATAAAAATGAGGGTATAACTTGCTTCGCATGCAAAGTTATTGCTATTCGCTACTTGTAAAAATTCACAGGATTGCTTTATTTTGATGTGTCTACAGAAAATTATATGTATAAGATTTTGTCTCATGAAGCAGTGTTTCTGCTTTCTTTAGGATAACTCACCGCTTGCTCCATATTGACATGACTTGAAAACTAAAACTAGGCTGCCGCCTTTAAAGTAATGCTTGCATGGTCCAAGCAAGTCAACAATACCTCTTTACATGTATATCTGGGTGTGTCTTCTCGATATCTTTGGATTTCTGTGCAAAAATTTCACCAAAGACTGAAAGTTTCGTGACTTTATTTTGTTCGGGCTCGAAGTGTGAGAGGGTCAGTGTTTCGTGGCTCTCAAAATTGCTGGCACTGTTTTTTGTGTAGTTTCTTGTTATTTTGAGGTTCCCCAAAATTCTTTGGAAATGATGATGAAAAGGTTACAGAGCCATTATTCAGCAGGGGGAGAAACTCATGTCCTTGTCGCTTCATTCTGAATGTTACTTTTTTCATGTTATTTAAGATGAATGTTGACCAATGATGCCGAGCTTCTCCTCTTTTATGAAGTGGAAATTGTAGTGAATCAACCTGCTACAGATGATTAAATATTTTTGTAAGCTTCTGATGGTTACATGCATATGTATATGAAGTAACCCGTACTAATGAATAAATACGTCCGACTTTTTGTGATTCACATCGCCATGCGTTTCTCTGGCTCAGTCAGCGTACCTATATGTAGTGACAATAAAGAAAGGAAATTGACCGTGGAATTTCCACGGGGCCCCTAGTTTAATATCATACTGTTAAAGTTAAACATACAAATAGTCTCTATCGTATACGGTGGACAACACTAGAGAACAAACATGAGCGTTAAATAGACATGCCAGCGGTGACTCAACTAAGTGACAGGCGTGCTCGGCGCGTGTCGAGCCGCAACACGTACCTATGACAGGCAGTAGGCCCACCGAATGCCGTTAGGGGTGGTACCACAGTAAAGTAAAGACTTTACTTTACTGTGGGTGGTACTGAGCGGCGTTCACTGGCGACGAACGTAGCATGGCGAGTGGGCACCTGGCTGACATATCGCCTACATGAATTTCAGGTACATAGTTGATAGTTTGAACTTTCAAGAGTGCACGTACTATTTTGTCCATCAAAACTGAGACCCTCTTTCTTGTTGACGGGGTACACCACCTCCACAATTCAAACAATAAATAATATGGGGATAAACAATGTTAAAATAATGATCTCTGAGGAATTACTGAGCCCTAACCAAAGGAGTTTATTTATCACAAAAACATGATTTTTTTTACATTTTCAAGTGGTCTTCAAGCTTTTGATCAGCATTTTATTTGTGGCTTTCGTTGCTTCAGAAATGACACTGAACTAAAGTAGCTTGTCCGAGATGACTCTGCACTCTGTCAGGCCGCTATTCACAAGTCGCATGTTCAGACTTCAGCCAGATGTACGAATTACTCGTCAACGTGTACATAACTCAAAACAATTACCAACTGATTGTCTTTGTACCAGTTTGAGTTCACGTTAATAACTAATATATGCATTCTGAATGAGTACATTTTTCTACAATTCTTTTTCCTGCCATCTGTTGGGATAAAAAAAAAAATAGCACCGAGTTGACACTTTCACATTTTGATCGAACATAGCTATTATTTAACCCTATCGGTTACCAATTTTTTTCAGCCTCCTGCGGTCCAAGGTGAGACAAATTTCTACCGCTCTCTAAAAATGTTCATAACTTCATCAATATTCGAGTTTTTTCTTCAGTCTCTACGTCATTTATTCGACTATTCTTTTACCTGTTTCATTTAAAAAATTAATGTGTAAGAGTAGTTTTAATGTAAAGTAAATTGGAATAGAAGAAAGCATCACCGAACAGTACAGGGGGTATGCTCGGGCAGCACATCTGCAGCAGTTACCATATATACTTGCACGGATCACGGTAACTGCATAAGCTGCAGATAACTGTACAGTGGCACTGTACTGATAATAGCAGCAGAGAACAGTTAAACTGTGTCAGACTTGAAATAAGCCTTCTCTTCTTTCTCATACATTTAGGGTACTCAGTTATACACTCAACTACGACTTCTTTCATCTATGACGGCGAGTTACTTCGTTACTTCTATAGCAGCGACAGTGCTGCTGTCAATGCTTTTGCTCCTACTACCAACTGCATGTTGTGACTTTAGATCATTATCTTCTACTTCAACGCGTAGAACGTATTATCGCTTCTATTTTTTTTATTTCTAGCCTTATTGCTTTCTTTTAGTAATCATTTCAAAAGTTATTTCAGTAAAGAAATCTACGAATGCACACCATGCAAACAGTGAGGCGCGTGTGTGCCACAGTAGCTTAGTCCTTACTTAATGGTGGGTGACTAACACTGCATGCCTGCTGGTGTGATGCTACCTGCACCGCGCCTTCACAGAGGTGTTATCACATTATTCTCAAAAATATTTATATACATCAGGATTTTTGGTTATAATGGGAATAGTCACTGCAGTTTGGGCACTGATAATGAGTGAGAGTAAAATAGTGAGCGAAAACCAGGGAGGCAGTACAATTTTATCTCGTCTAGGAGTAGATAGGGCTTAAAGCATCTAAAAAAAGTATCTAGATACTGCATTTAGATACTAAAAAAATATCTAGATACTTTGGTGAAGTTTCGTGGTTTCTTTGCATAGTAAACTCATAAATTGTGGAGATGAAACTCAAAGTAATTCAATATACTGTGTAGCTACTAGATTTATGTTTTAGAAAACTAAATTTTCAAAATTTGATCTTATGATCATTTTAGGAAGTAATAATCATCAAAAGCATAAATTTAAATCATAAATATGTTGTATTGGTAATGCACAAAGAAATAGTCTAAAAAATTTCAACTCCTGTAAGTGCCCCCTTACCACAAAAGCGCCCCTCTAACATAATCTTGCCTCCGTCACCTTTAGTTCGTTCCGGCCCCCCTGGGAGATTTCAGGGGTTTCAGTACTTCGCTATGGGTCTTCAGGGGTTTTGGCCGCATTGCTTTATCTATTACGCATCAAAAACAGCCTTACTCTTTCTATAAGGTGCTTTGCCATCTGAATCTTCAGTTTGCGTATATACAGTGTAAATATTTTCCTCTAATTATATACTTTTTGATGTTTTCCTCCCCGTCTTGTCCATGTGCACAAAGTCCTCTTCACACAACCCCCCCTACCCTCCCATCCCCCGAGAGGGTTGACTCACTGACTGGCTGTGACCTCACCATTTGTATATCATTGGCACATGATGCGATAATCGTATATTTCTACAACCATCGTAGTACGTGCCTCCCCGCGCTGTTCGGATCCGGATCGACGGATCTCGATTGTTGGACTTCTACGTGCAGGCACTGAAGGATTTGGGAAATTTCTCCCCGTTAAGTCAGTTTTGACTTAGTACGTGTCGGTAGTTGAACATTTCGGATACCTCATCAAATTTGAAATGAATTAGTGCTCAAAAAGTTCTTCACCTTTCAGCAACTTAAACTGAAACAACACAGTAGAACGCTGAGCTGAGCGAATACATTCGACGATCGTATGAACCCGTCAAAAGACTTGTTCATATTTTACCGACGTGTATATGTTACGGTAAATATCACAGAACAGAAGTCACGTTCGCAGAAAATATAATTTATTGCAAACTAATTCATTTTGAGGATTCGACGTATTTATTAAAGATGCGTGTAGCCTCAAAACATCGTGCTAAGTACGCCTGGGCGTAATGCTAAGGAAAATAGATATACATATATTATCCCTCCCTGGTGATATGCAGGTCAATGTCTCGAAGAAAAACACTCTTTCAAGCTGCGCTACCACAATATTTGTGAAAAAATAAATAAATAAGGTCAGAATAAATGGCTTCGGAGCAGAAGATGCATGGAGCTGAGGCATCTTCTCAACACCTGTTGAAACGAAAGTTTACCATTATCCTTGAGCAACAACTAAAACCTGTATCAACTGCTTTGGAAAAGGAGATCCTTGGAGCTGAGGCGTCTTCTCAACACCTGTTGCAACGAAAGTCTCGGGCGATGAAAGCTTAAATGAAAAGGCAAGGGCCACCCCTCGGCATCGCAGTCCGACGAATGCCGTGGTCTGGTGTTGTTGTGTCCGCTCCCGCGGCCGTGTTGTGCGTACTCCGGCGGGTGGTACTGCTACGCCCGTGCTTTGCGATAAGTTCGGACTCACTTTAAAGTAACTAAACTAAGCAGTTTCTCGGCTCTATGATCCTATGTTCCAAAGATCACTTAATTTTTCTAGGAATAACACTACCTGAAATGTGATTAAAAAGGAGGAGCAACATTACTGTCGATTCTTGCCATTGAAACAGTTCAAAATTTAAAGCCTGAATTTGTGCTGTGTTTTGCTCACATTTGCTCACCTAATAGCAGTTTTTCCGACCATACTTTCATATTGCTTTATTGTGCAGGTTAAAAGTAGAGTTTTCAAACTATGTTGGAACCACTTTTACAAAAAACAGGCCTCCAAGCAGGCCAATAACCTTTTTATTTCAAAATAATAGTTACCTGCTCGGAACACAGGACTCCATTGTTGAATGAACCTCATTAGTTCCCATTCTTTCCTCCCGTCAAGTAAGAAAATAACACTACGAATTATTACACAGAGGTGTTGAAGTTGCTGGGAGAGATGCGCAACAGGGTGCTTATAAGACTAGATTAGATTGGCGGCAGTAGATGGACCAACAGGCCCAATCCCACAGAGACACCGGGACTGACGCCCCGGCCCTTTATGAGCTAATGCCATTATGTTAGCAGGATATAGATGACGAGGAAGGAAAAAAGAAGAAGAAAAAAAGGAAGATTTCAGTCATGAGTCGATCTTGCATACATGCAAGCGCAATTTACAGCCGCTGATCTGCGGAGCTTAAGAGTTTATGACTCCCGGAGGACGTGTTCTTAGCTGTGAGAGACGCCTTGTCCAATGTTTGTCAAGACAATTTTTAAATGCGGTGCTTGTCTCAGAACCGACAACGTCGAAGGGAAGTCTATTGCTAATGTTCAATATGGAATATGGAACGGTATATTATTACTACCATCGAGTGGCGTGCGGCGAGGGATATGATCTAGCCGCTTGGCGTTAACTTGTTTGGGAAATCAAGGGCGCGTTCGATTGTGAGCCGAAATTAAGCCGTCGAAATTTCAGGCAGGTGCTATGGCTTCGACCTGTTGAATTGTGTTCCAGACACTGACCCTTAATGGGTTGTACTTGAGACCTCCAACAACTCAATCTTGCTCTGTAATATGGAAGCATCAGCCGCCTGAACGTAATCGGGTTGCTTTTATCATTTGTAGCAACATTCAAAGTTGCAAAGCCTAAGCTTTTGCCTCCAGTTTCGGAAAAGTCAAACTCCTGAAGGCTCAAGTTTGGCGTCCATTGGAACTCATCCCAACTGGAGCTTTCGTTTTCCTACTCTAAGCCGAGTTTAAGGCGCTCACCGTAAGCTGATGAATATTTGCTTTAGACGGTCAAACTCAGAGCACGATTGACTATGCTGCTGTCTCAAGCGCCATTAGTTTGGGAATACCGCTTGAAACTAGATCCAAAGTGATAACTTCAAAGCTCCTTCTTGAGGTTCCCGACCACTTGAAGCTGCTTGTATATAAGCGATTAGCTTCTCTCTTTCGCAGCGTACCAATCGACTAAACCTTTAGTTTAACGGATACAATGACGACGTACGAGCTGATAGATCTTCGTTATTCCATACTTAGTCCATGGCATAAGCAAGTAAGTCGCTAATAAGAGCACGATAGACCGTGGCTGTCGAACCGCAGCTATGGTCCGGACTTTCTCTGTAGTCCCTAAAACTTTTTCGTTTCTTGGCTTATGCCGTGTGATGAGTGAAATATACTGATGAACTATCACTTTGCTCGTCTGCAACCTTCAAGATTGAAATTCAACTCATATTTAAATTTGGTAATCAGTCGAGGCATCTTTGGGAATCTTTGGGAATCCGGCACAAGCTCACGTGAATGTGCGCGGGTGGCTCCGGATATACCTAGGTACCGCATTCACGCCCTAAGCAGCTGTCATTCAAATTCACCGACATGCATCTCGGTCATCTAATCGAATTAATGAACGTCATCTTGTTCTGAATTTCAATCGTTCAGTGTTCGATTCCCAACTTCACATATTAAGTAAATGGCAAACCGATTACACTTACGCTTAACGCCTGAAAGACTGTCAAAAATGGGAAATGGAATGCGCGGCACTAAATTTCAGGCCAAGGTAAAGCAATTTGATACGACTACCTAGTGAAAGTTAGAGACTCGCACACGCTTTAAATATTTTTTCACTCTCAACCGCTCATCCAGAAATTTAAATTTCTGATGCTTTATGTTACCTGTTATAGAATATCTTCAAAGCATAATAGTTCTATTTTTGGCTGTTTAAATTGAGTAGTTTCTATGAAAGAGAGAGAGAAAAAAAATGAGTAATCAGCTCACTTAGCCTTTGCTGATGCTTTGAAAATTTTATGTTCTGAAAAGTTACGAAATATAATTTTTAAGTGTTTGGATTTCGAAATTATTACTACACATCCTCTGCAATATATCTTATCTCTTCTTTGCTAACAGAATCTGCTTGCGCTAGCGATTCTGGAAAGATACGGGTTACTCATTACCATCATTGACCACCAGTTTTAATTGGGTAGTCTTACAATACAAAAGTGATTCCTAAAACCACAGCTTCTTCGTCCAGTTATTCACTTTCACTGAGAAGAAAAAAATATCTTTCGCAATTTGAAGAAGAGCAGTCGACGTGTCTTATAGCATCGAGTGCCGCTCGACAGGTGAGTTTTTTCGACATTATATTTGGTTATGTTGCCTGTGCTTGTTCTCATTTTGTAGTGAAAGCAGAAAACCATTCAAAACCTAGTTCAGATTGACCTTTACCACTTTGTGTGAGGGGTGTTAGCGGCTTGAGTTCATGAGGTGCACGGATTTTCTTTTTAACTTTGTAGGAGAGTTAGAAATGCTGCAGGTTATCACCCAAACACAGACTAACTATACTATGCCTGACGACTAACTACACTATACATACACGGCAGCCCATTCCAATGCCGAAAGTCCTACGGCTGATAAATGAAGCTTCAATAAAATGTTTTTATATTTAACGTACGTACCTCAAGCAAAAAAAAACTAAACTCTTCGGGGAGATGAAAGGAATGTGTTTTATCAGCAGGAAGTACGAATTCGTATTTTGAGATCGATGGAGGCTGACGATCATTAAGTTTTAGGACATCAAAATGACTTAACATAGAACAAAATTAGTTTAACTATTTACCATTCGCCAGTGCTGATGCATGCGTGCGTCTTGCCAATAGATTTTTTTCTTGCGTCATATCCAACGGTTTATTTTTTAGTTGGGGTCGTTTCGAAAATTGAAAACTATTCTATGAAAGTTTCAGTCAATTAATCTGAGCATAAAGAAGAATAGATTATCATCAGGTACGCAATAATCAAAAGTCTTTATAGGAGGGTTACACGTGCTGCAGTTGACGCCCACTCTTTTACTTTGGAGAGTGTTAGATGCAGAACTCGTCAGTTCAGTCGGTGCTTCGTGCCCTGGGGCTGGATGCACAATTTAAACGCCTTGTAGAGTTACGGTAACGTAAACTGTACAGTTCCTTGAAGAAGTATCGATATCACGGTTCAGATTTTGTCACTTGCTACTAGTGAGTTTCACAAAGTTACGATCAAAGTTCTTTGAACTTCCAAGTAATGTATACCTAAATAATAAACTGAGATTCGGTCGCTGAATCAAAGAGTAACAATATAAAACTACAGCAGTTACATGGCTGCGTTCGTGCCTGCAGCTGTACAGTTATGATGCTTGTAACTTTACAAGGCGTTTGAGAATCCGGGTCCTGGTCTGTTGGGGTTTGGAAGTCATTGCCGGCATCGGCTTTGGGTCGTGTTGGCCTGCATGCGTTTAAGTAAGCTGTAAATGGCTTTTTGTTGGATTTCCTTTAGCAGCATTTCGGGCTTCCCGGTGTTGCAAAGTGCTTCATTTGGGTTGTACTACCTGTCCGTGGTAGTTCGAGTGTAAAGTTTTGATGATAATAATAATAATAAATTCCATGGTATTTCTGTACGTAAATACTGTATGTACCGTATGTTCACTACAGTTATAATGAATAAAAGATTAACATATACGTAATTTATTACTATCATATTACCATATTGCTGACTGTATATGTAACAAGTTACTTAATGGATGACCACGCGACGGTCCATATTGTTGGAAGCCAGTTGGTGAAAGAGGTGATATAAACACAGAGAAATTTCTAGTTAATGATTGACTAAAGACAAAACACATTTGGTTGAGAATCTTACTCGGACAGAATGTGCTTTTCAATAAATGCAGCACACACGCGCCACAGCTCTTACTTCCGCAAAAGAAATTGTTTCTGTTTGAATTTTATAATAACTAGAGAGTTCTCTATGCATTCTTTATTAATTTAACAGAACTATTTTCTTTGGTCCTTACAAGCAAATGTGTTTGCCTGAATCTTTGCTTACTGTATACTGACTAGAAATGGGTCTTTACCGTTGCTGCACAATTCTTTAGCTTTGGCTATCGTTTAAGGATGAAAAAAGGTGAGTGCCATTGAAGCATAATGTCTTGGAGAATTCGGGGTGAAAACTGCAGTTGTTCTTGTCGGAAACACAGGCCATGACGAAATAGGCCTATTTGAAGTAGATGGTAGAAAATAATGTGCAGAAACAGCAGGCAGTTTGGATCTTCTCTAGAGAAGGATGATGGAATGCGGTATGAGTCCAATAGCAAACTTCTTTATAAAGTGTCTACAGAGAGTTTGGATGTTGCAGGTATAGTGCGTGTTTGTTAATTCATGCTGTGTGGAGGAAAATGAGGAGTAAACTTAGTGCGACAACAAACAGTGCAACCACTGTTCGGAAGAAACCTTAACCCATGAGGCTCAGCGTACTTCAGAAAGACGTTTCGAACAGTGCTACTAATATGAGAAAACTATGTCTAATTTCATCTTAACAGTCGCTTTCGTTCACTTACCAAATGTTGAGCATCAGTACTACAGGGGTATTTGAGTGCCTTGGTGGGGGTGTCCATTCTGTTCTCCCGGTAACTCACACGGTAAACCTTTATTTTTCACAAGAACAACATTACTAATACCGTCCAAAGAAATTTAATATGCGATAATGGTATTAAGATGCTTGCAAGGTCGAGGCAGGGTAAAGAGCACGAGCTTACACTGCTATGCATAATAATTAGTTCCAAATCCAAATTCAAGACTTTGGTTCGTAGTTCTAACAAAGTCCTGTCTTTCAATTTCAACCAGAGTCATAATCCTGATTTTTAACAGTTACTCTGAAGCGTAGATAATGTCACGATGGAGTATAGCTGCAGCTCCAGTATGATATTGGGTCTAGGGCTAATACGACTAGGGCAGTAACAATTTTGATTTAACCACATGCGTTACTGCACTAGTCTTTGTAGCTGTCTATATGTCATCTGAAGACCGTAAAAATTTAATAATTGTGTCGTTCTTGTATACTAAGTTACAATTCTCTCTTGGCCTGTAACTTTGAGCCGTGTTACAATCATAACGCCACGACAAAGCTGTGTTACACAAGTGTTCCTCGCCGTTGAAAAATTACGTCTCAGTCACAACTCGAAAAGCGCTAGCGACTATATGGAGCCGTTGATGGTGACCGCATTTCACGTGCCTTTAGTGTTCTTCAGATGGTCTAACTTGGCGGTGATTGCAACCCGCCTTTGATTTAGATACAGGGCCCGTCAAGAACTAGCCCCATGCTGCCAGGACGTGTACTGTTTAGAACTTCTTTGATGAAAGACGTACAATGGTCACTACATTATTAACTGGAGGCAGAACTGCAGATATTTCATGAACTGTGCGTTATTCGCTTATAGTGACTCGTGCCCCAAATTCACTTGTGGCTTTCATTTGCTCAAGTCACTACACTAATGAAAAGGTCTACTGTTGAACAACCACAGCTCCAGAGAAGTCATACATTAAGGGAGAAGAGCTGGACCGTTTGGGCAGATGCTCCATTTGACGAACAAGTCTTATATGGATTATTTTAGCCAACCATATTCTTGATATAAACACCATGGAGACAAGGGTGGTCCAACTACCTGCCACCCGCGGGCCACAAGTTGGCCCCGGCTAATTTTCTATGGTCCGTGAGTCCATGACCGCTTGTGTTGCTCGTAATATTATCTTGTATTTTTTTTCTTTAGTAGTACATAGATCTCAGTTCGTAAACATAATTACATACATATATGTCATACATATATATATGAGGGATTTCCAAATAGGCTGCCTGTTTTTGCCTCTTTCTTTTCAATACAACTGTTGGAAACCCTTGTTTTTTCTTCTTCTTTTTGCGCACATATCCGTTTCTTCTAACTGCATCATCGACCATTTATAATTATGGGTATATTAGAATTTCATTTCACTATGTCCATGCAAGTTACAGATTACTGTCTATGGCGGAGTAAAGCCGATGTCGAGATAGGATATTCCCAATTGCGCCTCCTGGCCGATTAGTATCACTGTGCGGATCGCCCTTTGGCGGAAATAATAATCCACTTGATGAAAGCCGTCATATTGTGAGATATAAATACATAATTTCAAA
>LQNS02278094.1:11041141-11052453 GCA_001587735.2 Parhyale hawaiensis | reverse complement strand
AGTAATGTTAATATTAGTAGAAACAATTATATCTTACTTTGCTTCTCGCGCGAGCGTGATTGTTAGGTAGCTCTATTGCGGAGCCAGTCCAGTTAACTCGTTTGGTATGTGGTGGCACACAGCCATGTAGATTAGGTTGTGAATATATAGCTGTAATATTTCCAACAAATTAATGTACACACAATTTTTAATGTAAGCTGTAATATAATAATCCAAGAAACCTCCCGATTGTGGAGAAATACATCTTAAATAATAATAATAATACTGAGATTGGAAAGTTCCTGCCAATGATACAGCTCATGCGCTTCGGAGAAAAGATAGGATCGGGGCTACCTTTAGCAAAATTAATAAGCCTGCCCAAGCAAACTGGGGCAGCACTTAACCCGGAGGGACGCTACCCCGAAGATGGGCACTCCGCAATGTCATCTCTGTGCTCCATGATTGCTTTGGCAGCTTTCTTTTAGAGCCCTCGTAAGTTGGCGGCCGATCGAGGCTGTTTGTCGAGAAAGTGAAGGCGCGTCGCGGCATCCCATGCAGGCCTGGGTACCGTTCCGAGGCGATTTAATTAAGCGAATGTAGATCTTGCCGGGCTTGTTGTGGTCCGAAATTAGGGCCAACTTTCACGCCTGCTTTTGCTTTAGATTCGGTAGGTAGCGTTTGAATGAAATCATGATGGAAAGCTTGGTGGCTAGTCGTGCCTACCATCAGTACTATATAATAATTCACGTCGTGTGTTTATTTATTTATTTATAACTATATTTATATCTTTCCTGGCACGCTCTATGGGAATAAGATAGGAGAAAATTCAGATTTCAAAGGCAAAAAAAAAGTTGGGTACCTTGGAATCTTTTTCTTCAGTATTAGATAGGGGAAAAATAGCAGTCAGTCTTCTTGCCCTTCTGGCAAAAAGAAAAGTTGAGTACCTTGGAATTTTTTTCTTCAGTAATAGATATAGGAAAATGAGGAAGCCCAAAAGACGGCTGGGGTTTTGGTGAAGTGTTAATTTTTTGCCGTCATTTATAATGACGGCACGGGCCACTAGTTTAAAAAATAATCAACCATTCAAAAAGTCTTACTTTAGGTTCTGAGCACCTATATATGCATAGTCTAATGGAAGGCATCTAATGAGCAGCCCAAAAGCTACTGACAGGTTGCAGGGTTTATATGCATTTAAACTCCCGTTCTTGTTACAAAAATGGACAAGCGCTAAGGAATTTCATTTTTTTCGTTCAAATCGCATTCAATATTCGTAAAATAATTGACGTTATGAAAAACTAAAATTCATCAGTGAATTTTGGGCCCTCAGTGACAGCAGCCTGCCTTTTATAATTGACAAACTCTGGTGTAATTACATATATGTACGTATTTGGAGATCGAGCAAAATTAATACGATTTGCTTCACCCGCAGGCGTTCTTTGCCATGCTAATAACTTTAGTACAAGTGGTGGGGAAACGACATATTATCGGAATATGCTATGATTACGACTGTAACAACTATTTCTATATGCCATACTTAGTAAGACATGAAGACGCTTCAGCATACCAAGAGCTGCAGCACCGTCTTTTCTCTCATGCTGAGCATACTGGACGAAGCGCCAACTACAACCGGATCAGAAACCTTGAGCAAAAACTAGTTGTTGAATGCGCCGCTATAAAATGAAACTGAAACTCTCGCAGCATTTTCCTACGTGTTTTATTCCAATTAACGTGGTATTCTAAATGTAGTTTTAATAGTGTATCGGTGAAGAAACCTTATTTATACTCCTAATCCGTGAGATTCTTTCTCCGACTGATCTTTGCAATCGCTACTTAATTGCGTATGTAAAAGAGAAATTATAAAAAATATACATTGATGATCACCCATCACCCGTTTTACATTCTGCAGTAAAAGGTATGGGTAGTAATTAAAATACGGAAGAAATTAATGGCGGTGGCGGAATTCAAGAACATCGTCACTCAAGCCGACAGCTTATGTGACCGCCTGCTAACTAATTGATGCCGTGCTCTAACTTCAGTTTTGTATTTGTTTGACTTTCAGCCCTGACGATGCGGCAGCTCTCCCAAATCACATATGATACACGATATCAAATTTAACTATGGTCTTTGCCTTTAAATTTCGAATGCATTTGCGATTACAGCGACAAAATTTCCTATTGTTTTCAGCCTTACGCTTACGAAAACTGGCAATTGACCCGTTTAGGAAAGGAGCAAGGTATATGGTCCTCAGTTAATTGGAAATTTATTAGTTCCAAGCTTCCCTAATTTATTTCTTCGCTTTTGTAAATGAGATATACTACCATGCGTATTTTATTATCTCGACCGCACAGTGTGAATAAACCAAAGAGATTCTCTGTTTTCGCCTCAGATTTAGCATTAGGATAATCCCTTATAGTGACAAAGAGAAGCTAACATATCCAGGAGCCACATGCCAAATCCCTCGTCCGATACCTACCCTGACCTTTCAATGCCCGAGTGTTCCAGTGAAACTCCGTGTTGGTGCACCTGAGACTTAAAACTGCGGCGGCCGCAACCTCGTTTGACGCCATTGATCCCTTAAGCCACCGACTCTTATTCGTATTTGATTAGCTGAAGGCACTGATTTCGAATCTCACGTAACTGGCGCTATTAGTAATTTACTGCCTCCCATGCTTGGAGTGAACTGGGCTCTGTAACACGGCACAGTGAAAAATTAAGTCTGCGCCGACACCCATATCCCTCAGCATTGCATGACGAGATATGACATTATTCTGCCTTCGTCCTCGAAACAAAACCTTGACTGAGCCTCGAATAGAGTTTGCGGACCCACACAGTATAAGTACTGTTGCCCTTACGTCCTCGCTTTCTCCTACTGCAGGGGATGGCAAAAAGCCTTAATACTGCACGCCAATTGACTTTTTTTGTTTCAATAATCACGCTCTGAGTGAAAGCACTCCTCTCAATTTTTTTCTTCTTTTATAAAATGAAAGTAAAATTTGATTGCGCACCTCATCCACCGAGCTTTGCAATATGCGCTTACGATTACTGGCATCACAGGGCCTTCAATTTTTATCAGAAAACAATAGGCGCTTCTAAGTCGCGAGGTTTTATAGGTCTTTCTCCTGCTTCCATAAAAAATCGAGAATTTTGATGAGTTTGTGCAGTGGCTGAGAGAAACGAAAAAACTTCATGTGGCGCAAACCGAGAGACAGTTTGGGCATTCTTCGCACTTGCCCTCACCTTCTGCCGTACAATCGCTCCTATATAAGGATACGCTTGTAGTCGCATCATTTGTTTAACCTGTCACTGAGGTTGTGTCATTAATTAAAACTTCTCTATAGACTCTTAACTGTCACAATAATGACATCCGGAGAGTCGTGAGCTACTTACCTCCGCCAAGGAGGTTATGTTTTCGTCGTGTTTGTCTGTCTGGCTGTCTGTCTGTTTGGATCTTTGTCTGTCACCAGGATAACTCAAAAAGTTATGAACCGATTTGGATGAAATTTACAGGGATTGTTAGGTATGTTAGAAGGAACAGATTAACTTTTGGTGAAGATATGTCCATCCGTTTGTTTGTTTGTTTGTCTGCGTCATTTTTCTCGATACCATAACTCAAAAAGTTATAAATGGATTTTAATGAAATTACCATGAGTTGTTAGATATATAACAAAGAGTAGATTACCAAATTTTGGTAATGGTCCGTTTGTTCGTTCGTTCGTTTGTGACTGTTTTTAATTTTATGCTTGCTAGCACAATAACTCAAAAAATAATGAGTGGATCTTTATGAAATTTATAGGAGTTGTTAGTAATAGTAAAAGACATAAATAATCAAATTTTGGTGCATATCGGTTGGTTCGTTTGTATGTTTGACTCATATTTGTCATAACGTTTGTTAACAGTATAACTCAAAAAGTTATGAACTGATCTTCAAAAAAATTGAACAAGCTATTATTAATATAAAAAAGGCACAAATGATTAGATTTTGGAGTTTATGCAAAGGAAATTATGGTTTCAGAGCCAATTTGAATTTTTGCTACCGTTGGCTCACTTGGCAGAGGTATGCGCTCTCAGAGTGCTCTAGTTTTGAATGTACTCAGAAGAAATCCGTGATGTGTAATCGCCGTTACTACGAGCTATTAGAGAAATACAGAGGGGTGCAGGCAGAGTCACTTATTTTTATAGGGCAGTTCTTAGTAAATTTTATACAGACAGCGTACCTTTATATGACTAAATCAAAAGCCGTGAGTGACGTCACAGCCAATGAGACGAATCGACTTTTTTGGTTGCGGCACTGCGATTGGTTGTGACAAGCAGTTACATCACTCACCGCTTTCATTTGGTCACGTTAAGATATTTTAATTATATTCATATTTGGGTGAATGGATACAGTCTATCGCTCTAGTAAGTGGAGGTATCCGAATACTGCTGCAGTTTAATGTTGAACTTAATTTAATGTTTAATTAGTTCAGTTTTCCATGAAAGCGAGACACAGTGCTGCTTCACTGCTAAGCCGAGTTCACACTATAGACTTTAGACGCCTTCAACACCCGTCATGGGCTGTTGTTTTGCTGCTCGCCCGTAAACAAAAGCAAGGTGCAGTTCTTGTTGAGTGCTGAGTTATCCCAAATCTAAAGAGATATGCAAAATTTCACCTGTGATACCAAAGCCATGACGGTTGAGATGGTAGCTTCTATTTGGTAGGCTCACAGAGCTGCGTTTGCAAGGACGATGCAAAACGTTTTAAAACTTTGCATTACGTACATACGGTGACAAAGGATTCTAGCTAGCGTGGGCTGGGCATAGAACACGCGGTATCAATTAGAATAATAAAGGAGAAAAACTAGCTCAGGTCATGTAGGTATCTCTTATTATTGAATTTTAACCCTTGCATCCATTAGTGTCAACTGTAGACATTAGCGGACGATCCCATACATTGGGTTATATCCCATGAAAGTTTGTGTAACCACTCAAGTGCAGAATTGGAAATTTTTAACTTACCGCTAAGCTCAATATACGGGGCCCTCCCTGCTTAATAGCAAATGTTAAGTACGGAACTTTACATGGGAAAATCGTGTATATAGGCTACTTAAATAAATGTGCATCATGTGGATTTGCAGTAAATTTTTATGCCTATATATGCTACATAGATATATTTTAGTATATTTTATATGCTTAATGAAAGGCTCTGAATATTCTGGACTCGTGATATTGTACCGTCGAATGATTGAGACGCAGAAATTTCCTTTATTTGTCATGTACCTGCCTGTTGCTGTAGGAGTAATTGCTCCAAAGCAACAATTTTACAGTAAAATATATTATATGACCGTCATTCTGTTCAAACTGTACGTTAAGATAATGTCGCACTATCTCTTCTTTACAATGAAGTTTTATCCTTTCACAATTCTCTGAAGCCCCTTCATTGTCCAGGCAACACCATGTAATATTCACGTAGCTCTTCAGTGATTTTTTTATCACCATGATGCTTGTCTAAACCCTTTCCCCAAATAAATTGTGAGAGTTTCTACTGTACTCTGAACACACCCCGTCTACTCGTCTACATGCATATATGTAACTCGTTACGCGTACGTGCAGACTCCCCATACACCCTTTTGCTCGGAAAAAAAAAACCTGAGTGTTGTCCACACACAAAAAAGGCGTAAGTATGTACTTTTCCCGAGTTTCGTAGCCTGACTGATTAAAAAAAAGTGGCATAAATCTAAACCAACGAGCTTGCGTAGATGGTCAAAACACTTACGTGTGCATAGCTAGGCATAATTTCTCCTACACAAAAAATAGTCTCTAGCTGTGTCCAGTTTAAGTTAGACCACTTTCCTTGTAACAAGTCCTGGCCGGAGCCCCAGTCTGGGCTTACGCCACAGGCCCCGGCCGCACTATCGTCGTTCATGACCGCTTTGTGTGCCTGTTTATGTACGCAGATCGTGTGCGTGCGAGCGGCGTTCAAGTTGGTGCGACGCGCTGCTCGCTGTATCGCTGATTGAGTTAGGTTAGGATAGGTAAGGTTAGGCTAGGTAACGTTAGGTAAGGTTAGAAAGGTTATGTTGGGTTAGGTTAGTTAAGGTAAGGTTAGGTTAGGTTAGGTTAGGTTAGAAGGTTAGGTAAGGAGGTTAGGTTAGGTAAGGGTAGGTTAGGTTAGGTTTACCTAGGTAGTGTTTATTTTAGGGGTGGCACACGCAGCAAAGCTTACTTGAACACGCAATCGTCGTGAACGTCGATAGTGCACCCCGGCCGCAACCCATCCTACCTATACGAAGTGCAGCCCCAAGCCGGTGGGCGCGCTTTGCTTTCGCTTTTTCGACCGGCTGTCATTACAAATTTGACGTAACGTGCCTGAGGTTGCACTTTCTTTCTATAAAAGCTGAAGACCTTGATGCCAGACTGACGATCTCAGTTTATTGTCCAAAGCACCTGATTCTTTTGGAAGTTGGACTATTTTATTATGTAATGGCTTTACACCTGGATAAGTTTCTAGCTAAGGTAACAAACTGCTGCCAGCAAACACATGTGGTAATAAAGGCCAATGCAGATAGTTTTTCCTGGAAATTCTATGAGACTGATTAGTTCTTGTAGCCAAGCATCGCATAGTTTCTGATGACGCTGTTTGGTACGTTAGAAAATATAAAGTTTCCTGGGTGTGGTATATGAAGCTGAAATTATTTTATTGTCTCCACAGCCAAATACTTTTGGATGAAACATGTATAAATACAATAAAAGAGAGTTGCCGGCTTGCCGCTGAGTAAAAAATGGATTACGCCTTTCATAGTTATGTTAGCACTTTCAATTCTTAAAGTACTTCTTCTCAGGCGGTTATGTTTTTACCGAGCTTGTAACCAAATTTTTGTGAAGATTTGCTTGTCCGTTTGTTTGGTTGTCTCTTAGTTTAATTTTATGTTTTTAGCAATATAACTCAAAAAGTTATGAACGAGTAGTTACAAACTTGACAGGAATATTAAAACTGCTAAAAGACAAATAAGCAAATTTTGGTGATGATCAGTTTGTCGGTTTGACTAATGTTTGCCAGCAACATAACTCAAAAAGTTATGAACGTATGTCTATGAAGTTTTTAGAAATTGTTAGAAATGTTGAGAGACACAATTGATCAAATTTTGGTGAGGACAGATTCGTCCGTTTGTACGTTTTTTTATCGAAATGTTTGTCAGAACAAAACTCAGAAAGTTACGGACGGATCTCCGAGAAAATTACAGAAGCTGTTATTACTGTCCAAAGGCATAAATGACCAGATTTTGGTGCTGAACTAATTTGAATTCTTCGCTAACGTTGCGTTGCTTGGCGGAGGTTTGCACTCTCAGAGTGAGCAAGTTAATATTGGTAACTGACCTGAGAAAACAAGTAGAGTGCCTTCTTAGCAGCGAGCCTAAGTAACTTTATAAACTGATACTTTGAGACGTAGACATCGGTGTTCATTAAATTACTACTAGGCATGGTAAACAAATGTTCTAGCGGCATGAAATTGGCATCGCTTTAGCAACACTTGCTGGTATTAATATGCCAATTATGAACTACTTACAAAATATAAAAACAAGCATCATAACATTACCATTGTTTAATTTTTATCATTTGCATTCATATCTGGGAAATATCGTGCGTTGACGCAAAGAAATGATATTAGTTATATTACCATTAAACAACGTTCTCAAAAAGCTGTGCATGGAAGAATGAACGCGGCGGCATGGCTGCGTATCATTACTTTCGCCAAGGATATTATGTTTTTGTCTGCGTCTGTAAGCAACGCAACTCGAAAAGCAGTGAACGGATCTTCATGAGAGAGACCCGTAGCAGGTATTAGAAACGTTACGAAAAACAAATGACCCTACTTTTGGTGATTAACTTTTGGTCCATCTGTTGGCTGTTTTTGTCAGAATGTAACGCAAAGAGTTAGAAAAACATCTTCTTGAATTTATAGGGGCTGCTGGGAGAACATTTTCAGGTGTTGGTAAAGGTCGAGAAGAAAGCCTGGACTTAGGACCAACTTGGACTTTTCACAGCTAATGTCTTACTTGACGGAGGTCTGCACGCTGTCAGCGTGCTTCTCTAGTTACATTTTGCTTATGACAGAACTGAGGAGACGTATTCGGTTGTCTCTCTTTAATAGAGATAATTTACTTCGATTAGCGTTTATATCAAACTTAGTCTGAATTTTTAAGTATTCCACTTCGACTCGAGTTTCAGGCGATCTCCAAGATCAGATTACAGAGCACTGACTGCAAAAAAAACTCAGTCCTGCGTATCAGCACCGAGTTTCTAACCGCCTCAAGCGAAATTAGTTTGCGATTAAAGTTCTAACGAGCCGCTCATAGGTAATCGAGTTAGATTATCTCTCTCAAGATTGGCGAATCGAGGAAACCTTATTAAGTATTATCGTGACCTACAGACACATGAGGTTGCTTTGGAGGATTGAGCGAATAATGGTGCTTGGACTCAACGAGAAAAACAAAAAAAAAAAACAAAAAAAAAACACAACAAATGTAGTAGCTTGCATCACAACCGTAAAAAAACTGATCTCCAAAGAGGCCAAAACTGATCCCTGTAATAAGTAGAAAAGCACTCCGAGAGTGCGAAAATTGAAAAATGATTCAGAATCCAAGCTTTCTCCCGGATCATTACCAAAATCTGATCATCTGTTCCGCGTGATTTTCCTAGCAATTGTAAATATCATGACGATCCGCTTATAACTTTTTAGTTACTCTGCAAACAAGCAGACAGGCAAAGTAACTCCGGTAAAAACCTCATAGGCGGAGGTAATAATAGATGGTCAAGACTGATATCAAACACACTTATATTTTATCTACGAATAAGTAATTGTTTCCCTGTCCTATTTTGATGCATAGAGTATGCCGGCAGCGGCAACAAAGAGCTTCACCCAATTAATGGGACTGAGTGCTGGGTACATTATATTTTCGTAGCAGCACGAATAAAAATAACAATTCGCAGACGTAGTTTTACTGTGATCAGAAATATATAAATCTTTTCTTTTTTGTGAACGTAATATCAGAAAAGGAAGTATATGTAGCACTGTCTTTGAACCTACCCTGCTATTTTATATATACTCTATTGCGGATTTCTGTGCAATTTAAAGATTCAATTTCGGCATACCTAAGCAGAGCTCACCTATTACAAGTTCATACACTCCCTCCTAATCACATAATAAAGGCAGGATTGACCTAATATATTCACACATAGAGTCACTGTTGACTGTAGTCACTGCGTAGTCAGTGTAAAAAGACAGTAATGCTATCGCCCCTTTTCCTCTCTGCGGAACAGCGGAGTATTCTTAACACTGAACTGTCTACGGCTGGGCCATATGATAATAAAGTCAGATAAAAGAGAAAATACAAAACTGTACTATACAGCGAAGTGGAAAAATTAACAGTCATGCATGCCATGCAATGATAATATTACAAATTTAATTACAAAATGAGAACTGTGTTCTGAAGCTCCCATGCATCCGTGCCGATGCAGAAGACGCTTCGCTGACTTTTTATAGCTCCTCTTCTTATTGTACAATATTTATACGGCAGTAAGTTCTTTTAGATTCATTATCGAATAACACAGTAAGAATATTTCATAAAGACTAGGTACGTAATTTACTACTGGTGATTGTTCTTAGTTTCCAGAAACGTTAATAATAATTCAGTAATATCATGCAAGATACATAATTGTGAAAAATTGAAAAATGATGATGCTTCAAAAGCACTGTTTTCATCCTTTCATGTATGGTAATCCGTACTTGTGCATAATTACGCCATCAAACTTAAGAACTCGAGACGCGGGTTTAAAATCAAGATGTCGGGGAGGGTTGCCCCCTGGAGCCACAGCCTTGTCATTTCCATCGCTGTTCCTGGTATGTTTTCATGCACACCAGCCCACCCTTTGCTGTCTGCAGTGAAACATCCTTGAAAAAACTCGTCCGAAAGCTCTTCGGCGAAAGTTCCAGCATTCTCTACCGAAAAGAAAGTGCATCTGTCCTCTTCATGTGGCCCCCGATTGCTGTGGTGCTTTTTCGGCGTCCTCTTCTCCGGTGAAGAACTTCCAAGAAGAATTTTGCCATGGTAACATGAGCTTGCCTTCACTCCCAGCTCAGACACTAAGAGAAAGCAATAATTCCTGGCTTACCTAATCGTTCCCAGTTGTCTCCCAGTTGCTTTGTCCAGCTCGTGGCGAGGGAGTTGTTCTTGTTTGTATTGGTCCCTTTTGAAAAATATTCTTTGTAGAACAACACTTACACAATGACGAAGTTATGGGAGCTAACGATATCTAATTAAAATCGTTAGCAATAGCGATAAAAAATTTGTTATCAAGTAAAGTGCGCAACCAATTTTTTAAGCCTTCAAAACCCAGATATTTGTAAACCCTTTCTGGACTGATACTTCGTAGAGAACTTAGACTCCTGTCGAACGTCAACTATATTACACAGGAACGAGAGGAAATTTTGATGGACGCACCATGTAATTCTGGATACTAAAATTTTCAGGATTTCCAATAAAACATACTGTAAATCAGCACATTCAGACGATGGAACTTTGTTATTCGACTGCAGTACACAGATTAATGGAAAATTGTGCACAACTAGTGATAGTTATACTTATTCGAACTTATTTTGTAGATCACTCCAAACACACGAACGTACGGCGCACCTAACGCCAATCTGTGCTAAACTTGGGGGGATTTGGAGAGGACCGTCGAGTGAAATTCCGATAGAAGTTCTTGCAGCTAACAAAAAGGTTGATAAAAATTGAATTTTGGTGTCTATCAGTAAAAATTCTCCTTAAACATATAGCACTATACGTGTTTATCAGCAATACCTAGGAGCTAGGCGAGGAGTTACCTAGGAGTTATTATTGATGATAAGCTCAGTTTTTCTCCCCATATATCTCTAGTATGTGATAAACTTTGCAAAGCCAAAGGCGCCATTTATGCCGCAGCTAAGATTTTATCGCGCGATGCGTTAGTTTCCTTGTATTATTCATTGTTTTATTCACAACTAACGTATGCAATTATTATATGGGGTGGTGTGACTGAGAACGCAAAGAAACGCATAATGACGATTACTAATGATGTCCTCAGAATAATTTTGAATGTAAAGCGAGATGATAACAATGTGCCATTGATGCGTACAAATACCATGCATAATACCTTAGGATTAATGAAGTTCAGTGATGTCCACAGGTACTTTCTACTGAAATTTATCCGGAAAGCAATAGCTGGTGAAACTAATTGTTTCCAGTCACATTTCTTTCCATTGCTTTCAACTGCTCAATATGAAATGAGGAACAACAGATTCAATTTACCATCAGTTC
>LQNS02278094.1:11029570-11041061 GCA_001587735.2 Parhyale hawaiensis | reverse complement strand
TTCAAAAAACTGTTTAAAAACTACTGTTTAAGTCAGTATTGCCTTTTATGATTGACATGTGCCCAATAAGTTTAAATACTTTTTATGGGCTTGTTTCCTGTAATATTGACGGTATATTTCTTTTAAGCTGTAAATTTAGGTTTTTGTAAAAGATTGGAAACAATAAACAAACAAACAAACAAACTTCTCGTCGTCCCTTTTCAAAGTTACAGTTTCTTTTGTTTTATTTTTGGTTGTAGAGAAATAATATTGCTGCCCTAGTTTCTTTTGAGCCCGGAGGTAAAGTGGTGTAACTTTTTGCTCTTATCTCGCTGTATTGCGGCGCTCACTATAATTAATGGCTTACTTTACCGTGATTGTGAACTATAAAGAGCAACTCTGAGCAAATTTCCATCGATCTGGGGCTTCGTCTTCACCAGCTCGATCTCGGTAAGATTATTGTCATGGCCTCAATGTTTATATGAAAATGTAGGTTTCAGTGTGAAGACAGAGCTTCTGCAGTTTCTCTAATATGCAGCTATTGGGACGAAAACAAGTTCTGTTTTGAAATTTTTCACAGTTCCTTGCCGGTCTTGCTGTCATGAGGAGCGAGTAATAAAAAAAATCCCTTTTATTAATAAAATGATTTCATGTTGTAGCTTGTCTGCCTCACTGCTGCCGGACCCATTTCAATAATAATAATAATCCCATTTATTTCTCATCTGGAGACTGCGTCCAAAAATCAACATACTGTAGCTACCCAATATACTCCTGCCACTAATTGACTGTATTCTGAATACTCTCTAAATCTTAACTTCGATGTTCAGTTTTCAATTTCACTGTTGATTTAGCTCATTACCTATTAAAATTTCACTTTAATTTTCTATTTGTGTATGCGAGATTATTTCTAACTAGTGAGTTCTGGGCTATTTGGGATCCCGAGCGCGGCTAGTATGCTCGAATATATTAGTAGATATAGGCGAGTGAAAAAACAGGGCTCCCGGAAGAAATGGAAGAAGAAAAGAGGAGTATTAATTGCACTGCAAAGGTTGCAGAGGAAAGGAAAAGAAAACGTTAGGGTTGCGAATCAGAAATAACACCGTGTAAGTCAGCCTTTATTGCCTACCAGCATTTCATCAAAATTATACGCGCCTTTTTTCATAAAGGTAAAACAAACTTCATTGCACACCCTAATTGGAAATCCACGTGCACTGGCTCGTGGTGCAGATAACGGTAGATGCCCTCTGGCCCCAGAGCAATGCTCGGCTGCAATCAGCGCTATGTAAACAAGATTTGAGGCTTTCAGTCCAGGACGAAAGTACTGATTAAAATAAATAAAATGTGGCTACAGTTAACTTCATATCAATTCTAAACACAGTGGTGATATTCGGATTATCAAATGCCATCGGATAAACGCCCATGAATTTCTGACAGCTGTGGAGTTTCTTTCCATGTGATATACTTTGAATGCGGGAACGTTGCTGAGCAAAGTACCAACCAGCACAGTACAGTAATAATCTTTGGTATTTTCCCCGGTAAAGTTATAGGAGAAGAGAAAATAAATTATAGAGTTGTGCAATGAAAGTTGCCGGAAAAAGAAAACAGGAAACATCGAATTTCAAGCTTTGATGTTGTTACCTCCACCAAAGAGGTCATGTTTTTGTCGGCGTTTTCCGTTACGTCTGCAGGATAACCCAAAAAGTTAAAAACGGATTTTGTTTATGAACTTTACACGAACTGTTTGGAATGATACGACAAATCAATAATTAAATTTTGGTAATAATCCGTCTATCTGTTCGATTGCAACGTAGCGTTGCATGTTGGCGGTGCAGTATGAGCTAGTTTCGGGGTGGAACTCCAGTTTCTTATTTTTTTAGCACAGCTTTTCAAAATTGACCTCCATTTCTCCTCGAAACATAGACCTACGTTCTTTGAAACTGACGGACTCATACTGTGCCGCACGTGTGAGAGTTCACAAGGTGTCTCAGTTGTTGACCTGCAGAGATAGAAAGAGGCCTGGGGTAAGAAGCTTGCAGTATTGGCATATATCCTGCACTGTTTCTTACCATCAGGTACACTGTTCAGTAAATACTGTAGTCCCTGTTTGCACCCTGCGCCGCATGTACTGCAGCATAGCAGTCTCAGTGCGACTGACTAGAAACAAAGAGCGAGGCAGCAGATGGAATACCGCACACCCTACTGCCTACTTATTTACGCTGCCGAAGTTTCAGATGTGTTTGCTTGGATGTGTGCTGAAACGAATAAAAATTTAGGAAGTAATCCATTAAGAGTATCTACTCTTTAGTTATTGCCACCACTGCATTGGCTCACTTCTTCTCGTTAAGATTTTTTCTTCGATGTGAAAGAAATTATGTTTTTAAAAGTTTTAGCAAGTAATTTTATATGACTAGAATCAGTACAATAAGTTTTTTTTTTTTAATTAAACTTACTTTAAAACAACGTAAGTCATTGTCCAGTGCTTTTCTAAATGCTGACCATATTTATCACTTTAAAATGCATACAGTGATTGTGCATACATATGCCGTTTATATTAGATTAGATTAGATAGGCGGCAGATTAGATTGGCAAGAGGCCCATTCCCAAAGAGACACCGAACCTTACACCCCGGCACTCTATGAGCTATTGCCATTATGTTAGTAGGATGTAGAGGACTGGGGAAACGAAAGGAGTAAAAATGAAAGACGACAGAGAAAAAAAGAAAGAAAAAATGAAAAAAAAAGAGATAAATCTTTGCCAAAGAGATAGTCATGAATGCACGCAAGCATGATCGATAGCCGCTGATATGCGGAGCTTAAATATATAGATAGAGTGGAAGTGAAAAGAAGTCAGCTTAAAATGGCCTGGGAAGCTTTGGCCATTAAGTGCTTGCGACTCGTGGAGGAGGAGTTCTTAGCTGTGGAGGATGTCTCTCCCAATGTATGTCAAGACGGTTTTTAAACGAGTTGACCGACTCAGCGCCAACAACGTCGGAATGGAGTCTATTCCAAATGCTGACTATGAAATAGGGAAAGAACTGCTGACTTAATGTTGCTCTTCAAGCTCTATGCTTGAGTTTTTGACCGTTGTTTCGCAAGCGATCATTGAGGTCTCTTTCAAAGAGTCCCGTTATAGGTACGTCGTTGAAGCCATTCAAGTACTTGAATGTTTCTATTAGTTGCCCCCTGAGTNGGGGGGGGGGGGCCCGCTGAGTCCTTCTTTAAGATTCTCGATCGTAATAAAGAAAAAGTTCATACCTTTCAGAACAAATGAGGACCATTCCAAAAGATATAATTTATGACCTCCCCGAGGCAGAAAGCCCAAATGACTGTGTTGAGTTCAACCTTGACAAAATCCTGGATACGCGTATGGATGATCCACCACGTGCTACCAGAAGCACAGAAGCAGGAATTGCTTGCCGCCTGCTGCTCATCCCAAAGAATCCAAGAAAACCGGAGGTTGCAGGCCTCAGTACTTTTTATATTCTTGTATCTGGGCCGTAAATGGCCGCATGTGCCCAGCTGCACATGCTACCTTCATAGGATCGAATATCCTCTCTGCTTCAACTTCCATTCCTTTCAAAAAGTTGCCCTCTGGCCCCTCAGGGAAGCGACTTTCGAACTTTCTCGTCACTGGATCATCTCCGCTATCTTGGCCGCAGCGTCCGATAAAAACCACACTGTCATCGGCTCAGTTCTTGCGGCATCGCTGCTGCTGCCGCCGCGGCCGGCGCTCCAGCCGATTTCCATTGCACGGGCGACCTTGCGGTGAGCACGCAAGAACTCCTGTGAACAAGTCATCTTCCGTACTCTGCTCGTTTGTTGATCATTCGCAACCGAACGGTGCGTCTGAACGTCAGTAAATGAGCTTCCTCCAAACAGGGCCGGATTAAATCCCTTCACTTTGGTGCCCCATATATAGGGCACCAAAACCTCAAGTGCTTAGGACGTATGACACCTATGTATATGGGTAATAACCTCCGTCAAATGGGTTGTGTTTTTATCGGAGTTTGTCAGTTTATTTGTTTTGATTGTCAGTTTGTCTCTCACCATATAATTCAAAAAGTTCTGGACGAATGTTAATGAAATTTACAAGGACTGTTTACTATGTTAGGAGCAAGAGATGATTAACCTTTGTTGATAATCCGTTCAACCGTTTGCTTGTCTTTTTTTTTTCTTGGCCCTATAACTAGAAAAGTTTAGAAATGAAAATGTAAGGAACAAATGACCGAATTTTCCTGTTGATCTGCTGGTTGATTTGCCTGTTTATCTTCTTGTTTGTCAGGAACATTACCCTGAAAATTATGGATGGATTTTCATGAAGATTGCAACAACTGTTACGAATGTTACGAGTAACAAATGACCTAATTTAAGATAATGTGTTGGTTCGTTTGCTTGCTTGTCTTTGTGTTAGTCAATACATAACTGAGAAAGTTATCGACGGATCTTCCTGAAGTGTACAGAAACTACTAGTAGTGGTAAGAGGATTTAGTTTCGGTGATATAAAAAAATTGTGAATTCAGCCCCAATAGGAATTTTTCGTTGCTTGGCGGATGTTTGCCCTCTTAGAGTGCTTCCACAGTTTTTGCATACTTTTTTCACTGACGTTTGAAAATTTCCTCCTGTGGTGCTCCCTTCTCTTGATGCCGTAATACTTAATCCAGCACTGCCCCTATAGGTACAAAAAAAAATAGAGTTGCAACTAATACTTAATTCGTAGTATCAGAAAACTGAAATTGATATAAGTGAAAAAACTCACGAACGCGAGTGCAATGAATGTTTCTTACCAAACTGTGGAGCTCAAAAACTTCATTAAATTACTTTCCCTTATTTTGTTAAGAAAAACAGCATTACTACTAATACTCATTTCATAGTCTCAAAAAGTTGAAATAGAAATCAGTTCATCATCGGTCGAAAGTAAATGCGCTGAATTAGTGAAAACTGTGCCATTGACCATTTTTAGTCGATCGAGGCGTATGTTTCAAATTTATTATGTTACTTTCCCTTATTATCATAATCAAATAACAGTACTATTCATGCGAGTTCATGCATAGCCTCGATAAAGGTGAAATTGGAGTAGACAAAAGAAATAAATAGTGCGATGATCTACAGAATGAAAAACTGTTCGTTTGATCGTTGCAAGTGAGCCTGCGTTTTAATTATATTAAATTAATTTCTACATTTTCTTAAAGGAAAAACAGCGTTGCTCTTGATGCAGCTGTTTGCTTTATATCATCTGAAACATTTCAATGCCCGTCTTTGTGAGTGCATGTAGTAATTCATTAAGCAACGTATAATCTCTGCGAAAGGGTTATGATAGCAGAAATATACTTATCCCATGCATACCTATCCTCAAGAATATATTTCTTCTTAGCCAAGGCTTCGCAGCTCTCTTTAACTCGGTAGTAAGAAAGGCGCCGCCCCTGTATATAAATAATAATAATAATAATAATCATTATTAAGTACTCATAGACATTACAAAATTGGAATGATCCATGGTATACAAGAGAATGCATCTTATTTCTAGGTTACACACAGCATATGTCGCTGTGATCTTTCATATTAGACATCATCACGCCCCATTGTTGGTCCTCTGTCAGACAACAGTATGCGCTGCCATCGTATTAGACCGTTTGTAGCCAGGGCCATTACGGATGGCTTTTATTAATGAGTCGTTGGATTTTCAATCCTGTTTTTACGCTCCATGCACATTTCCTGGTCCTGACTTTGAGACAATCAGTTTATTTTTCAGCAAACATCAGACTTGTGCAATTAAGAGTGCATTTTAAAAAAATTTTATTTTTTTTTATTTTTGAACCGATTTTTCTAAAACTTGCACATAAGATGTAGAATTAAAAAACAAACACATTTTGTTCGTGTAACTTTCTCAGTTTAGGCCTTATTTTTTCAGAAAATGAGATTTTCCTTTTTTTTTTTTTTTTTTTTTTTTATAAATTTTAAAAAGAACGTAGGTCGATGAGTTTTTATGCTACACTAAAAACAAAGATAGTTTTGGAATCCTTAAAAGATTCCTAACAACGCTAAGGAGGGATTTTTTGAATTTTTTTTTCGTTTTCTATTGACATGAGTTTTTAGATGGGTCACTGAAGAATTCATAAAATATGTAAATTTTTTATATATATCATATGATAAAAAAAACTAAAAGGAAATTGAAAAAAAATCCCTCCTTAGCGTTGTTGGGAATGTTCCAAGGATTCCAAAACTGTCTTTATTTTTAGTGTAGCGTAAAAACTCATCGACTTACGTTCTTTTTTATTCTGAAAAATCAAATTTTTCAGGGCGGCAAATTTTATGTTTTTGTGGATGAATTTTTTAATAAATGCGCTGTTTGCAGAGGAAATGCACTTGGCATGGTTCATCTATAGTACATTTCCATCTAAAAATACCTTACATTCGTTATTCACTAATAAAAATATGAATTAGCTATACCTTTAGATGAATAAATAATGAAAAAGTCAATTTCTGACCCCTCCGGACCCCCTTTGCCCCCCTTTTTTGGGGGTTCTAGTGCTGCTAGCTCCCTAAAAATTTGGGACGTAATAGCCCTTGGTATACAGATCATTTTGCAGCAAAAAAAGTAAATTTTGACCCCCTCTGGACCCCATCCGGACCCCCCTTCCCCCCCCCCCTTTTGGGGGTTTCTAGTGCTGCTAGCCCCCTAAAAATTTGGGACGTTATAGCGCCATACCTGAGGACACTTTTTGAGCAAAAAACAAAAAATTAAAAATTTTGACAATTTTCTTAAACCTTGGCACATTCGTTAAGCAGCGGAATATGTCATTGTAAGCAACCCGTAAGCTCTCAATAGATTTCTTTTTGTAGTTACCCCAATGTGAGTTACAGTACAGGGGGTAACAATAGGTTCGGAATAATTGATATTTCACTACTTCAGAGCAGTGACTGAATTTTCTTATTAACGTGTTACCAGCTCCATGGAGCTTCCGCATTTCTTTCTCTATATCCTGGTTATCACGAAAATCGCCAGTGATTTTATGACCCAGGTAAAAGAAGCTGCTTTCGTACTTAAGCTCTATACCATTGAGAACAGAATGTTTATGACCGGGAAGGCTACTTCTCCTAGGCCTAATATACATGCCAACTGTTTTTACAGTGTTATATTCAATACAAAGATTGTTCGCTTCGCCCTCGCAGATTACGAGGAACTTTTGTAGTCCTGTAGCATGGGGAGAGGAAAGCACCATGTCGTCAGCATAACTAAGGGCATTTATTGCTTTATTGTTCATATGACAGCCTACTCCAGCTGCATTTAACTTTGTATGGATACAGTCAATGAAGATATTGAACAGCATGGGAGAGAGTAGGCCTGCTTGTCGTATACCATTTGTCATGCAAAACGCTAACAATGTTTTCGCCCCTATTTTACATAACATTTCTGGGTATAAAGCCAATATTTTAACATTTTTACAATGTTGGGTGGTATTTGTTACTCCAGCATACACTTGAACAGAGAGTAATGATGCACTCTATCAAATGCTGCCTTAGCGTCTAGAAAACACAGATACATGGGCGAGCCATTGTCGGTGAAATGATTTATAACTTGTTTTAGCGCAAAGACAGCCATTTCTGTGCCGTGTTTTGCTTTATAGCCAAATTGGTTATCTGCAGTGTTCATGTATATTGCCATCCGTCTCTCAAGAACGTACATAGCCCTTCTCGAGAGGATGTATCGATATTATTGATATTTTACTCCAGGCAGTCCTCCAAACTAGGCTGGAAGGCACGGACAAGATCCCTAGCATTGAAATTCCAATTTACACGCTCAAAGAACCCGTGTTCCTGTCGCACCTCAGTCGGTGGACGGTTTATGCTAAAATCACAGAAAAGAGGCAAATGGTCAGAGAGCGGACTATAGGGCCCTACCTTACAGTTTGCAATACAATTTTGAATATTCAGAGAGACAGCGATGTGGTCAGGCCAACTGACACAATCTCTATTATTAATGTGGGTAAATGTATTAGGAGGGAGCATAGAAACATCGGCAAATACAATATCATTTTCCAAGAACATGTCACGCAGCCTACTGTACATGGCAGTGCCAGGGCTGGCGTTGCAATCTCCCAAGACAACAATATTCGAAGTTGACGTTGTTGTTGTTGTATATATGTCGAAGCGATAAAAAACTGATTTCACGCCACTCGATGCTGAAGTCAATTACCCCCTAGCGATCAATTTAGCCAGTAGACCGGCTGTACAACTGAAGTTGATTGCAGCAATCGAGACTAGAAACTTTCTACTTAACTACACTAATGACACCTATACTCACCAGCTATTCAAAGTTGGTCGTAAAGAATCATATGTGTATTAGGAAAAGGTAAGCTTGTATTTAAGTGACTTTTTAAGTCACTTGTATTTAAGTGACTTTTTTTCATACCAGAACTCTGTTACTTTTGTACCAGGTTCTCTATCGTACTTTAGCCTTTGTTTGGGAAGTAGCATAGTGTGGTACGGAGAAGGTTAACGTTGTGCTCGTATAATGAATGCATGCGTCCTGGTTATAAGCAGACCAATACCGCTTACTACAGTATAACGACAAGATGCATAAAATTCAAGTAGACAATTTTGAAATCCTCTATGTGAACATATTTTCATCAAAATTATTCGTGGTCAGAGCACTTGACTACTAGTGCGAAACGATACTGCCAGTATTTAAGAAATAGACGAAAATTATTGTAATCGACACTACGAGTAGTAGTGGTTTCGACTTTGTTTCGACCTGTACATTTCCAGGTGATCGCTCAACGATATGCTATCGTATTTTTGTGTTTTCATTATACCAGGGGTGAAATGTATCTGGCGGGAGTCCTAAATTTATTTCATTAAAAGACACAAGAAGGTTAAATGCATAGTATGCCTTTAATATCCAACCAGCAGAGAAGTATTTAAGCCTCTAAGTGGAAAAAATCCAATTTTCATGATTGTTCTGGAAAATGCTAACAAGACCATTCCTGGTAAGATATGGTAAGAAAGCTGAAAGTATAGCATGCCCTTAAGATCCGGCCAACAGCGTACCATTTAAGCCAGCAAGTAGGATAGAAGATTAATTTTTCATTATTGATATGAAAAATGCTCAAATGCTCACAAGACCATTCATGGTAATACATATTCTCCCAGAGAGATGAGGGAGTAAAGTCTAACATTTGGAAATGAATTATAGCCTCTTCGTCAGAGCCAGGTATTTATAATATTTATCTAATGTAATTGCGAATGTACTTGCATGGTGAGCTTTTTTTCAATCTTTTGAAAATGGAGCCATGCAGTGGACAACACTGAAGTATATAGGGGAAAGTTATGCATAACATTGTTTTTGGAACACAGACAAAACAAATATAACACAGTACTTACCGTGATTTCTACAAACGTTGCGCTTCGTTAAAACAAAAACAAGATGCTGATGCAGAGCCGCGCTTCTGTCGCCCGTCTGGAAGAAGAACTTCTTACTTAACCTGAGCAGTTCGTTGAACAAGAAAGTCGAGAAAAACTCGTACCAGGATATTGCAGCAGGGCAGGATGATCTATTAAGCATCCAATCAGCGATAGAGAGCTTCATCCGTGGCATCTTCTCCCGAAGACGGCTGGAACTACAGGGAGTTTTTATCTTTAGTTTTCCCTTTCATCCCTCGAGGACGATCTGCATGCAGTTCTTCAACATGGGAAGTGCATTAGTACTCGCATCATTTGGAAAGTCTTTGTGATCGTAATGCCTAGTTTAATTTGGGTTGACACGTATCACTTACTTTCACCAAATGTGTGGTAAATTTCACATTTAATTTCAGTGTTTTATCCTTGAACCACTTGCTGTGCTGGTGTTGGTTGCAGCATTGATGTTTGTTACCCAGATGGAAATATATATACATCGGTTACTTCAACCACTCAAAATGTTTACGTCGGTTTATTGTTTGGCATTTCCTTATTAGAGATAATTATGCAATAGATTTGATATAGTATTGCCGTCTTGAAAATCTCTTCTTATATTAGTTTGCCACTTATTTGAATGCTATATTTGTAGATTTCTGCAGCTTAATTGGGTGACCCTGGTCTAAAGCGTGCCCACTACTGCAAGGGAGCGACTAATAACCATTTTCAACTTGTTAACGTTCTGATTCCAATAAACCCCTGTCATTATTATCTACTAGCTACAGCCTCTGGCTAGTACGAGATCCAACGATACATGATATCACTCTTTTAAAGAAGATCTGTCCTCTTATGCCAATTCCACTTTTCCTTACCCTATCGACAATACTGATCAGCCCCTCATGGTGGGCTCTTGGCTGCGCGGATCATGTTGGGTGGGCTGTTGGAGGCAGAGGCCTGGTGCTAAATTTATCGTGCAAGTTCTGAGTGGCTTCTAATCATTTTAAATTGGAAAACAAGTTGAAATTTTATCACCTGGTTATACGGCTGCTGTGTTTACTTGACCAGTAGATAAAAAATGTTCGCTGTACTGAAAATGTGGGCTGGGCATGTGGTAACTGCAACTTATCGTTTTTTGTCTTTTATATAGTAACTTTCTCAGCTGTTTCCTTGAAAGTACCACAAGTGACGTTATTACTTCAACCTTCTTGTAGCTATGAGCCATACAGCTCTGCCTCACCTTCGGCGTAGCTACCACGCAGGTACAATACTAAATTTTCCCGCCGGTGAGGTATCTCGTACCTTCGAAATGAGTAGGTGTTTTGCAGCTACTGTATTACTGTTATAAAAAATTTAAAAACTTTTCTTAAGAACGCAGTAGGTTCGCGGGTACGCGCCCAAGTACAAAGTAGCCAATACTATTACATTACAGATGGGGCCCAGTCACATAAATATATGGCTGATTATACAGGGACCACGCTATGAGAGTGGTATTTGTTAAGAGCAGGGTTAATTGGGTTGCTATTACTCGGGCTGTAAGAACGTTACCTTGGCGCCAGATTATTCATAGTGAGGATCCTGTCTCTGAGCTTAACGACTTGACTATGTCCATTTTGGAGAGGTTTGTCCGTAAGAGGACCAATCTTGTGAGGTCTCGGGAGAAGCCGTGGTTTGACGACCAGTGTCGGTTAGCTTTCGAAGCTAAACAAGCGGCTGATCGGGCATGGCGACGTTCGCGTGACCGCACGTTGTGGTTGACCGATGTTGATCGTAGGGCCGAGGCTAAGCGTGTGTATGAGGAGCCAAGCGTCGTCTGAGGCAGCGTTCCAGGGAGTCTCTGCTGAGCATTGACCATCCACATCGTTGGTGAAGGGAGCTAAAGGGTTCAGTGTTCGGTGCTGAACCTTCGTTGCGCCCCTTGTTGGTCCAGGTGGTGGCATCATTACTGATCCCTTGGCAAGGGTGGAGCTTTTGTCGGCTCACTTCGATGGGAAGCAGAGCAGAGATGTTATTGCATTGCCTCATCGATGCCACCCTGAACCTTGCTTGACCTCTTTGGCGTTCAGATCTGGTGCAATCAAGGTGCTGCTTGAGGGCCTTGATTCGTATGGAGGTGTGGATCC
>LQNS02278094.1:11013122-11027112 GCA_001587735.2 Parhyale hawaiensis | reverse complement strand
TTTATAAGCAGCTGGCTGATGTTCTTGCCCCCAAGCTTGCAGTGATCTTCCGGCGCCTGATACGGTTAGGAAGTTTTCCTCGTTGTTGGTGAACTGGGAATATTACTCCTATTCCCAAGGGTGCGGTGTCGCCCTATGTGGCCAACTATCGACCCATCACCCTGACGCCTATATTGTCGAAGGTGTTCGAGAGGTTGATTGCTGGTAAGCTGGTTCGTTTCGCTGAGGTTACGGGGTTGCTGCCTGCTGGTCAGTTTGCGTACAGAATTGACTTGGGCTGTTGTGACGCTCTCTTGTCGGTGTCACACCTTTTACAATCTGCGCTGGATCGTGGGTCGGAAGCACGCCTTGTCCAGTTGGACTTCCCGGTATTGCAAGATGCTTCATTTGGGTTGTATTACCTGTCCGTGGGAGCTCAAGCGGGAAGTTTTAATAATAATAATAATTTGCACGCTCAACTTTTGAGCTAACGTTCAGTTCGCACTTCGCTCACGCCACCTTCTCTGTCTATTTTCTATCGATTTTCACGCGTGAGCTGAACATCCACTCATAACTTGTGCGTGGCGCCGACATAACGCTTTTTTATGTTCCCATTGTTCCTCATTTCCATATTTAGATCTTGTTTTTGTCTTATCTGTCTCTGTATGGAAGGTCTCCAATACGAGAAGCTCGTCAGAGAGGTGATACAACTTTCGCAAGTCATCCTCTCCGAGTCGTGTCTATGGGTTTTGTGCGAGGAGTTACAAAAAGCATTAATTACAGTGCAAATAGCTGTGCCAATTTAGAGGGCGTCTTTTTATCGCTTGCTCTGCTTTTCTGTGTATTTAAGTAACCCGATTTTGGTTCCTCCGCTTACTTCAGTATTGAGTCAGGAACTACACATGACACTTGTATGATATATGAAATAACGCAGTGTGTTATACGTGCTGTGATTTTAGGCTACTGCCATTATTTAATAACTTTATATTAAGAGATTGACTATATTCACTCGGTGACAACAAAGTCACCGAAGTAACTAATCTTTCATTATTTTTATTTCCACCATGAACAAAAAGTAAGCGGTGCAATGTTTATTTATGACCATTAGCTACATCATCATTAATTATTATTCCATATGACTCCACCTCACCTCGTCGTTGATCAAGCCTGCCTCGAAAATTCTCTGCTGCAACAGCCAGCATAAGTTGCGAAATTTTCTTCTTTTCCCCGTATTCAGGGAGCATTTCAGAGGTTCAACTTTTGTGTGGGATGAAGTGCAGGCTGCCGACTCCAAGGAGCACCAAACAGGTAAATCTGCTAGGTTCAGATCAGGCAACGAGACGGCCACATACGCATATGTCCTTTCTTCAAAATATCGATAACTTCTTCCGACGCCGCTGTTGTGCTTTGCTAGCCGCACGAGACGGTGTTCTGCTCTGCTGGAAAGTAAAGGGTCAACTTTTGAAGTGATTTTTAGCTGCCTAAAGAGCTGGAGTAAAAATTGCTCGAAGTTAGGTTCATTCTTAACCTTGTTGAACGAAATTGCAAAGGATTGCCACACATTAAAAATGGTCAGTTTATCTGCCTCTTCCTTTCCCTATCGAGATTTGTCGCTTTGTCTCATCTGTCTGATGCTTGAAAACTGTCACTTGAAGAGTAGGATATCTGTTAGGGACTTTCCGAGTACCCAGCTTCATTCTGAAGGCTGAACTTCATATCGACAGTCAAAGCACGTGCTATATCATTTTTCAGTGTATCATCTTCGAACTTAAAAAAACCTCTGCTACAGGTTTTTTCTGCTTTGGAGGTTTGTCAAGTTTTGACGCCGATTCATTTTTAACATGTAGTAATAGTTCTAGGTTTTTCTGACAATGTGCGTTCATTGTATTTGCATTCACATCCATCTCGCCTGGCCGACTGTCTCATTGATCTCGTTGGGTTTGGTTAAAGCTTTGAGTGGCCTTGATCTTGGGTTTAGGAGATATCCGAGGACGACCACTTCCAGAATAAGTGTATTTAGTTACCGGTGTCATAAGTAGGAAATTTTAGCATTTTCAGCAGTTTAACTATCTCTGATTTTTCTCCAAACCACGCGATACAGCTCAATTAATAGTAGCTCGGCGTTTATCTTTCACCTCACTGAATGTGCTCGATATGCAGTTTAACTACGAGTACCTGAAGGAAGATAGACAATGGTGCATATTTCAACTTTTGAAACTCCTTCTGAATGAAAAGGTAAGTTCAATAATGAAATTTATATTGGAAATGAGCTAAGGATCTTTGTGCTCGCCTTGCATATATATACTATCAGAACCTATTCCCGTCAGCACGCGAACTGTTTGTGTAATCGAGTACGCGTTACTTCCCTTCATATAATAATAACAACAAATACAGTACTTCATTGAGGACGGTTTCAGCAGACTACACTGTATGGTACGAATTTGAGAGTAATTTCACTGATAATTACCTGAGCCAAGGAGGTTATGTTTTCGTCGTGTTTATCTGTCACCGAGAGGAGGAAAAGATGATAAACCTAACTTTTGGTGAAAATATGTTCATCCGTTACTTTTTTGTTTGTTTGTCTGCCTCATTTTTCTCAATGCCATAGTGCAAAAAGTTATGGATGGATTTTTATGAAATTAACATCAATTGTTAGGTATATAACAAAGAATAAACGAATGTTTTTGTAATGATCCGTTGGTTCGTTCATCCGTTCGTTCGTTTGTTACTGTTTTTAATTTTATACTTGTTTGCACAATAACTCAAAAAATAATGAATGGATCTTTATGAAATTTATAATGGTTGTTAGTAATGTTAAAAGACATAAATGATTTAATTTTGATGCAGATCGGTTTGTTCGTTTGACTCATGTTTGTCATAACGTTTGCTTAGCAGTATAACTCAAAAAGTTATGAACGGATCTTCAAGAAAATTGCACAAGCTGTTATTTCTATCAAATGACTCAAATGATTACATTTTGGAGTTTACACAAAAAAATTATGGTTTCAGAGCCAATTTGAATTTTTTGCTACCGTTGCCTCGCTTGGCGGAGGTATGCGGTCTCAGAGCGCTCTAGTTAATATAATGAGAATGTCATAGAACAAGGAAGTGTTGCATAGGAACCAACTAGTCTTACGAGGACCAACGTATTTCTTAGCTGCATGTTCAAATAAGACCATGCTTGTCAGTGGCGAAAGTTTCAGTGTATTGTTGCAGTTTGGTACGCCTCGTGGCGTAAGACCATCACCCGCGGTGGGAGCAAAATGTCCTCAAATGGTTTGCAGTAGGCATTAAAAAGGTGAAACTCCTCCTCAGGCAGCTCTCGACTCCAAGTTACAGGTAGATGTGAAGTCAAACTTGACTGCACCCACCACTGAGAAACCCACACTCACTGGTTCATGCGGCAGATATAGGCCAACTGGCCCCAAAGGAGTAAGTACAGCTGCAGCTGACCACAATTCCGTAAGAATTGTGGCGCATTTAGTTGAAGGTTCAATGACCTGGCCTCCCTATGGTAAGGACCCCTCTTCAGCTATGCACACGAAGCATATTTGCTGATCCAGCAGGCGAAGCACCTTGCACAAAGATCGCTTACCTGGATTGGGGATCGTTCAGTGCTACCGTGGTTATGTTCTCCTAAGTTTCTCCTAAGTTTCTCCTAAGCACCTTCGACTTGTTCTGCTTTTGGCCAGTGGATGTCTGCTCCGAGTAATTAATTAATGCTCTTGTAGCTCACTCACGTACCTGCTCTTGGGTTCTAGTGCTAAAATTCCGCAGAGTTTTCACTTTGCGGAGGTCACTCTAGGGCTAGGCAATCGCACACTGATCTTGTTATCGGACGTTCCCCTAGCACGTCATCTCGAGGTGCAGTGAACGACTCTAGCCATGATGCTGATGGATGTCCGCTCAGAAGTTAAGTGTGCGATGGTAGGGTGTGGCCCCCAGCTTAAAGTCAGGCTCGTGTTTTACGTAAAAAAAAAAAACTTGAAGAATGTAAATGCCAGAAGAATCGCTATTATTATAATTTGAACTAGCGTTTTCTCACTCTAGATTACCTAATATGAGATAACTTTAAGGCTGACTCTTATCCGAAAGATATTGTTGGCCAAATGAGGTCACTACTGCCAGGTTCCCATACGATATACATGATTATACTGGGTGTATATTATATATTATTAATTGCCCGAATGAGGAACCTCATAATTTCCCCTCTTCCCCACAGAACGTACAGCTCTGTACTTGCTTGCTTTTAACTTCAAGAGTTCGTGGGTTTACAAGAGTCAGTGTTTTCTAAGTTCCGCGTGCAAATGTGTTTAGGTGTCCATTTAAATACGAGTAGCCGAAATGTGCACAGATTTCTTAATTCGAATTCACTCCAATATGAAGAGATATCCAAATCTTGACTGTGGTACTTGCTGAGAAATATATAAGATATATTTTTGTAGTAAGATACATTTCTGTTTAAAAGGATGAATAACATGCAGACGATTAGCTGAGAGAGTTCAATTATTTGACAGCCGTGGTATTATCGTACTTTATCTACAGCAAATCACCTAAATTTCATATTATTATGAAATGTTCCCAGAGTGGTAATCAAAACTGCTGTTGAAATTCTTCGGGAAAGCAAGAACGCTCTGGACTTTGGAAGCAAAATTTAATATCTTAATAACCGAATTGAATAGTGAGAGATGAGCTTCCTGTGGCCGAAACAAAGCTGTGCGTGACGTCAGAGTCAATTTGAATAGTTAACCTTCTCATTGTGAGGAATGTGCCTAAGCGTGATTAGCTGTGACGTCACTCACAGCTTCGTTCTGGTCACGGGCGAGCACACAAGGCTCTCTTGGTTTCCTTTGCGTGTTGCCTAGAACTACTTTCAGTAGCGGAACCTAGCACAGAACTGTATTATATTGTGAGACCATTTAGTACTTCCTGCTGCCACGCAGTATACCAACAAAATGGTTTGATGCCACTTATACTCGAGAGGTTGAAAACAGTCGCCGTCTCCACTCTTTCTGGCCGTCATTCCCTAAAAATTTATCGGTTATTTATTTTCCGAAATGTATTGTTGGTTTTTTCGTAGATCGAGATCGACGAAGATTATAAAGACCACCAATATTCCAAATAAACAAAGCAAATTGTTTGTTTAATGAATTATAGTAAAACAAGAGCTATACAGTTGAGTTATATGAAGCTTTGATTTATTTTACTGCGCTAAAAGTAAGAGTAATTGACGTTATTGACGTTTCGTGTGCCAAAGATTACTCACGTTTATTACCTGGGACTTATGTCCTCGACAGTCCTTCACTGCGTAGTTTTCGAAAACTTTCTTCATTTTTTATCTGCAACAGACTCGCATAACCTGCCCAGACATCTCCCTTTTCCACCATTGGGAGAGATCATAAACGCTGTAATCGCTCGCTCCAGGTACAGCCTGCAACATCGTGCATTAGAAACTAAAATTGCACGTTCAGAGATCCATCAGAGCAGCAGCCGCACATGAAGCGAATGGAACGTTTCGAGAATATAATTGCCCATGACCAGTTAGGTGGTGATTTTCTGCATGCAGGTTCATGGTAGGGAAGTTGCTCCTCCTTGCCGCTTTGGAAACATGTTGCTGTTTGTGTGGTGAATAAAGGCGCTATCGATTGGCACGCCAAAATCGAGCTAAGCCAAGCTCAGCCGACTGGACCTGTACGGCGCTCCAGTCAGAAGTGTTTGCCACCGCCACCCTGAATTGTTTTACAGGTGTTAAAATAAGGCCAAGTACGCTTGAGGCAGCTGAAAACGCTTTTTTTTTGCAAAGCAGGCTTGAATTTTAGGAGCTTCAAGAACTATTAATGAACTCTACTTGAATGCGTTGGCTTAACATGGTGAAACCAACGCATTCACCTGGAAGTTCCTGATAAAGCAAATTTTGCGGCCCGATTGATGTTTTAAATCTCGCTGTTGTGTTTCAACTTTTGGCAACTATGGTTTGCTCTTTCGAGAGAACAACGTTATTGCAATTTTAGAACGTCTAGAGAATTTAGCGCTCGGTGTTTTGGGGTTAAAAGTAGCATACACAAATTAAAAAAAAAATCACATCCAAGACACGGCAACCCCATGAGGACAATTGCTTCCATGAGAGACGTGACGTTTCAAACAGTGTCATGCCTACGAGAAAAATACGTTTCTTGGTCCATATAAGATGACATGTAATACACTGATGTGCCCGTATAATTCGCCAAGTTTTCTTAAGCAATTCCTTTTTGGAGCTTACAGTCTCTGCAGAACAGGTCATCCCGCTGTCCGTTATACCTAGCCGCATGATGCACTAGCCCGAGCACACCCATCCAGCCGTAACATTTGTTGGGAGGGTATGGTGGCTAAATTAAAACAACTGAGAAAAATATTTTTCTAAATGACATAATGTTGATGATATTTATTATTGTGACTGCTATTTAAAAATTGTTAACATGCCTGCAATGTAGTTACTAAGTGATGTAAACACGGCTTCGGTAAATGAGTGATAATGTTTACCACCTATATTTCTTGTAAGTAGTTGCCTGATTGTTTGTGCTGCTGTGCACACTATGAAAAAGCATATACAGAACTGAACACTTCGCTGGCAACAATGTTGGCACTGAGAAATAGTTTCACAACCAATGCTGTCGCCTTTAATTTTAGTCGGGTAATTCTAGAACAACGCCGGATTAAATGAGTCAACAATTACATTATGATACTCTAAAGTAACTACCAATTGTTATTTGTTTCTACAGTCTGCGATCACTTTGCCTTTATAGTTAAAATTAAGTTGAAGGGTCGATCCTATGTATATGGAATAAAACTACATGCCTACTGTAGTTGAATAATGATTATTCACAATGCTGGCTCAGCAAAATGCAAAATGCTGTTTTGTAAAAATTCAGATCATTAAAATATTGTTACTATGTTCAATTATAAGCACAAAATAGAACACAGAGACTAATATGAACTTGAGTCTGCGTACTTGCATTCTACCGCATGCAGTTAACTGATGCTGATACAGTTCGCTCGTGAAAGCTGCAGAGCTTGACGTATTTCTTCGGGGTAATGGCCGCTCGATCCGTCCAGTATTAGATGAACTTGTCTCAAGACGATTCCAAAAGTAATGAGGTGAACTTCTTTTTACTGTGTTGTGTCGAAATTTTTTAAAGGTTTCTAATCTAAAGACGGCAGTCAGGGACTCGCCGTACGCTGGCACTGTAGAAAATTGTGAAGAAAAGACTTAAAAACTAGTAGGTACTTTTTACAATTGGAGCTTTTTTTAGAACTCCACAGAAAATTCTTGCATATGCCAATACATGCTGTATAGCATCACCAGGTGCTTATTACACCTTTTCGATGTCAGTTTGAAATTTGGTCCTCGACTTTCTAATATTCAGTTGGTGAAAACCGTAGGGAAATATGAGAGCTTTCATTTATAGCTGCAGATTGAGATGGGTAGTATATAATACACGACATAGAAACTTCACTATACATGGTGTTGTCTGTGAGAGGCATTTTTATGACAATCTCCCTATCGGAAATTCATAGGCACACATCCAATATCAATAAGAGGCAACATTGGATAACATCAGATGCAATACGTGTATGGTGCGATGAATTATACGCTTAGTCCTATTTCCGATACGTCTACTTTGTATTAGAATTCAGTCACAACTCTTAAGTACGAGTGTATAATATTGATTACGTATTACTATGATAAGAGTGGTTACTCGGTACACAGTAGAAAGCAGCTCAAAACGTGGCCAATCCTTTGGTCGCTGCTATGAACTGTTACTCTGAAGAAACATGGAATATGAGTCATATATTTTTTTTCAATAGCGTGTGGGTTATTACCCCCATAAAGAGATTATATTTTGGTCGGGTATGTCTGTCTGTTTATTTATCTATCTGTCATCAAGATAACTCAAAAAGTGATGGACCGAATTTGACAAAATTCACAGGGATTGTTAGGTATATTAAAAGGAACATATCTTTAACTTTTGGTAAGACCCGTCCATCCATTTGTTTGCTTGTCTGCCTCATTTTTCTCAACGCTATAACTACAAATGTTGTGAGCGGTTTTCTATGAAATTCATATAAGACGTTAGGTATATCATGAAAAGTAAATGACCAAATTTTTGTAACGATCCGTTTGTTCGTTCGCTCGTTTGTCACTATTTTTAATTTTTATTTGTTACCAAAATAACTAAAAAACAATGAATGGATCTTTATCAAATTTATAGGAGTTGTCAGTAATGTTAAAAGGCATAAATGATCAAATTTTGGTGCAGATCGGTTGGTTCATTTGTATGTTTGACCCATGTTTTTCATAATGCTTGTTAGCAGCATAACTCAAAAAGTTATGAACGGATCTTGAAAAAATTACTGAAGCTGTTGACACTATTGAAGGGCACAAATGATTAGGTTGTGGTGTTGATACAAAGAAAATCATAGTCTCGGAACCAATTTTAATTTTTTTGTAACCGTTGTCTTGCTTGGCGGAGGTATGCGCTCTCAGACTGCTCTAGTTACTATTATTCTTCGTGGGATGTTTGGAACAGTTTTCCATGTAATTCATGTAAGCGTGCTTTTAAAAATGGCAGTGTATTTATTTCAGGGTATCTGTCTTGAAATCTCAACATTTTCGCAGTTGTATCATTCGTGTCTTAATTAAAGCGTGCATATATCTTACAGAAATTATGTTCATTAACAACTTATTATAAGCTTGGTACTATTTACCGAAACTCACTTCCAGTTTTATTTGTATTGCTGTTAAGTACCTACTAAAAACTTTCAGAAACAAACGTGCCAGTGCACTCCCTAGACTAGAGCACTCTGAGAGTGCATGTCTCCACCAAACAAAGACGCCCTAACGAAAAATTTAAACTGATTCTGAGGATATAATTCTCTTTTCATCAGCACCAAAATATGGTCATATGTGCTGTTTGAAAGTAATAATAGCTACTGTAATTTTCTTGAACATCAGATAATAACTTTTTGAATTATATTGCTAGCAAACATTCTGACAAACATTAATCGAACCCACAAACAGATCAGCAATCATCAGTAAAATGTGAATATCTACTGTACGTGATATACCTAACATAAAAAACCGAGCATAACTTTTTGAGTTATTTTACTAAGAAACATAACATCAAACAAAACGGCAAACAAACAAATGAAAGAATAGATCATCACAAAAATTTGATAGTTTACTCTATGTGATATGCCTAACAAACTCATGTAAATTTCATAAAAAATCCATTTTTAACTTTTTGAGCTACTATAGTAAGAAAAAAGAGGCAGATAAACTGTTAAACGGATTTTCACCAAAAGGTAATAATCCGTTTTTCCTAACATGCCTAACAATCTCTGTAAGCATCGTAAACATCTGTCCATAACTTTTTAACTTATCTTGGTGACAGACAAACAAAGAGATAGGCAGACAGACAAGCAGAAAAACAAAGAGATAGGCAGACAGACAAGGGGAAAAACAAAGAGACAAACAAACAGAATACAGGCAGACAAACTCGACAGAAACATAACTTCCTTGGCGGAGATAATTATGAATTTTGTGCTCGTCTTTAGATTCAAACAGACTCTATGATTTTGCAGCTTTGCTGGTATCAGCGTGTGGTCGTATGAGTCCTATTTTCTGCACGAACCGACGGCCCTTTACTTTTTTTACACACCAAGTTGCTCATGCTGCTGGTTGGAGAAATTCTCAGAACTGTTCATTTCACTGAAGATGATTCTCCGTCCTGCCCCACCTGCCTGGTCAGTGTGTATACAATTGGCTCTCTAACTCGCCGCACCTTCCCTCAACCTGCCTGAGTTATTCGAGTTGCAATCAAGCAAGTTTTTCTATCTTACAGTGAAAGTCGTTTCAGGAGCCGTGTGGGTCTGGCACTCGAAAAGTAAAATTATTATTCCGTCCGGATGGTGGATGCTAACTGAACTAAATCATTAGGTTAGGTTAAGTCAGTAAGTGAGCTTTCTATCCTTGTGGCAACCAGATTGGCTGGTTTCCGTTGTGCTGACTGGCATATGGCACTGTGGCTGTGGCACAAGGCTCGAGGGCTGGTCGTGTGTACATTTTTTTGCGTTCACATATTTTTTCCGTTTAGAATCCTTAAGTAAAGAATAACATCATCTATTGCTTGAGGGTTCTTTAACAGAAGACTAGTTTGTGTAGATAAGGAAAATGCGCATAATTCAAGATGCACTCTCTGAATTGTGCTCGGCGCTGAGAAAAGAGACAGAAAACCTTTATCATGTATCACCTGGATGCTGTTCTCATCATCGTGAAGGGCACAATTAACGCCCTTAGGTTTCCATTACTTAATACTACAATGGGGAAAATTAAGCCGTTGCTCGGCAAATTCACAATTGTCGTTAAGGTTTTATTGTATGAAATTATTAAAGAGCAGCATCATTATTCTTTCCTGCTTCAATATTAAAATCAGTAGAGGTAATGCCAACGTAAAGTGAAGACGCTTACTTCTGCTTGGTGTCAACAGAGGGAGAAAAAGAAAGTTGAAAGGAAAGGTCCCGAGAATTTTTTTTCTTATGCGTTAAGACCTCGAAGAACATCATCATCCACTGCTGTTGTTCCTCGAAGCGCTCGCTCTGAGAGCAGCACACTGGAATACCAGAAAGGAAAGCGTAGGTACGTGAGTGAAGATGCGCACCCCCGCTCGGTTACTAGCTACGACCATCGAAGCAGGAGTGGCAGGACAAGTCTTGTTTTCTTTTCCTGACCAGCGAGATTATTTCCAGTTTAGCAAAGTGAAATTCTGCGTCATATGGCGGTGCAATGTTGCCTGAATTAGCATACGTGACTGGAGCTATGCTTACCTATCTAAGGGTTCGGATTTTATAGAACAGCTGTGGGATGAAGGGTCAGCAGGCTAGACTTCACCGGATGGTTGGTTTTTATCTCGTTCGGTAAGGTAATACACTTCGCTTTGAGTTCAGTACGGTGGTAAAGAAAGTTGGCGCGGGTGCAGGAACTTGTAGCGTAGGATGATAGGTCTGTAATTGCTGCACTTCAAGGCAGGCAGTTGAAAAAGAGTTGCCTGGAAAACAAGTACAACTAAGCTCTTTCTTTATTACCCGCGAGTGAAGCGAAGAGTTGTGATACTGTTTTCGTTTATGGTTGTTTGTTTGTCCACCCAAAAACAGGTAGAAGGAGTTGAGCCATCACCACAATTTTCTAAAGCACTCAGGTGGCTTGACTGATGCGTGAAAAAATAGCAAAACTTTAGAGCAAGATGGCCATCAAAAATGACGGTATTGAATTTGAAACTCCTGACTTAGCACTTTCAGTTCCACCCCTTACCCCCGGTGATAGTCTCGAGCCACGAGGCATTCTAGTTTTTGTACAATTTTTACTGCAGTCCTGTTTGGAAAATAACAAAAATAATTCAGTAGTAGTGCAATAACGATGCCAATCCTTCTAATTACCTCTTGGAGGTAAGGCTATAAGCTGATTCTATTTTCAAGCTTTTCAGTAATTAAGTATCTCCTCCGCCAACGGGGTTATGTTTTTATCAGGGTTTGTCGGTCTTGTTAGCAACATCATTCAAAATTGTTTTAGAGCGACCTTCATTACATTTGTTAGAGCGGTTAGGATTGCCACGAAAAATAAATCATTAAATTCTTATGATAATTCGTTTGTTCGTTAGTGTGTTTTGTCAGTTTCTTTCTACCGTTCTCTCCTTTAGTATAAGCCTTTTGATACACTGATCTGTATTACCCTTCTAATGACTTAAAAAAAGTAGTCTACAATTTAGAAATAGCGTCAGTACATTAACCTTTCACTGACTAAAATGATGCTGGTATCGACTTTAGATAGAGTGCAATTGCATTGTTCTTTTACAGTTTTACTGACTAAAATGATGCTACTATCGACTTTACATAGAGTGCAATTGCATTGTTCTTTTACTAACTAAAATGAAACTGATTTCTACTTTAAGTGTAGCGCAGTTACATTTTTCTCTAGATGATTAAGAAGACACTCCAAGGTGTCCACTTTAAAAATAGTACCAGTACATTAACATATTGATGACGAAAAAGATACTATACTAATCTCTACTTTCAAACTTGCGTAATTTATGAGGGAAGTTTATCCTCAATTAAAACATTAAAGGAATTATTGCGGTACTAGTGGACCGTGCGTGAATAAATTCACGCAGTAATCGATATGTTTGCTCTCTTCTTTGACTTGCCGTTTTCACATTTCCCCTCACGCATAGCAACTCTTATTTTCCTTCTTTAACCCTTCTGCTTCAAGTCTTTCTTGTCACTGTGCCCCATAGGCGCTTCATCTCTCCATTGATAGCACGTCTTCGTTTAAGGCTTTAAGCCATTGCAATACACTTGAATGCCCCTCCAGTCAGCTTATATGCAATGTTAGTGCTCTGTTTCCATAATACCGTCGTCGTCCATACTTAACTCTATGCTTCACTGAAGTGCTCAGACTTCGATCGGCCTCTGAAGCGAAATATGCACTCTTAGAGAAAGACAGTGAGCTAGATGAAATAGTTGTCTACAGCCCAGTGCCCGTGAAATACTTGCAGAGAAAGCTACATCGTCAAATCATCAGTACCATATAATAACTAGTGGACCCGTGCGTGAAAAATTCACGCAATAACCTATACGTTTGCTTAATGCCTCTAGGTTAGTGCGGAATCTCCTCTTCTCTTATTTGCTTCTTAATTTTCTTCTTTTCTTCATTGATCCTTAGTCGTGCTGTCATCCTTAGGACTTCTATATAGACAGGCAGAAGAAACATCTTGCGTAAAACACTCCAACAAACCTAAACAAAATAACAGCTTATATAGGTACAATGTGTTCGCTCCGTAGCAAAGATACTGTTGATACCGTCTTTCCACCTCAAATATCTGTTTCATTTGAGGTGCTCAAATTTTGACCTAAGAAGAGAAAACTGCTTCGTCAGAGGAAAACAGTAAGCTAGAAGAAATAATTGTCTNCAAGAAGTGCATTCAGACATAAGGTCGCCCTATACTTTGCCGTAGATTCGATGTATGGAGAAGCTAATACTCGTACAAATCAGACTAAGCCTTCGATGTCTTCATTGTTGGAATTTCAACTGTCCCTGCTTAAGATACGTTTGCCCTCTTCTGCAACCCGGCCTATTTTCTGCGTATCACTTTCAGTGGAGCTTGAGAGGACAACCAGAGCCTCCAACCTGGGCTAATTTCCGCCTATCTATTTCGTTAAGAGCGCGACACCGAACATATAAATAAATAAATAAATAAATAAATAAATATATATATATATATATGAACACACGACGGTCATTCTTAGTATTAGATTCTTTAGTATGTTGTCCTAGCGAATTGCGAACCTACTGTATAATGACTATAGTGTACCAAGCTGCAAAAAATAACTACAATAAATTTATATTAGCACCGCTAAAAAACATGCAAGATCGTGGCTAGGGTCTGCAATTTTGCAGAAACGGTGCAGAAACTCTTAGCAATACATACCACCGTGCTTCCTGGGCAGCAAAGATACGCTACACCCTGGGAGTAATAATACGTGAAAGACAGACAGAAGTACGAATAAAAAGAACGCTCGTGAAATGACGTATTTTCGGACCAAGCAGCTGCAGCACACGCTCAACATAATGTGCATGAAATTATTGTGTTATCAATATTGAAGTGCCCTATCTATACTTATCATACAGAACGTAGTACTAGTACTTCCTGACTGCATCTTATAGGTAACATATCTATATATCTATCTATCTATATTATACTAAAAGTCTGTGAACCGGTCTTGCTTGCTTGTGTCTTGCTTGTGTCTTGCTTGTGTCTTGTGATCTTGTTTGACACATCTTTTTCACTTTTAGATAGGGAAGAAATTCGATGGATGTACTCACGACTCTACACTATCATCTCTGTCATTGATTAGCCCTTTAATTCGATTGTATCTGTGATACGCACGTGGTACCTGCCTCTTGGTTGCAAGAACGGGC
>LQNS02278094.1:10974527-11007998 GCA_001587735.2 Parhyale hawaiensis | reverse complement strand
AGAAGAAGAACAGATTGAAGAAAGATCACTATGAGTAACTGGTGAGAAGGAAGCAAAATGGGCACGAAAGACAGACAAAACAATCGTGATGACGACCCAACGGGTCACGGGTCGTCTAGTATTTTGCTAAAAAACAATTTTCTGGAAAACGAGCAGCGAGCGCTGCGGCTGCTTGGTGAGGAAAAACGTCATTTCACGAGCGTTCTTTTTCTTCGTATGTCTGTTTGATTCTCCAGTCGCCACACCATAGGATTCCAGCAAAATCTAGCAGCTATAGTGATATATTCTGGAAAAACATTGACCCACTAAAGTAAGTGTAAACTATTATAGATGCAGACCCAAAACCACAGTCAGTACAATATTATTATTATTGATACTAAAATGCTTGAGATATCAACTTCTGCATCATGTTGTGTACAATTAGAAATTTATTTGTTTTATTCACGACTACAGCCGGCGCAATTACCGATAAATATAGATTTGAACATTATCTTTCGTATTTTGGATGTAGTTTTGTCCTTATGCCAGAAAGACCAAGTCGATGATCATCAGTCGATCTCGGACCCTTGTACCGCAGCATCCACATCTGGAGATAGCTGACACCTTGCTTCAGGAGTCTGGCTCCTTGGTGATTCTTGGTGTTGTTTTTGATGTAAAGCTTTCCTTTGAGCCGCATATTAGGCGCCTGGTGTCATTGGGCTTTTTGCGTAAGGTAAATTCTGTGTTTGGCGACAAAGTTGTCCGCAGATGCTTTTATGCTACCTGTGTTGGAGTATTGCTCCCGGTCTGCGCTTCAGTTGCTGACAGTCCCTTACGTCTGTTGGACCGATTTATTAGTTCAGCCAGTAGGCTGTGCTAATGATTTGGTGAACCTGCCCCACAGGAGAAGGATTGCCGAACTCTGTATGTTTTATAAGATGTACGACAATGACAGGCATTGGTTGTATTCGTCTGTCCCTGCACTTAAGGTGTTTAGCTGAGAAACACGTGCTGCGCACACTTTCACGTTGGAAGATGTTAGATGTTGAACTAATCACTTCGGTCGGTGCTTCGTACCCTAGTCTGTTTGAGTTTGGAATTCTTTGCCGGCATCGGCTTTTGGTCGTGTTGGCTTGCAGGCGTCTAAGACAGTTGTTAATGGCTTTTTGTCGGGTTTCCTTTAGCAGCGTTTCGGGCTTCCCGGTGTTGCAATGTGCTTCATTTGGATTGTGCTACCTGTCCGTGGTTGCCCGTGCGTGAAGTTTGAATAATAATAACAACAATTATCAAACGATATTTCAGCGACAGCACATGGCAACATTGATAGTATCAAGGTTTGCACCCAGGTAGCTATGATTGAACTGGAATAAAGTTTTACTTTAAATTGACATTGTTTGAAACAGCAAAGATCGTTGACACCCGGGAAAATAGGCTCAGTTACATCAATCGGCGGCAGACGATGAACATTGTATGAATTGCAGTCGCTTTAGATAAAATATAATGATTCAGAAAAATAAACAGTGCACGCTATACAGAAAAAGACCTGTTCAAGTGATAGTTATCTACTCTTCGGTCATACTTCAAAATATCCGAATGTTTCGTCATGCAGATCTTCGCCAACACAACTGTGTGTCTACCGAAGAAGTTGTTAAAATATTGGCCCTCAAGTCAACTTGCTGAAAAGCGTCTCTTGTTAAGTTTCATGTCTTCAAATTTGGAGGGGATTAGAAGTCATTAAACTGACACAGTATTGTATTCGAACCCTTTGAAGAACGACTTGGGCAGCAGGAGCTAACGTGTGGATCGGCCTTAAGTAGTATAACGCCGAACGTTTTTGCAGATATCCTTGATCGAACTCGTGTTTTTTAAAGTTGCGATAGCTATGGAGTGGCGGTGGTCGCATTCGTCATGATGATGTACAGTTGAGTAATTTACGAGTATGTATGGATTTTTTTTTTGCAGCTGTGTTCTAGACGAAATTTGTTTCCAAAATAAAAAGCTGTAGGCTAACAAACCTGATATAAAATATTTCAACACGTTCCAAAATAGAATAGAGATATCTGATCACTCACGAGTTTGCCAGACATTGAAAAAGTGAGTACCAACTCTTATTACCGATGTTTGTGTAGAGTGAATGTGTTATGTAACCCTTATAGCCCGAGGAGGCCATTTGCTCATTAGTCAAATAGGGCTACTAAAATTGAAAACCGGTGTTTATTTGGGACGTTAAAGGATTCATCAACACCGTAAAAAAAATCCCCTAAATTGTCCGGAAAAATCACTGGTAGCAATAATGACAGGAAAATTCCGTAAGATTTCGACGGAATTCCGTAATTTTTCCGTAACTTGCCCAGCAGTCAGGAAAAGCAGGCTTGGTGCCTGCTTTTCCTGACTGCTGGGCAAATTACGGAAGGTTTCGGAGTTCCGTAAATCTAATGGAACTTTCTTGGTATTATCGCTGCCAGTAATTTTTCCGTACAATTTACGATTATTTTTTCTACAGTGAAGGAAAGTTACTGTGTCGTTCAAGTTGCATATTTGTTAACAGCATAATGGCAGAAGTCATAGTTCAATTGATATCATGATTTCAGATCATTTCACATACCTCCATCATCACTACTGTAGATCAAGTTACAAGGAGTCATAAGCAAAATACTCACATAGTAAAAAGTGCGAGTAAATGTCAAATAAAGGTATTTTGATAAAGAATACTACAGAGGAAGACTTGAATATCGACCACTAACTTAAAATGATACGTTCTTTTGCTGTTGTTTAATTGGGGTTAATCGGGTTCTATCATTTTTGCAGGAATTCTACCAGCTTGTCATCATGGCTCCACGGTTGTCCCAGTCACTGTGGTGGATGTGCGTGACTCTTACGGTGCTGTGTGCGGTCTCTACTTCCCAGGCATTTCCCTCCAACACCCGTCAGTATCCGACGATCCCCTTGAGTAAGTACTCTGTTCATGTATTGGGAGAAGCTGGTCTACTTCCCTAACCCAATTGTTTAACCGCAGTCAGGAACCCTACCGCTTTAACTAGAACATTGGATTTCCAGAGCCAACAATTGTAGTTCTTCCTGCCTACGTACGTGTGTAGTGCACAGAACTACAATTCGAATGCGGGTCAAAAGTGATATATTTGTCGTTAAAATATTTTGGAATCCACTCACTCAAAAATTCTTTTCACGCGCTACTTCTGCCTATTTTTCTCGTATTTGTAAACATTCTAGGAATACCATTTAAAAGGTTGCAAAATTTCACCATTACGAGACTTTCTACTACAATATTCGTATTTTTTTTCATGGAATATTTGTAACATTAAGCCAGAAGTTTTGAACTTTCTATCTTTAATTTATGTTTTGACTGTAAAACTGGCATAATTTTTGAACAAATTATATACAATATCAGCACAGTTAACACAAACTTCTTCGGCAATAGTGTGCAGCTGACTGCAGAATTTACATGTTAAACTTATTAGCTCATAATTGAGAATAAAAACCTTAAATTGTCATAAACTTATTAGCTCATAATTGGGAATAAAAGTCTTAAATTGTCATAAAGGGACGTATGTAACGTAGTAAACTACCGAGGTAGTAGTCGACTCTGTTTGTGTCTTCACCAACCAAATTAACTGACAAATTGTCCTCCGCCCAGCGCTGGAAGTAGCCAACTGTGTCACGTCCCCTGCTTTCATACACTAACAATATCAATAACAGGATGCGCGTACAGGAGGGCGATTCATATATCCAGTGCTGTGTTCAAGGCCTCTTAGAGTACTTGTGCTTCAGAAGGTCTTGGCTGTGTCCAAAGTTGAGACTGTTTTCTTAATCTTTTGACCCTATAGTTTATCCAGGCTGTACTATTCCCCACAAAGGGTTTTTTCCTGTTATAGTGTTATAGCTGTAGGAGAAAGAGTTCTTGCTGCGAGACAACGCCGTCTTACATAATGATGGGGTTAAGGCTCTCTGCCCTTCCATTCCTTCCTCTTGCAAGACGTCATCGATTAATTGAGACACCGCCATCGAGATAAACTAATCCCATTGGCTTGGCTAGAGCTTGTCCCAACTTTCAGCGATGACAGTTGGTTGCGCTGTTTTGGGTCGAGTTTCTAGCTGCAGTCCCAAATTTTGCTCGGAAGAATTAACGCCTGAAACTCGATCCAAATTATGCAATGGAAAATGAACTCTCACGACGGAAATTCCGGACAAGTTAAAGTTGAAAAAACTAACTGACCTCAATGGAAATTATTAGTCGATGACACTTTTACCATGACTCTCCTCCACTGATATTAGCCCCAGAATGGAAACTAAAGTTGCCAATGATGTGGATTGTCAGCTCTGCTAGAAACAATGCCATTTTCTCGTACATATACCCTGACGTTATTCATTGACAAACCTCGATAACGTCTAGAACCGTGAACACTGGTTGTTAATGTAAGACGTGAAAACACAAGTACCGTCCATCACTGCACTGACTAGTATATTAATATGGTGTACTGACGGTGCAATTTCAGCAAAATTATCAAGTTGTTACTGTTAATATGGCACTTTCGATTGGGCTCCAAAATTAAGCCTTCAAGGCTTGACTTGTAACAACTTCAGGTGAGTGCGCAGGCTTCACACTCGTTCGTTGTATTGAATTTTAGACACCAGTTTACCATTGAAATTTTCATAAATTCAGTTTTGTTCCTTAGAATTAAATTTTTATCAGGCTCAACGTAATTGCCTTGCTTCTACACTTAGAACGCGATTCAGAGTAGCAAAGCCAATTGATCTGCCTAATTTCGGCGCCCAATCGAACGTATCCATTTTATTCATCTGTTGTGGCGACTGCCAACATAATAGTAATCCGCGCAGTGATACAAACCTAACCAGTGAATGACGTCACGGTATCAGTGCCACCAGTAACAAGTCTTGTATCTTAATTGGGGCCTTGGAACTAAAGTACAGCACAGTCATGTCAGGAATGCTTGTGTAAAAACAGTAGCTCAGAGAGCCCCATAATAACCTGTAGTTTGAGTTCTCACCTAGTACTACCTAATGAATGTACTGGTACAGTTGAGGTAACGGGAGTAATAAGGATTGCCAATAATATGCTCATCACCGACAATTAAGCTTTCATAACAACGTAGTTTTGAATAATTGTTAACCCATTTGCTTGACAAGCACTAATACCATTACTGTTAACATTCCGAATACAGTGCTTATTGATTAACTATTTCGCATAATATCAAATGTTGTCACTCGATTACAGATGGCGGCCATTCTTCAGGTTCCATCATGTTGCAGCGGAGTGACCTCTCTGAAGGTAGAGACACCGGGGATGCGTCTCAGTCAGCACTCATCCTCAAGCTTCTCCAAAAATTGGGTGGCGCTGAAAGCATTGCTTCAGCCCCTGAGTTACGCTCCGGTGAAGAGGACATTATCTGGCTTCTGACTACTACACCGAAGTCCAAAGATTCACTTCTGGAATTGAAACAAGCTCATCAAGATCAGATAGCAGAAACTACGCAAACTGAACAAACTGATCCAGAAGAAAATACTTATCCGGTTGAACGAAAACCCGTCGAGGATCTCCAAACGACGGTAGACCAACCACAAGTTCTAAGCATTAAGGATTACTATGAGGAGCTCGGCAATATCCTAAATGACATGGAGTTAACTTCCCAACCTACCCCTGGAACTGCTAAGATATCAGTCACTCATTACCCTCCAACTCCCAAGACCGTTACAGTTCACATTGGAGCTTCTTCTCCGAAACCTGAGTCGCCATCTTCTAGTACTACCGAGACCAACAATTTGGAGACTGATGGTAATTCGAGGTTCTTTCCTTCAAATTTATCTACTGCTCAAATTAATCAAATTTCTACACAGTTTGATACTCCAAAAATCGACTTGTCTGCATTCGATGGCCTTGCTTCTGCGTGGGTTGGCAAGTATACTCATGATGAAGCCATGGCCTTAGGCTTGTACCCATCTACATCGACTGCCGGTCGTTTCTCATCACCGAAATACCTTTCCTCTAGACATAACAAAATTGGTACTTTTGATGATAAAAAACCTTTCGGTCGCAAGCAAATCAATTTACGAAAAAAGCGAGCGATTGGGGACGCTAGAGGTAACTCAAAGATATTTTCTATTCAGAGTCAAGTGCTACCACGGAACGCCTCGGTGACACGCCTATCGGCTCTGTTGGATAAAGTAGACTTAAATACAGGCATAAAGCCTGTCCTTGCTAGCCAGCCAGCACCTACTCTAGAACTTGACGCAGTGAAAAAGCTCATTTTACCTCCCGTTGAAGGTCTGGATGACACCATGTTTGCTGAAGCGCTCTTACAAAGAGCTCACTCCCTCATGTACAAAATTTGGCGTAGCACCCTCAATAGGCAGTTGAGAAAACCGGATGTGCGACGTCGTATAGTGATGAATATTTTAAATAAATACAAGGAAAAACTCAAAGAAAAAGAACAACCGAACCCAGCTCCCACAGACTAAGCTTTTCTACAGATACTATTGTGCGGTGTACACGGTAATGCGTTACGTACAAACGAACGGTAGGCAGTTTCTGGTTAACTACTGGTTCTTGCTGGCCTCTATCATCATTTGATGCGCCTGTAAATGTGGTGATCTCGCTGCCTGCAATGGTTTTAAATTTCAGCAAAGGAATACTGGGCTACTACTACACACACACAAGTATTTCACATGTTTTTATATTTGGTGTTGGGAATACACGATGCGCACTTTCTGTTGTGATAGAGCATACCAAGTATTAGCATATTTGTGACATGCACTAGAATGACACCGTAACAACATCACATATTATAAAGTTGCGACCTAGACACTTTTTCACAAGAAAATTTTGTGGATGGCACAAATGCATTATGTATTTGGAAAATACTTGGTGCTTAAGCAGAGCGATAAAAACTGGAAACTGAGAGAAGTTAAATCATGGTCTTAATAGCATATTGAGTGTCCGTTCTGCATATATGGTCATATTTTAATTTATTCGCGTCAGTTTCATAATGTACTAGGTACTAACGACTGTTCACTGTCTGGCAACATCGCTAAGAGGCTGGTGGCCACGTAAATATCATACAGTTAATACAAACCGGCACAGTTCAACTTCTAAGCAAAGTCTGCCCCAATTGCTATCATAAAATTTTACTATGAGCATTGCGTTGATTTACTTCAAAAACTAAGCGCAGACAATGAGCAGCTTAGAAAGATTTCGCTCTGTGTATATGCCACCAGCTACTGTACAAAGTGTATTTAAAGAGTCATCCTTTACTTTTTACTCGTTAGTTCCGTAGGATTCAATGAGAGACATAGGTTGTCTTAAATATTTATGTTTATCATGCATAAATTTTACCGCTTCGAATACATTCCAATAATTGAGCTTCTCTTTCTAGCAAAAACTATTTGATATTTACTCAGAAGCACATGAACTTCTTTTTCACTAATTTAAATCTAAATCTTGGCTCTCAGGTTTTAACATATTTGTTTTAGTTGTTCTTTGCATAAAAATCGATGACAAATGTGGTATAATGTTCTTGATACATTTGAAAAAACTTTTAAAAATAATTTTCAAATTCTTTCTTGAATAAATCTTTTCCCAAAAACAGTGCACAGTGAAACATGAAAATTATATTCCATGCAAACATTGAGCTGTAAACAGGAAATCATTAGTTGAAGCATAATGTGACATTCCTATGATAACTTAATTGTTTACCCGCATGGCAAGGAACATTTCTCCTCAGCATCCGTGCTTGCGGTCGTGATTCTATGTACTTTTTCTATTAGGAGGATGCATGCACTTCAGCTTGAATTCCTCATCAAGTTAATAGCGAACAGCATTACCAATCCCACTACCGGGAGCGCAGTTAGTTCTTTTTGACAGCATCTGCAACTACCATTCAAACTAGGTTATCTCTACCTGCAAAAATTATAATCAACTCAGTGAAAATTCTGCGAAGAACTATGATTACTTCAGGCCTATAAATTCTAGCTCCCTCGGGCCAAAGAGATGGATATGAAATCCTTATACAATAAAACGCTTCGCGAATTTATTTATTTCGTGTCCGCATCTTAACGACATAGATAGTTGAAAAATAGGCCAGGTTGCAGATTTCGTAATCAACTTGCTTTTCATTGAGATCTGTGACCAGGTTGCAGAAGAAGACAAAAGTGAGATGCTAATCCCTTTATTATCTAAATGCATTTCTTGCCACGTTGCGATCCTGTTCCCTTCTGATGGAATTCAGTAGGCAATAATTAAACCAGGTAGCAGAAGATGGCTAAATTAGGAATATTGATCGTTGCTAACATTGAATGCAGCTCTTGCTCTTCCAACTTCTCTTGCCGTTCCCGTGGAGTCTGATAGTCGTTGCTTTTTCTCTGCATCAATATTACATTTTCTTTATGTTCATGATGTACACATTCAGTAGATAATCAAGGAATCGCAGAGGAAGCAATTTTTCCCAGTGTAGTAGATGTGGCAATTCTTTATCCCAACTTGCTGTCTTCTATTGACGAAAGATATCTTCTTGGGCGCAAAATTTCATTCTGCTGAATCTATATCACTGTGTACTCTGGATAGGCAGTGGAAATGAAATTCAGTGATGTTTCAGCTCTTACTAATATAGTTATTTTTTTGCATGTTATCTAAGGGAGGGAAGGAGAGTGCAGAAGACGGATTGAAGTGCACTGCTCAAAAAAAAAGCACGCAGCTCTTACGATGATTTGAGTTGGCCGTCGCAGTGTTTTCCTCTATGTGCATTTCAGTAACGAAAGTTTAATCACTGAAAAAGTGTCATCAGAAATTACTCACTGTCATTTTTCACGAGCGGGCCCTCTACTCTACAATATAATAACGACCGATGTGTACTTATCTGGTTGCTTATTGATTTGTTTATTTATCTGACAATTTTCTGACACTCTTTAAGAAAGCAGATAGGTGAAAATTAAGCAAGGTTGCACACAATAGCATAAGTATACCGCAACCTAATGTTTGAATTGGATGCACTTCTTAGATTTGCGAAGTTGAAATCAAGGCAATGAAGCTTCCCTTTGCACTCTCATGCACCCGGAATCCTAGATTTTTTCCATAGATTATTTCGTATTATTTCATTGCATCAATCATTCTTCCAATATCATTTCAATCATTCACAAAGCAGCTTTTGTTAAATAAAAAAAGGTTGTATGAGAAATGCCTGGCTCATATATAATACCGCAGCGAAATTAATATCTTAAAGGATGCTTAACTGAGTGCAAGAAGCAAACAAGGAAGTTTGATAGAAGGAGGGAGCACCGCAACATTTCGCTGCACGGACCAAGGAAGTTCTTTGTTCTTGGGTGGCTGCTCCTTTTCCACCAATCACAAGCTCTCAGTCCTTCCTTCTCATTAAGAAGAAGCTTCTAGCCGTCCCTGCAACCAATCATCGCTCCAGCCAGTCTTCAGTCATGCCGGAAAAATCAGCTTCAGATCTCCTCAGCCGTTGTCATCTCTTTCTATTGAAACTCCTTGGAAGCTGAGAGAAGAAGGGGCAGAGAAAGAGAAGAAGGGTTTCACTGTGCAGCAATTGTGATGCTGTAAACGCTCATCGCCATGTTCCTTTAATTGGACAGTTGTATTAACGAAAGTATTGAAGAAGGTTATCACAAATACCTCGCTGTCATTATTGACAGGGCGGGTACTCTAAGTACAGTATATAAAACTACTATCTGGGGCCTGTGGAAATTCCTCAGAAGAAAGACAGTGTTCTTTAATGATATCCTCGCAGATGATATCTCAGACTCGTATCGTGTATACGAAGTGTGAAAATAAGTTCCAAGTCAAACAGCAATTCTTCTACCTTTGACCTCTGAGCAGTGGCAGCTTATATTTTATTAAACTCACTAGAGTGCCCGTGCTGTGAAAATGACAGCGAGGAATTCGTGAAGATCCATCTTCATTTAGCATGTTTTTGTTGCTAATATGCTTCTGAAATGCGCTGCAACAGCCTACTCACTCAAAGTGTCATTAGAGATAAGTGCTCTCTCATACAATTCATTTAAGCAGCACAATCGCCCCCACCTTAAAGTGACACGCGGTAAAAATCTTACATTAGAAAGCAGCAAAGTATTACTGAATCCGATTAAATTCCTACCTCGTATTCTGCTTACCGAATGAGCCTTCAGTAGGTAGAAGCTTTCGCGCTGAGCGAAAACTGCTTCGACAGAGGAAGACAGCAAACTAAAAAAGGAAATTTTCTACGGACTGCCAATGAAAAGTCATCACTTCATGCGTCCTTCGTTGATCTGAATTGATACGTCGTGAACTGAGAGCAAACATATGTTTCGAATTATGGAGAAAGCTATAAAACTGAGACTCCATGGCAGTGCTAAAAGAAGCTGTTAGTGTCTTTGTTTCGATTTCAAGAAGTGCTTCAAGCAAGAAGTGCAGTCAGATAAAGGGATTAGGATCGCATGGTTGGCATTTTCCGTAACTTGGTCATTGATCTCCATGGAAACGCAACCTAATTACAAACTCTGCAACTTGGCCATTTTTTCGCTTATTTCCTTATTAAGAGGGTGACACGAAACATACAAATACATAAATAAATAAGCACATGGCGGTGATTAATAAACTGATTTATTTGATTTTCTGTGGTGGTTTACAAAGAACCGTTTCAACTACCTTCAATGGAAAGAAGTTTCTCAGAAAATTTTTTTTGAAAAATAATGCTTCATTTTATCTTAATTCATCATTATTTGAGAAAGCTCTGTGGCCACTCCATCTTGAGTCCGTCTTGGCAGAGCTTTTATTTTCGAAAAATATTCGTCTCTCAGTATTTTGGTACTAAAAAATCTGCATAGCCTACTCCAGGTCCACGAACTGAGCAGAAGAAAATGGAATATTTACTATAGGTTTTTAGTGATCCAACGGATCTGCGGCAGTCTAGTTTTTTGTATATATAGATTTCAATAAATATCATCCGGTATATTCACAGTCGGTCCTGCCTCCATTGGACCTCTAGCGTACACGCTTTCCAGCTTGGCAGGCAGCAGCAACACAACAAAAACACTTCGTGTATTGATAACCACACCACTCTCTAAAGACTGAAATTATTTAAGTTTGGTGTCTCGTACGAATAGCGTTTGAAAGGCCGTTTCTCAATCTGTGGTTCTAGTAGCGTTCCACTACTACATAGTTGTGACTGCTGTGGTGTACACAAGAAACAGCTTTTACCTTTTAATACTTCCATTTCAATTATTTACATTTCCTTAGCTGCATTTTAACAACCAGTTGCTATTTACTTCCAGAATGCCTAACATGCTGACTTATTAAAAATTGTTGGTGTGTATGTATCAATAGATGCGATGTACATATAACATTTGGACTTGCATTGCATGAAGTTTTTTTCACTTCTCTAAAGTTCCGTAAAAAGTCATCCCTTTAAAGTTTTCTGAAGCCTGGTTCACACGAGAGTCTGATTTCATTGAAACCGATAGATAGTTCTGCTTTCATCTTCTTCTGAGAAAGAGACTTTATTTTCATCCATTTTTGGTCGACGTCGATGGGTTGGTTAGGTAAGGCCATTATGCACTACTAAATTTCTATATCATATTTCAAACAAAGCATCCCAATTTTTCGTCGTATCCTTGCAAACACAACTGTGTGTGTATCAAAAACTATGTTAAAATTTTAGCCGTTACGGTAGCCGACTTCAGTATCACTAATAAAGTTTCGGATGTGTCTTCGAATTTGGGGTAAATATCTATCGGGAATTAAGATGCACAATTTTCTGTTATTTAAACAATTATGGTCACGTATTTGGATGCTATGATATTTATATCCATTTAAAGTGAAAGGCTAGCGTGTAAACCGGGCTTTTGCATGATTTAACATTGTACTAACTGGCCCAAACAACACCGGGTTCTCAGAGAGCTTGTCACGAAGGTGTTTCACATCCAGTAGGCATCGAAAGATTATTAGTAAGACTTTAGATTAATTATTAAGACTTTAGATTTTTAGCATATGTATTGTTCACGGGGTTACATACACGAACTCCCAATGCTGTTACCATTGCTTCGACAAAGAAATCTATTGTCGTTGATGGAATCAACGTTTAAATGTAGGAAGTGTTTTATTGGCTGTTCAAAAGTAAGCGGCAGCTCCATACTTGTGATTTTCATATCTTACATGCTACTTGGTCACTTTCATTTTGTAAATGTATTTCGCTGCACACTCATTTTTGTAGAATTAGGGCAGGATATTGTAAGCCGCTATTTCATTCAGCTTTTAGACTGAATTCTGCAGTCTGTAAATTGTAATTTTCCTTAGTTGGACATACTTTACTAAAGTCTCGTTGTTGCGCCTCCTCCCATTTCAGTCAAACTTTGTGTCGTATAACTTTTCTGAATTTTGACATTTTCGTCTCTGACACTAGCAGCGTGTTTGCTAGGATTTTCTCTAAACATTTATCGAGTAAAGAAGTCCTTCACACCTACATCTTACGCTCTAGTGTAACTTTACTAACACGAGAAAAATCTCAGCATCTTAAGATGTCTCACAAGCCTCGTATTGAAGATGCTCAAACAATAGGAGCAACGGTGTTATTCACTTTCCCCCGAAGAGCTCCAAGGTCCATAGAGTTGTCCGTCGCTCTCACCTCTAACAATGCCAGCATGACTCTCTTTTTTTGTCCCTACAACACTGGACTCCCCTAATGAAAGATTCTATGGAAGATGATCATAGATTCGTGGATGAACAGCAGCTGCAGATGGGCGGCGTTCGCTCGGTTGCTGTGAGTATTGCCGCCTTGGAGCCAAAGTTGTGTTCGACTACTCGTATGGATTGATGTTACTCACACAACCCCTGCTTGCGCTTCCCACTAATTTGTAGACGTTGATGTCGCACGTACCTGGCAAGACGACCACACCGCTAACGCTGTTATGCAAGCAACCAAAGACACCTAATTTGGAACCTACAACGGGAGTGATGCGGAGGGCGTCAGAGGTCCAGGCACATATGCTGGATTGCTTGTCCCGTCTAAATACTCGTAATATAAGCTGTATCTTTTTCATGGTTTACACTATCACGTGCTTGCAATGGGTTATATCTGGAACTGGAACACATGGAATCATTTTGTGATGCGGAATAAGTTTGTGTAAAGGACGAAACAGTTTTGTATGACAAAAGATCCGATGAAGTTACCCAATATAAGAACCTACAACGTAGTTACCACACACAGCTGGCAGCCTCTTTCAACTGTCGCCACAATTGTAATGAAATAAATAATTCTACTCGCAAGACCACCTAAATAGTATAAATGCGTGCACTAGTGTCCCTGTGCTCAAAACCAGGGGAGAAAATTTACTGCACTCTCCGTGGAAACTTCAATGTGAACTGAGGTTCAGGTTCAACGCCACAGTATTACCGTGTATTACTTCCACGCTTCTGGGAGCAGAGATCTTCAGTTCTGCGATGCTCAGTGCTTCAAGATCCAGAGACTGTCATAATTTCCAAGACGTTGTCCACAATTTGACAGAAATGCAGTCTACTAATCCCGATTAGGCTTATTTTTTCACGAAACCATGTTTGTTTCAATTTTTTAAAGGATGGTGAGCAAATTGGAGATGTGCAGATCTATATGTATCGGCAATATGGTTGAGTTGTGGGATGATGATTATGCCGTGACTCCTTTGAAAACTCCGGATGGTGACTTACCATGATTGTTAATATGAGAATGGAAATGTGGATAATAGAAATAGAGGTTTGTTAAGTGTGTGAAGAATGTTTTCACTCAAATAGTAAAATAGTAAGAGAGGGGAGATGAGAATGAGATTGTAATTTTATAAATGGGTAGTGGCAACGCCACTTCAGCACAGTTTTCTAGGTGGCCTTGGTAGGTCCTGAGAGAAACACCCCTAGATGCCAAATGAACCGGAAGTCATTTGGTGATAGAATTGATGTAAAGTGACTGAAGTGTTTCGGATGTATCATTATCGTGCCACTCATTTCTGAACTGAAAAATAGGTAGAAAATGAGAAACAGGCTTTGAGTGCTGTTTTAGTTATAGAATTGAGACGGAGTGTGAACTTGACCTACTTGCAAAAGGAGTCCCAACTCACGGTTCGAACCTAACTACGGAATTAACTTGGCTGAGATGTTTCCCTTGAAAGAGCTAAAATTAAGTCCTAGTGACTCAACAGTGATCCGTAAGACTTTTAGCGTTTGGTGCTCGCGAGACCCGCTTTGATAAGGTACTTGTACTTAAGCGATGCTATGAGACCATATCTTCCGCTTTTCAATAGCTAGTTGCAAAGAGGATAACAAACGAAAACAATAGAGCATTTTCAAAGTTTTGGTTGCTCCTAAGATTTTTTCACGAGCGTATTTTCTCTTTCGAATATCTAAAAGATAATTGCATCAGTCAATGTCACATCCGTCCAATTTAACAGATATATGGAACCAACGTTCACGGCTTGTAGAGATTATTTTTATCCACAAATATAAATATCAAAAGTGCAGCTTCCATTAACCTATAGTGCACTGTAAAACACAAAAAGTGTACGCAACACATGCTCACAGTAGTTATTCTTAGTAAATACTAGCTTTAAGCTAATCTCGGATGATTTTAGAACTGTAGAGAAGAGGCCTTAATAGCATTTAGTATACACGAGAGCAATGGTAATATCAAATTCTGGCTAAAATTCTTTCCTACACCAGAAATATGTGAGATGTACATGAAATCAGCAATGAATTACATGGTTGTAATAGTTTATTGTGATCCATTCTATTCTCAAAGTTAGTTTTTACTATTGTGCATCAACCATATAATTAACGTCCTATATACATTCTTATGTAACAAAAGATAGCGTATATACTTTGACCTCAACCTTACATCTAATTTTAGTGCTTTAGTATCTTTTATGCAATATTCGGTCCTCTTTTAGTGGAACTGCTTTCCCGCCACCTATTTTTGACTCTAAGGAGATATAAGTTTACCTGCCGGTGGATCCAACAGCCATTGTTATTTCTTGGAAAGCCAAATGTTGAAAACTGTTGGAGCATGAATATATCGAGCCCGCCTTAATTATGGCAAGACAACATTAAGATAATGTTAACATATTTATTTCTAAACCAAATCATCAGGTTTTACTTCAGTTTGAACCTAATCAAGTCTTCAAGACAGCCGGTACTCAGTGGAGTACCACAAGGCATCGTGCTTGGGCCTGTACTTTTTTACTATGATCAATGATATGGGTTACAGATGCAACTATGCAGTCCTTTCGTCATATAGCTGACGATACACGAATATTAGCTGCTGTGCAAGCTGTTGAAAACGTACTGTCTGCCCAGCGGGATTTGGAAAGTGTCTGCCAAAGGTCGAAAAAAATAATAACAATAATAATATGACTTTTAATGACGCAAAATTCGAGCTGCTAAGATGCAGAAAAAATTAAATACTCTTTAAATTCCCACTATTTATATACTACCAGCGATGGGCACGTAATTTAAGGAAAGGCAGTTTTTAAAGACCTTGGAGTGAGCATGCAAGACGATGCTTACTACTTTGGAAGAACATAAAGCTAGATTTATTGCTGTAGAAACAAGTGGAGTGGGTGGGTCTTGTGTTCTCCACTTTGGATGTCGAATACAAGAAAAAAGTTAGAACAACTTGAAGCCAACCAAAGATTATTCATTGCCAAAATTCGAGGCAGGCAAGAGCACGATTACCACATACGACTTAATTATCTCAAATTGTACTTCATACTACGAAGCTTTGAGAGCTTTGCAACCATATATGTTAGGAAAACTATAATCAGCATGATAAAGTTGATTAGTGGAAGATAAAAGAGAGGAACGACAGCTGAATCCACTGTTTGTAGTAGTCTGGGCTGCAATCACTGCCAGTAGGAGGTCTCATTTCGTTATTTATTGCTTCAGGAGTCAAACTGAACAGCCAGTGTTAAATATGTGAAATATGGAAAGCACAGCGGCTACACTGGGCACGCGATTACTTCGGTGTATACTTTGGACCCTTCGACAAGACTCTGCTCCATCACATGACTCCAGAATGACTCAACTCTGGATACAAGTGCACATTACAGCGTTCCTGAGCGGATTTGAACCCATTTGATTTTTCTGTGATGTTCATCTTGGAAAGCAAGGTCTGCCGATGTCCATATGATTCGCTTGATACCTTGAAATCTAACCTGCGTCAAGAATGGGCTTTGATTCCGCAAGATCTGTTTCGTGCCTCCTGTGAATTAAGCTTTCCAAAGTAGATTGAAATCTGTTATTAAAAAAAAGAGACCACATTGAATAAATGCTGTTGATTTATGTTGAAGTGTCTTTGAGTTCTATATCCAATTAACAAATTTTCAACTTTTCTATCTTTTTATTAAGACACTTGATAAAGCATTTATTGCCATAATTACGGTAGACCCAGTACTTAGGTCTCAAATACTAGTAATAGGATTTATTATAAGATATTCACTAATATGGAATGTATATTCTTTGTATCATTATATCTTTGATGACTGTCGACTTCCATATATTCCGTCGCAGAAAAGCATCACTTAGAGTTAAAAGCTGCACCGCCGAACCAAAATTTGATATTGTATTGTCATAAATTTGGCTGAAACGTAAAAAAAAAAATAATCTCACGTTCAGTGCCAATAACGCTGGATCACTTTTCATATCATGGTTTTTTGATTTCCGTACGTAGGATAAAGTGTATTATTTATTAATGCCTCCGACAAAAAAGTTATGTTTTTGTTGAGTTTGTCTGTTTGCTTATTTGTCTGCCTGCCTGTCAACAGGGATTGTTACGTATGAAAATCCGCTCAACCTGTAGCTTGTTTGTTTATTTGTTTGACTGACTCCGTTCATAAAAAGTCATGAACGGATCTTCTTGAAATTTGCTAAAATTGTTAAGCATGAAATTCGGAGTATATGACCAAATTATTGCGATGATCTGTTTTTCCGTTTTTCTAGTTACCCCTTTAATTGTGCGGTTTTCTGGTAGTGTCTCTGATTCTTTTATATCTGTCAGTAACATAACCAAAAAAGTTGCGAACGGTCCTTCATAAAATTTGCAGGAACCGTGAGAAACGTTAAAAGACATAAATGACCAAATATTTGTGATGAACGGTTAGTCCTTTCGTACGTTTGATTAATGTTTGTTAAAACGTTTGTCAGAACACAACTAGAAATCTATGGACAGATCTTTATGAAAGTTACTAGAACCGTGTTAATGTCATGAGGCACAGATGACCAAATTTTGGTAATGATAAAAATATTGTCTGGTTGCAGCACCGAGTTGAATTTTTCGTTAACACTGCTTTGCTTGGCGGAGGTATGCACTCTCAGAGTGCTCTATTTATTTAAGCGTTTGCTTGCTCCATTGTAAACACCCTATGACTTGCTAATATGGTTGCTGAAATCAGCTGGTGTTGTAGCAAGTTTCACTAGCAAAAGTTTGGTAATTGCATTAAAAAAGAGCGAATGATACATCTAAAAGCTGTGTACATATCTACTGTATACAAGGAAGGAACGTAACATTGTGATACATGACAGGCTGTAACAGCTTCGAAAGCCTAAAGCGTTAACCCGACTTTAGATTAAAATGCTCATGTCTTATTGCTCGCCTTTTCGCAATGTTACAAAATTGCTTGAAAGCGTTCAATGTGGCAATTATGTTAACATACGAACTCAAAGCGTCACTACCTATTTTTCTCCGTAATAGAATATCAGCCCCTGCAGGTGTTGTCACACTTTTACTGTCGACATTATGATTCAATTTCCACCAAGAGGTCCTACAGGAAGTCCTTGTTATAGACCGGACTTTTTCTATACGGGCTTCGATACAGTCCCAAGATTTTTAGCTTCAGGTCTTTGATTTATCCTTTGTTTTAAATTTACCCGTTTTTCCTGCAGCATTGGTGCCAACTTCCAAGAGACGTGCATACTTCGTTCACGTGTCACCTTCATTTGACTCAGTTTATTGAGTTTACATAAATTAGATTAGATTAGATAGGCGGCAGTAGACGAACCAAAAGGCCCATTCCCAAAAAGACACCGGGACTTACACCCCGGTCCTCTATGAGCTATTGAAATTATGTTAGTAGAATGCAGAGGAATGAAGAAACGAGAAGAGAAAAAATGGAAGACGAAAGAGAAAAAAGAAATGAGAAAAAATAGAAAAAAAGGGGAGAAGAGTAGACGCCAAAGCGATGGTCATTAATGCCCGCAAGCATGATCGATGGCCGCTGATATGCNTCAGCTTAAAATGGCCTGGGAAGCTTTGACATTTAAGTGCTTGCGACTCGTGGAGAAGGAGTTCTTAGCTGTGGAGGATGTCTCTCCCAATGTATGTCAAGACGATTTTTAAAGGAGTTGACCGACTCCGCACCAGCGACGTCGGAAGGGAGATTATTCCAAATGCTGACTATGAAATAGGGAAAGAACTGCTGACTTAAGGTTGTTCTTCGAGCTTTATGCTTGAGTTTTTGACCGTTGTGTCGCAAGCGATCATTGGGTCTCTATCAATTAACACTGTCTGTGACGATATGAAAGGTATATTATCTTTTAAAGATTCTTTTTTGTCGTATTTAATAATCTGACGTTGTGATATTCATTCAAAACTCCTCTTTTTTTCATAGCTATTAGAAAGCACGAAATGAGGCGTGTTGTAGAGAGCAGGGAGCCAATAGACTATTGGGAGGATTCAAGCGAAACTAGCACCAAAAAGTGACGTCGTCAATGACGTCACATCGACAAACAGCACGGCTGAGCAGTCTATGGGTATTTTAATTTCACCACAAAAATAAGCCCAAAATGCTAATTTCATCCTTTGGGCGCATAAATATATAAAGAAAGAGAATATAAACCAATTGAAAAATAAACAATTATCAATAGAAAATTGCAGTGGAGGCTGGTGGAAACTTTCACAGCACTAGAGGCAAGATCTGGGCCGGTACGGTGTCCTGATTTAACTCCTTTTTTATAGTGAAGCCTTATTTGTAATTTATATTCAATTCTCAGTGCTCTTCATAAATGTATTTAAACGTATCTCCAATTTTTTATTTGATTTATTCAATCAATCTGCACCCATGCACAAAATACAGTAAAATGGTAGTCGTCAAGTACAGAAAGTTTCAGCAATAACTGTTCCAATGGCTTCTCTCTCTCGTCAAGAATATAACACTGCTTATATTTTTGGTTAGGATTTAAAAGCCCTACCTACGAAGGCCTCAGGTCCGACCCTCAAGTACTTCGATTCGTTGATATGATGTCATTTGGCTACATGCGGTCACTACTATGTTTTATTTTAGTCCCATTGAGTCCTCCCGTTACACTTTCTGTTCCCTGTTGAGACTCTAAACCGTGTTGCTACGAGACTGGAAAATATGAGATGATGACGACGCAATCTCAGTGGAATAAGCGGACACCTCAGTCTTAAACATTGCTGGTGGAACTTTAATTTGGCTGTTTTTTTAGGATAAAGATGTGGAAAACCTGGAAGAGGGCAAATGTACGTCAGCCCTGAGATATACTCTTCATTTTCGTTTATCAATGGATTACAAAGGCAATGTTAGACTGTTAGTAAACAAAGTTGGTTTTACCCAGCTCATAGCTCTATATGTAGATGTTGAAGTTGTCGTCGGTGTTACCTTATGTGAGTCGCATTGGATGTGGGGTAACACACGTGACACCGGCAGTTTGATTGCAACACGCCTCTGGTCTTGTTTTAGCCGAACGGACTTCATCTAATAATCTTCATTCCTGCAAGGAACTCTGGTTTGTTCCAAGAATTTCCTGTATAATAATAACTATAGATGCCCCTCCCCCTAACGAAGTTAAATCTTTACAGTCCACTCTACGCATCCGTTGTCTCAAAACTGCGACCGAACCGCTGGCCCATGCCGTCGGAAAATTTAAGCAAACAGCCGATGCATGTAGGACAGAACCTTGCAAAATATCAGTAGTTTATCGAAAATTTTCCAGAATATATACACCAATCGGTCCTTGAAAAAAGCGCATTTCAGGAATGACGCACTCAGAATTAGAAAAGTTTACAGTGAAGACGAATTTTCTGAGATAATACCTGCATAGAAACTATCAACTCAATGGTAGTGCTTTTTGAGGCGAAGACGAGTTAAGCAAAATTCACTTAGCCTTAACTCGTCCGAGACTTCAGACAGGCACGTTGGTTTCGAAACTTTGTTAGAGTATTTATTTGAGCACTCGGAGATGATAATCTTAATCAAGATACGGATTAATTGACTCAAAGAGCGCTCGTCACCTCTTTCTGAATTATCGAAGTCAATCTGCATTGTAAGCAAAAATGAGTGGTAAGGCCAAGTTACCAAATGACAGACGAGTGGTAGGATAAAGTGCCGAAACCAGGCGAAATTAACGCTCGTTAAGTGCTGTTAAGCTCGAGTTTGGAGTTTTCCTTTCGGTTTCAGTGTGGCTACAGCAACACGCCTATTTCGTGTTGCAGGTATTATTCATTGAATCGAGTTTATTGCTTGAAACTTGACCGAAAGGGGTGAAACCGACTCTCTTATCTAAAGTTCCGTACAAATTGAAGCTAATAAATTGAAGCGTCGCTTAACTTGCTCTGTCCCCAACAGTCACCTTAAGTTACGTTTGGTACTGACAAAGTAAACCCTCCGTTATCATTTTTAAATGAATTTGGTGTGAATAAGCCGAGAAACAAGACGGACGCCCTGCTGGGCATCATTGCTGAATCTAACATGGATTGAACCTATTGTGGCAAAATACGAAAATTTTCATATCGAAAAAAGTACCACGTTGAATTAATACATAAAATACGAGTACTGCCTGTTCTTTTTACCTGAAACGCTTTAATTTTTGAGCTTCATCTTCTTGGAATGAAGAAGGTCTTTTGCAGCATGTCGGTAGTGCTCCAACAACGTTTATAATATGTGTATTACAAATTACGTTGTGACACTGTACCCTGCGCATCAGTCGTCAAAACCCTTAATTGTTTTCCAAATGCATGAGTGGAAAGATGTGGTTGGATACTCTAAGCAGTTCGAGTGACGCTAAAAAGTTCTTTGCATGTGTTTTTCGTGTTAGCAGACCTGCATGACTTGTAAGTGGTAACGGTGAGCCAGTAGTTTGCGTAACCTCAAATTTTACCTGTTTGCTTTTCTACATGTTTTACTCTACATATGTTGCGGTCACAACCCCATGCACTGAATGGTTGTTGGAGTGCTCTTCTTTACAGTTGTGCTCATTGATCTAAAACTGTTAATGTTTTCATTTTGCAGCCGATGTTGAATATTCTTCAACTGAAGTAGAGCATTTACTGCCCTCACACACATTGAATATACATTGAATGAAATGTAGCTTTTTTTGTCCACTTATTGTTCTAGTCAAGCTTCAGATTACTAATGTGATCACCATGAACAATACTGTATAAAGATACCATATATCACTCTTACGTTGTGTGGGCTGCCTCTGCAGTAACTCTATCCGTGATAAATCAACATATTGTGTATCTTCATTATGCCAATTAAAATATACCATTCAGTGTCTACTGTAGTATTTATTTTAATTATTTTATGTCAATTTTCTGATTTAGGGGTCGTTTGATTGGACAGCGAAATCAAGTTTTGAGGCTTAACTTGTACGAATCTTCAGTCACTTGCCTTAACTTCGACTTGTTTCAAGCTCAGGCTTTCACGCTTAAGATTACCTATGAGTGTTCCAGAAATTCCGTCTTACTTCGTAATGTGAAGCTTTCAGCAGGCTCAACGTAACTGAGTTGGCTTTAACACGATTCAAAGCGATACGGCCCAAGTTTCTTTCTGTAGTTTCGAACTTCAGCGTCCAATCGAACTTGTTCTTAATGCACTACTACTGAGAAGAAAATACTGCGAGTTCTCTCTGTTTAATTAATCATCCATGCATGTGTGAGAATTTAAAATAGCTATAATATAATCGTTTTCTCATTCTGAGTAGGAGATAATACTTGCCTGTTGCATGGCTGTGGACGTTCTTGCAGCAATGCACTAACAAAATTCTGGGACGCTCCAGAAACTAAAGCCGAAAATCAGCTTCTGGGTGGCCAAAAATTCTGTCAGGGTAACAGATAGAGCCAGGGTGGAAAACCTGGGTCGCGGTGAAGGGCCTTGCTGCGGAGTTTGTACTTCTGCCTGTAGATCGTCGATACTAACTCAATTTCTTTAACTCTTCGTTGGTAATTTTCTTTCTCTTAGGTGTTATAGTAACGTGCTCGATGTTCCAGGTTCCTCTAACAATCATTGTACTTGATGCTTCTGCCTGCTCTTATTTGTTAGCAATACATCTAATATGCATTCACTACAGTAATTTTAACACTTTGGCCTTGAAAATCAATTCCTTAAATAATGATTTGAGGTGTTATTGGCTGGTAGCATGTTTGCATATAGAATTAGCGTGATATTTTGGATTAAATACTCTGACTTCACATCAACGTTAAGAAATGTGCAGAAGAATTCGACCAAATTCTTTGAAAAAAGTTTTTGTAAATTGGCAATGGTACTTGAAGTAGGAGCGAGTGAAAGAAACTGTGTAGTCACTAACAAAAGAAACATGCCTTCTCGTACATGTTCAAAAGGGAAGTTGTAGAATTCTGTAGTATTATTGCTCGTGGCGAACTTTTTCTTCATTTTACATGTTTCAAACTATCTGCGCTATGGATACTCATTGGGTCACTGGACCTGAGCTATTCGGGTCCAGTGATCCATTAAGTTTATATTGCTTTTTATTTTACTCGGTTTTATCGTCTAAATAGTGTGCTCAAAACCTAAATAAATAATACACCGAGTGCAGCAATAGTCATGCCCGAAATTAAGAAGCGCACGCAGTTATCCAATTATTGATTCAATATAAAAGAATTCCTGTTTCACACTAATGAGCTATCCTGGTTTGCAGATTTTTGGTTCGGAGCGTCTTCGGGCTCTTCCTTGGGTTTCGGAACACCAGTCAGAATTTCGGAACGACAACCATCTGAAGAGTCTTCGCCAACAACAACAACCACCACAACTACAACTGAAGCTCCGGTGTCTCCTTCAACAACCACTATGGTGCCAGTTCGTGCTAGTGAAGGAGAAGCTGCTCCCATCGCTCCTTACATTGCCTTCAATATCTGGTCCTATGAAGATGGTGAGCTGAAGTTATCGGCAGTAAAGAAAGTGCCGGCCATGGAAGTACTAGGCACAGAGTTCTACTCCAAAGTTACGGAAAACCCCAACGACCCTCTCTTGGTGTTATCTGATTCGTTAATGTTTTTAGGGGAAAATAGCTCAGATGTAATCTCTCAAAAGCCGTCGACAACGACCACAACTACAACCACCACTACCACTCCGCTCCCAGCTCCAGCAGCTGATGTACCGGAGGATATTGCTGCTATTCTCACTGATCTCGACAATTCTGACCGCGAAGTGTTAGAGTATCTTTTCAATTCTGCCAATTCCATTCCTCAAGCTCTGGCTAGTCCGATTGAAAACCTGTTCGATTTTGTGTCTTACATCGTTGATGGTCCATCGACAGAGCAGCCGTCAACCGAAGGCACTACTCAGAGAAGCGAAGCTAGTGGAACGACTACCTCTCAAACTACTACAGCTTCTCCTGCTCCAAGCACTACTACCACAACCACCACTGTAGCTGTTACTCAGGCTGCCTTACGAGGACCTGAAGCAAATTCTTCTGGCAATAAATCAGAGTCTGCACCAGCAGTCGACACATCCTTGGCTAATGTTGTCATTTCCCCAGATGGTATCAAAATCTTGGACGGCATCAAAGAAGGGGAAGCAACTGCTCCACTCAGGCAGCTACTGACTGCCATGGATGAAAATCCACTAATCTTCAATGTCGATCAGTCGGAAACTGCTCCACAAGTAATGAAAATTTCACTTCTTAGTGATGATGGGGTACCTATAAACTCCTCTCTCTTGAAAAACGCTAATTTGATATCAATCATTAGCAATAAACCAACAATCGTCAATCACAATATTTATAAAGTTTTACAGTCTGATTTAAACACACCTGAAATGGTGCAAAACGACGACGCTCCATCAATCGCTTCTTTCATATCATTGGATGATCCCACAACCACCACGCCCCATCCACCTTCTGCAGTGGCTACTGAGGCAGATACGGATCCTACTTCGACTACTACAACGTCAGAGCCTCCCAAAGCTGCCGCTAGCTTATCCGCTGAAGAGCAACTCTTTCTGGAATTGGAAAGAATTTCATCTTTCAACAAAATTCTCAATGGTGCTCTAGATTTGGAGTCTTTGGGTGACACAAGTGCTCTTGAGAGCCTTGCCTTGAAAGGTATTTTGGATGCCAAGCCACAAATGATTGACTCTCTTAAAAAGAAGAATCACCTTTCTGAGCGAACTCCCGATGGAACGATTGACGCTTCTAAGCTAAAGCCGAGGCCCAGCATCACGGGTGACATCACGAATGTGCACACCTTACAACTTGATGTTCTACCTCTAGGAGCGAGCAATAATCCCGTCAAACCTGTAGAAGATAATAAGGATAAAAATGCAGATTTGGTAGCTCTCGAGACCTTGCTGAGAGGAGAGAAACTGCCGAAACTAGTAGAACGAGCCATTCTTGTTGATATCCTTGGAGGAAAGCCGGTTTCAGAAGCGATTTTATCGAACCTTGATAAACATTGGGAAGAAGTACAAAAGCACTTGGAAAAACACTCTCCTGTAGATGACAGCATGAGTCCCCTGGCGGTGATTGAAGAACTGGAGCAGAAATTATCAGCTGATAATTCTAGCACGTTATTAGCTAACGGCACCGCCTCTTCTCATACTTTCATCACTCGAGTTAATCTTGCCAACCCGGCTGCTAACACTGACCCAGATCTTCCGGAACAGTCAACGACAAACCTCCAGGCTTGTTTCCAGGACCGGGCGTGCACATTTGCTTTCTCTATTGCCCTGGCTGCTGGCACTACGGGGGCTCTGTCGGTGCCATTCCTAACACCTGTTCTGGGACGCAGCATGAGATCTTCCCTGGTGATTTCCAAACCAGAAATGCCCAATGAATTCATGACCATCGATGATGCCAACCAAATATTAGCGGCCATTACCAAATACTCTCAGAGAAATGGTAAAACTTTGAGAGGGGACCACGTTAATGTTAGAAAATACATGAGTCCATTCATCAGCTACCTCGGCCATAAGATGTTCCCTTCCATGTTCGGGCCATTACCAGAAAAATAATTTATAACAATATCCAGTTCTCAAAGTGTCATAGCCGATGAAAGAAATATTGTAAATTTGATTGATATACATGAATCATATTTAAGTTTGAGTCACATTTCGAGAGACATTTTCCGAACATATTCTTAAAAAAGCATTCACAAATAGTTGATTAATGGAAGACGGAAGCGATAGGGGCCTTCTGCAAGTGCCTTACAGTATATTGTTTTTTGATTTGGTAATAAGTTATCACTGAACTTATATTCAGAAAAGCTGTTCTCATTTGTTTGTTTCTTTCAATTGTGTTGAGAGTAATTTAAAATTTGAGTAGACGACTAAATGATGTTCATCAGTGTATTTATTAGCTTAATTTAGTATTTATTATCGTTATTAGATGTGTAGTAGATTTGTCGCTCACGCTCTATAAGCTTAATTATTGTTTTGTTTCTTTTCTTGATTTTAATAAATAAGTTGCGTCTATTAAGTTAAACGCACTTCTGTTTCTATTTTTCTTCCTCCTTCCTATGGGGGTAGGGGAGGGGGATGGGGGCACTGCATATCTCAACTGAGCAAAAAATTGCACGTATAGTGCCAATTTTTCAAAAGGTCTGTTGATCTGTTTCACTATTTCACATTAGGTTATTTCATGAATAAAGATGTTGTAGAGTGTAGTGGGGAAAGAAATATTCTCAGAGTATTACAGTACCGGATCCTTTTTAAAATGAAACTCCAATGGCAGGAATTGTCGAGACTATAATCAATTATGAGTACAAACATTCATTACTAAAGTGGAACTTGTTTATATGCAGATCTTGAGTGATATTGAAAATTGCTAGCATCACATTATTTTAGAATAGTATAGAAGCCGAAGCAAATAGATGAACAGCGCCTGAATTCAAAAGCCTGAATTATAGCAATAAACAATTCTAAAGTTTTCTTTGGCAAAACGCGACTTCCATATAAACTACACACGGTTATCACCCAAACAAATCAAATCTTTGCTTCGTCACTGAGGGGTCGCGGTAACAGTCGCCGAACGGACAGTCCGATGTTTCAAACGAGGAGGAAGAAGAAGGTGCACAAAGCGCAATGATTACAAAAACTGTCAATACCTTTCGAATATTTTGGAAATAAATATAAAGGTGCAAGTAGAGTACATAATATAACAGAACAAGAAATGATAATGCATATTTAGTCACTCTACTTTTACTCTCAATGATTGTTCTTCATAGTTCAGATAGGTTTTCAGATGTGAATTTTTGAAATATGCATGCTTCAATGTATCCTTTGGGAGTCATTTGATCTATTGTTGTGAGCTCAGAGCCTCAGTTGGTACTCTGATGTGGAAGTTTCTTTCAAAAATTATCCCTAGAACAATTTTTCTCAGCACATAAAGAATTTAATAATGCTGATCCATCGATATTGATGGATATTTTTAATTCAATATTATTTCACGGTGTTCATGGAATTTTCTCAGAAAGACGTTCTTTCACAGTAAGAGACTCGAGGTTACTAAAACAGTGTTAAAGTTTATGTCTTTCATATCTGGAATTGATATTATTATTATTATTATTATTGAAGGAAACGAAGAGAAGCACAATTAAAAATTTGGTTACCCACGACGCGTTTCACCGTACCTCGGCTCATCAGGTGGGAGGGTTGAAGATGGTCGAATTTGAAGACGTTAAATTTTTCCGAAAATTTAGCCATATTATCACAGATAGATGTAGCTGTGATACCGAGTTATCCAAAACTATAAAAATAATTTTCAAACAAGTAAATGTTTTACATATTTTGAAACATTGTTCGCTGCGTTGACTCCAACCACAGCACGTAGATCCACCGGGGCGGCAGGAACCTCCTGCGCAAGATGCCTGTGTAATTGTCTAGTGTGGCCCCGGCATAAGGAGCACACAGACAGGCAGTTATTCAGTATTTCTGTAGGAAAATTTTTCGTGAATGACGTCGTCACAGGCGTCATTTTGTTGTTTCCATAATGAATTGGTATACAGGATACGAGTTTCATCCGCATAGCTCCAGCAGCTTGATATTTCGTCTATATCTTACTTGAAGGCTACAAAACTTTAACATGAAATGATTTGGTATCTACGCTACCGACTGTAAAATATATGAATCGAAAAAGCCCGTGAGCTGCTCATCCTGGCAACCAGTTCGGCGTAGAAATGCACAGGTGGCCCCGGCATTAGTCTGTGGTATTAACGATATCCCAATTTTCTAATACTGAAAGCGTAACGTGCAGACAAAAGGATGGATGGAGTTAAACAGACTGTGCTCGGGAGACTGTGTTATGGAGTAGTGTTCCCCGCCGTATATAAGATGATTGGACAGCGAAGAACTCTGTATGCTTCTTCATTGATCAGTGTTTCGTTTCTAATTTACTAACTCTAACAAAATTCAAGGTCGCCGCAGATCCACACGCAAATTAATTACCGTTTACGTAAATTCTTCTGGGCCCGGAATTTTGGTAGGGCATGAAGGATGCAATGCAACTGCCTACTTCAAGGAACATGAGGGGGATGAGCAGTGGGCGGTCCCAACCCCACTTCAGTAACCACGAGCACCACTGGTTGTAAATTATTCAAGTGATAAACTGGAGCACACCGAGAGCACATACCTCCGCCAAGCAAGGCTATGTTAACGAAAAAATGAATTTGTTTCTAAAATAACGATTTCTTTTTTATTATAACCAAAACTGATCATTTGTGTCCAATGGCATGATGAGTAGCTGCTATAATTTTCTTGAACATCTGTTTGTAATTTAGTAAAACACAAGCATTGATCAAAACACCCAAACGGACCAAGCGATCATAGTCAGAATGTGGTTATTAGTGTCTTTTACCAATTCTAACCGTTCCTACAAACTTCATGAATATCCCTCCATAACTGTTTGAGTTATTTTCTGACAAACGTTAGGACAAATATCTATTTGTTAAACACATTAATGGAGAAGTCGATCATTTGTGTCTTTTAATATGTCTAACAATTGATGCAAATTCAACAGAGATCCGTTTCTCATTTTTTGGGTTACGTTGCTGAAACTTTAAATCATATATAGAGAGAAAAAAACGGACGACAGATCACCTCAAAAATGTTGGACATTTGCTCTTCGAAATATTTCCAACAATTCGCGCAAATTTAATAAAGATCCTCCCATAACTCTTTGAGTTATATTACCGAGAAAAGAGAGGAACGCAAACAATCAGACGGGAAAACGCATATTCACTAAAAGTTAATCACCTGATCCTCCTAATATACTTAACAATCCCTATAAACTTCGCATTGATCCATCCATAACTTTTTAAGTTATCTTGATGACAGACAGACCGGCAAGCAGGGAGACAAGCAAGACAAAAACATAGCCTCTATGGCGGAGATAAAATAAGTAATGCTAGATATACAACCCTTCAGCCTGACGTCAGTTCTAGAGTTCATATTATGTGAATATGGCGCTTAATGTAGTGCTCAGGAAAACACGTTTGGAACGCCAAGCATGACAAGGAACCAAAGCACCAATTATCACTTGACATGGCAACAGCTAGCTAGCGAAGGTAGTGTAATGAAAGTACAAGTACGACAAGAAGTATGAAAGTGGGCGCAGGAAGCAAGATCTATTCTTTCTAATAGCCCAAAGGCTAACAATTAGTGACCTCTCAGCCAAATAATCATTGAGGTTTCTTGAGCCCGGTGCCCACTTAACAACTTTCGTTGCCGCTAGCAGCCTAGAGGCAACAACTGTATTTTACAAACAATACTTCGAACTCCCAAGAAACCTATTCTGCTTTAACTTTGTGTAGCCTACGTTTCTCTTATCATCTCATTCACAAGGTGTAGGCATTGTGCCAGTGACTCTCANTTTAGTATTATTCTTAAGTTAGCTTTAATCATGAAAACCTCAGGCGCTGTGTCCTAATCTTGTCGGCCACAGTACCTTATGAGAAAAATAAATGATTTTTATTTATTTTATTTATTTAACTCAACTAATCCGTTTCCGTAGCCGCGGCAGGGCTTCAGCTTGCTCAAAATTTAACTGTTTAAAAAATGTCGATTATCTCAGTCGCTACCGCAATCTTTACACCGTAGAAAGTGGCAATGCTGAAATTTCAACCATCTCTCTGAATCATGAGCAGTTTAACTATACAAACAGAGATTGAAATTGAAAGAATTAGTGCACGATGCTCGTAGACGTCATGCTGCAGTCACTACCACGACAACACAGTCGGATTAATTGAGTTTGTTCTAGGCTGTTAGCGGCAACGAAAGTTGTTACGTGGGCACCGGGCGTTACGAGTTACTCTGTTTGTTGCATTAACATTAAAGGAGATGCATCCTGATATTGAAAAAAAGTAGCCCCGCTGCTGCTGCTGTTGGGACGAAAATAGCGATCCCCGCTGCTATTAGAAAATGGCCTGGACGTAATGGTTATGATCATATTAATTATTATTAATATTAAAGCACACCAGAATGGCGACGTAGGAACGGAGAAACTCCATGAGGTTAACAAACCCCCACGCAACCAGCCCAGCGGGTGGAGAAAACAAAACAGATAACAATTTTTAATAACTGTTGGATGAAGACGTGTGATGAGGCATCCAACAAGAAGGAGAGAGGTTTACCCGTCACCCATTTTGTTAAATCTACTGCAAGTAGAGTACCCAGTCATCAGAAATTACAGTTATGAATTTATAATGAACCTTTCCATTATTTTTTCCTTCCGTACGGATTTCGCTTCAAAAGCTGCATCATACCTGTAATCTTGATCTCGTAATAATCAACCATAGCTTGAGATCGATGCTAAGGTATGAACAGGCCCATAGCGGGAGCTTACTCAATTATAATCAAAGCAACGCATTCGCTCATTCACTTGTCCGAAAGATTTGTATCATCGTTGTCAACACAACTCTGCGTACACCACAAAAAGTTATTGAGATGTTTCCCGTTAAACCAGTTTTTCAGCCAGTATCAATAAACAAGTTAATGAAATATTTTCATATTTAGAGTGAAGTAAAACCCAGAAGACAGCGCACTTTTCTCTACTTGTAGAGCGTAGTAAAACATTCAGACAAGCGGACGAGTAAACGGGTTGATATAAATGACATGTGAACTCGCCCATAGATAATTTTCTAAACAAAAAATATCCATAAAATCAGTCATCGCTCATGTGCATTTCAGTGCTGATCCTGATCAAATTAATTTGAGGGTGAAAGTGGCTACAAACAAATGCCTTGAGTTACAGACAGCTAAATTCTTATATACCCATCAATATAAATTAGTTATACTTCATTTCGTTTTCTTCTGCTTCTTTCACAGAAAATAAACCAAGTTATGGTAGACCAATGAATCGATGGCAGGGTCATCTGCAGACACGTCACCCCCAGATATACATTACAAGATACTCAGCTTCAGAGCCTCTCCCATTACGGGCATGTTCGTTTGGGCTCAAAAATAAGCCTTCGGGGCTTAACTTGTAAAAATGCAGTCAAAAGCTTAAGCTCTAGCTTTTTCAATTATGGTCCAAGTGTTGGAAATACAGCAACAAGTACTGTAACGCGCTTACGAAGAGCCTGCTGGAAACTCCATTTTACAGAGCAAGATTGAGGTTCTGGAAGTGTCATGAACATTTTTTTGAACAATCGTCAATGCCGGAAACTCAGTTCAACAGGTCATAGCCAGCGCACTTGTATGAAGTTTCGAATAAGTCAAGGCTTAATTTTAATGCCTGATCGAACACGCCCTACATGACGTCAAGCGAACTCTAAACAAAGAGCTAAGACTAGAGCACTATGAGAGCTCATACCTCCACCAAGCTCAGAAACTGTAACGAAAACTTCAAAATATCGTCCACTTCTACAGGATCATTCGATTCCAACAACTCGAGCTAGCTCCCGAAGTCCCCGTACTTCGGTCAACTGAAGACAGAGTCGTAGTGTAGTCTCAGTTCTTCACATTTCTCGTTTGGAACGCTGATAATGACCCCGTCTTTGTTAAAGGGACCCATCGTTGTGTGGATCTTCAACTTGCTGTTTGCGCATTCATAGAAATATTTGGAATTTTGCCGGATGGTCGTGACGGCCTTAGCTTTCTCTCGCTGGACTTGCACTGCGTGTGACTATCTGCTCCTCTATTTCAGCAGCCTTGTCCATTATCCGCGACTTTGCCGTAGAGCTGGCGACAGTATGCACTCGTCTGATATGAGGCGAGCTCGTTTCCTCATTAGAACCTTGCGGTCTCGAGGAATAGATGGACTCTTGGCTTTGAATCCTCCTTTGCGCTGTGAATCTGGCAGACACGGTCGGGGGAGACAGCCCCGCAAACAGAGCAGGCCATTCGATCTCAGCTGAGTCCCTCTGCATTCCAAGCCAATCTGTACCATCACTCATAAAACTCAAAGACCTGAGGAAATTTCCACTTATCAGCCGGGAAGGGTGATCTCCTCCGACTCCAAGGTCGGCACTCTCACCGCTATAAGGCGGTGGTCAGATAGAAGTGTCTCTTCTACGCTGATCTGTCTTACTAATTTTCCGCAGTTACCTAGTACGAAAAAAAGGTCCAGAACGTTGTTCTGTCGAGTAGGGACGTATACACATTGTTCCAGTGCAAAAACTCCATGAACTTTAGCGTGCAGGCAATCCGTAGTTTAGACTCGTAAGACCCTTCAGAAGCTCAGCCAGCAGCACAGTTCATCATTGAAAAATTGAAATTTCCCATCACCATTACAGTTGGGAGCGGTTGTCCCAGCTTACCGACGGCTGTAATAACCCCCAGTTGACAAAAATAGGACACCACTACAATACTCTCTTATTTCTGTGGAAATATATTGTAACAATTATCTGAAATGGAATAATTCTGAAATTTGTATGAAAACATCATTTGAATACAAAGTTCTAACAATAAATATATGTAGGATGCCTTCAAAGCAGAATTACACAGTATACACACCTTCGGTAGAAAAAAATAATAAACCGTGTCAATAATGTTGAACCTACAATACTTACACTTCTCACTACTCTGTAATAGCAGCGAGTTTCATTATTCTGATTGTTGCATTGGAAAGAACAAGTGGAAATACATAGGATTGCATGTAATTAATAACGAAAATAGTGACTGTGGAGTGAAACACGAGGCTAAAATTTTAACTAATATATTGATAACTTGACAAAAATAGTCAAGTTTAAGGAATGGACCGTGTCTTGCGGCAAGGGACCTCGTGGGCTGGTCGGCTGCCATAGATGGCAGGGTCGTACGACCAACGCGCAAGCCTCCGCAGTCTTTTCCGTTCTACGAAGAAAACTGAAAAAAGAGAAAGAGAAATGTATGGAGATATAATGACGTAAGGGAAAAAGGGGAAGCTAACTTAGAGCCCTGAAAGGACTGCTAATGCACGTCGAATAGCGTGCGGAGGGCACATTTACTTAGTTAAGTTTGCTGATACGGCTTTACCGATTTTTGAAAGAAAAGGACCTTCGCATAAGAGACCTGTGATTTAGAATCATCTCCACACATATAAATACAGTTAGATTTAGAGGTATAATTTGTACGGTGAGTGAAACATAGAATTACTGGGGCAAATTGCACTTTGTCCATACAAAGAGAATTACTTGGACTAACCAGTTATATAATTCACAGCTACGTGCTTCTAGGGCAACGTGAATTCCAGGGCAACGTGAATTCCAGGGCAACATGAATTCCAGGGCAACGTAAATTCCAGGGCAACGTGAATTCCAGGGCAACATGAATTCCAGGGCAACGTGAATTCCAGGGCAACGTGAATTCCAGAACAGTATCAATTCCAGAACAGTATCAATTCCAGAACAGTATCAATTCCAGAACTGTATCAATTCCAGAACAGTATCAATTCCAGAACAGTATTAATTTTAAATTACACAAGGCAAAAAGATTCTAATATTAAATATGAGTCGACGATATTAAAACTTAACGTTTCAGGATGAAATATCCCATCTTCAGAAGGAAGAAAAAAAAATCTAGGCTACGATCAATAAATAAAATTTCTTTATTGTTAATAGGTAAGGGGAGCGTAGGTGTTGATGGGGGAAAGTCTAAACGGCAAATGGACGGAGCTCTATACTGTATATACCTAACCTGAATTCTGCCGACTGTACAGGAGCAGAGGTCCGGCCCCTGCGCGCGGCTCCGTCCATTTGCCTTTTAGACTTTCCCCCATCAACACCTACGCTCCCCTTACCTATTAACAATAAAGAAATTTTATTTATTGATCGTAGCCTA